>CM062085.1:61529-661529 GCA_031163375.1 Conogethes punctiferalis | reverse complement strand
TCGTCATAGAGAGAGATGAAGCGTCAAAGCGTTTATGTGACTTTGTTAATATTATTTACTTAACTAACTTATTTATTATTTATCGAATTATTTAATAGTTAGTAGGTAGTAACGTTGTTTTATATTAAGTAGGTATGTATGAATATACTTTTAAGAGTTAAGACATGGAATAATAAACAAATAAATATTATACCGCCCTTAATCTTTTGCTGACCAATGAAATACATAGGTCTCCTCTACCTGAAGGTGGTCGGAAGATATAGCAATTCAAAATATAAATAAATAAATCTTTATGTTTATAGGTTTTAAAAACACTTGCAATTAATGGAAAGACCACTTTTGTTACTTCACTTGTACTAATTTTAACTATGCAGGTATCTAATATTTGATATATTTACCTAAGTACTGTATCAATGACGTATTATGACACATAATTTCAGTTTTCGTTACCGATAATAATACATTTTCTTTCTACATAATATTTCTAATATATTGCTTTTTAACACCTCTACAATTCCAACATTATAATTTCCACATTTGAAAGTCTAAAACGTACAAAAGATAATCTGAACGTAGCGAATATCTCTGCAAATTGTGTGTAATTGTGTTTCTGTCTTTCCGATGTAAATATCATCTGCGTCAACGTACCTGTCACGAATGTATCTGAGCTCGACTTGTTATTAAAGCTTTTGTAATACTTACGCGTTTATGAAAATTAACAATTAAGTATAACGTCGTATTATTTTGAAGGCCCATCATCGTGTTGGTAGATTATTACATTTGTGATGTAATTTTGTAACTTATTTTCAAACTTGGACGCTATATATACGATGTTTTTATAATAGCCGCTTCTTGCGCTATAATAGGTATAGCAATATTATTGCCAAACGCTTTTCTAACCCAAGACATGCCACCATGGGCCGCACAGCGCCATCTACTCCCAAACTAAGCCTATATACCTACTACACTCAGCATAAACTATTTGTAGGTATTATTGCTACCACTAAGCCAAATTGGTCCTTACATATAAATTCACCTCAATTGAGTTTTATCATCTATGGAGGATAATAGGTAATATGATAATAATATCGTATGAACAAAACGCGTCTAATAACAGTATGACCAACTAGTTTATTGCGTAAACTTTACACTTAGCAACGTCTTAGGAATACAAGAATATATAATAACTTAATTTTTTCTAATATAACATACTTCTGTAGCGACCGTCAGCACACACGTCTCCTAGGAATTGTTCCTAGATGATGACAAAATTGCCTTAGCTAGCATCGTAGTCGCAGTAGAAACCTCTCAGGAAACGGATATCAAATTTTGGTTGACTCTCTACTTTTCCAACACCTCATTGTCGAGTTCTGAAAGTTATTATATAGTTTATTGAGAGAATAAGTAGTGTTCAAGGCAGGTGTGTCGGTTTATGCTAGATGAGCGCGGTTCATATCGTGGGCTTCAATATCGCTGCCTGACATCAGGCGAGTTGTGGATGTTGCATTTTGAATAAACAAGGGGTAAGAGATTGCATAGGGACTTTATTTTAAACTGAAATAATAAGAATGCTACTGTTTCTGTTAGAGACGGTTTCAGGCTAATTTCAGAATTAGGTACTACCACCCGGGCGATTCTCGAGTTACGATGTTCACTTGTTCCATACAAACCATTTTTATTTTAAGTTTAACTTTTGTACTTGTTGTTACTATTACTTCAATAAATCCAATATATAAAATCATGACATCATCATCATGCCGTATGGCTATCCTAGAGTCCTCTTAACTGGATGTCTAATTGGCGAAGCCAATGTGACGCTGCCGGAGTGAGTTCATTGTCACATTGAACATGTTTAATCCGGCAAGCAATCGCACTTCAATCACAATAGAATATCTTTTACTAGCCGCCCAATTCGGCTGTTTAGGCGTGAGTGCCTCGTGTGATTACCTACCGGTCGTACCCATACGGCGTCCATAGCAACGGCAGCGGTTGTTACTGTCGCAGCGGCCTGAGTTGTACCCACGAGACCGACAGGAGCTGTTGCAGGATGCGTAAATGCAAGAGAGGGCCCTCTGATCTGATGTACTGGCCGCTTCTTTAAAAAAACAAGGTCTGTTATCTTTCTATCATGTTTTCAAAGGTAGTTCTTATTTGCTTGCTGAGAGTGGCTTGTATATATTTCGATTGTTTTCTCAACCCGCCAAGGAAGAACCTCTGTTTTTCCCCGCAGCGTCGAACTAACGTCTCATCAGATCAGAACATATGGAGAGTGTATCTGTGTTATTACTTGTATAATTTGTTACTCTTCAAGAATTAGGTTGCTGCACAGAGTAAAACGCAATTATTTATCAGGTGAAGGACCAACAGGTTAACTCTCTTCTTAGGTTGCACCTAAGAATCGAAAAATTACCGAAAAAGCTTTATAAATGTAATATTACCTATCCGCTTACCTGAGTTGCCCGCTACATAAGCATTTCCATCAACTTCTGAGCTTCCGCTGAATTCAAATTTGGTTGCTTCTGCCAATAAAAAACAGCGTAAATGACAAAAATATTATGATGATACTGCTATTCGATTCGACCAAATTTAAATATATTGTATATTATGATTGTCTTACCATGATCTACATGAGCGTTTTTGATAAACGCTGCCTGTACCACGGAGAGGCACAAAACTGCTACGAAAATTTTCGCCAACATTTTACTGAGTACGTTCTGACTGAAAAAGATTTACTGTGCAAAACATATAGATTTATTGTTTATATACCATTTATATCAGAATCAGATGAAAAAAAATATGAATCATTGAATGATAGCTGATGGTGATAGCCGAGTTTGTAGGGTTGTCAAATTTAGACATTTATTTCTTCTATTTATTATAATTATTTTTTTATATCCATTTTTAATTTTAGTAAAGTCTGACTTATAATGGCCGCTGAAACTTTAACAGTCTAATAAAAGTAAGAAAACTTATGTCAGGACGTCTACATTTAGTTTTATTTCATATTACTTAATATTTATTGCTTGACTCAGCAGGACTCAGCGAAAACCAGCGCCGTAGGTTACTATTTGTAGTCAAGTTTGAAATGTAGGTACATGTCCGGCTTTTAGTGTTATGTTGTGAGGTCCAAAAGTAATAAAGTTTCTCTGATTCATACAAATCATATTTTTTTATTTATTATCTTTTTTTCAGTCTGTGAAACATTATCCGGCGGTTGAAAACTCAGCATCTCCTTGGCAGCAGCCCTAAAAACGAGATATTTTTATGTATCTTCCATGTGAATTGATAAGAGATTCTTAGTCACATCAACAATAACAATGATAGTGGTCACTAGAACTTCTTGATTCGATAAATGATAACAAATTTCCCCAATAATTTTCCACCAGTGCTTCAGTGTCCCAGGCATACAATCTTTTATAGTTGTTTTAATAGATTTGGATAACTGGATGGGTGGCCCCGTATTGTACACACATCTAGGGATAGACAGTCATGTCCCAGCGAAAACTTGGTCTTCCTCCAAGGGTGATTAAGTTCGGGACCATGGTCTGACATATCATTGTAGTTCCTCGCATAAGTACCTATATTGTAAGTGGTAAGAAAAACTACACGAGTGCATTGTAAGGTTTTTCATAGAACTTGTATGCAAATGTCGCCCTGTGTGGAAATTGCTTGAGGTAGCAAGTACAACGCCTATTCTTGTTTTGGTACACACTTTATATCTATATCCTTGACATAATATACCTTTGCGGAAAATTGGAATGCTCTACGAAAACTGTATATTAATTTCTATATTTAACAATAGTTGTTTTCTTTTTTATTTCTTGTTAATATACCCAACAGCAAATATACTTACAGTTAAGTATAACTTGATGCCGTGTAGCAGACCCAAGAAACAAGATAATGGTGCTAAAGAAACTTCATATAACGTCGGTCGTAACGTATACTCAACTCATAACAACACAGCCTGGGTTTGCTTCTGTTATGGGCAGCTATAAAAGGATATGTTTCTCTTTATACTTATAACAATCTCTGATAAACAACGTTAGATTGAGAGGATCTTCATAATATTACTTACACTTAGGAAAACGTGTTCATTTGTTTGGATTTTTCAGCGGTCTACAATACAATGCTAAACTGCGCGTGGCTTGAATTTCTAACACCCAAAAGATAAAACCTCACTTTGTATATGTGCATGTTGTTAATAAAAATCACTCATTAGCAAGAAAAGTGACGTGCTACAAAGAAAGGGGCCTACATGCGGCTCACCCTGGCAACAGCTAGACCCGCTATAACTCATTAGCAGTCAAGAAGTTGACAAGAAGTTGATACCACCTCTTCTATTCCGATACAATCAATCAATCAACAGCCTTGTTCCGTCCACTGCTGAACGTAGGGTTTGATTCACGGCACATTTCTCTATCCCGTGCTTCCCCCATCCAGCAACTGCAAGCAGTTCTTCTAAGGTCATCCGCCCAAAGGGTTGCGGGGCGTCCTACACTACGTTTGCACAAACGATACAATGGATTCCGAATTTTATGCCATTGGTTCTAATAAAAACCATTCCATCTCTGTTCCACTAAAGTGGAGCAGAGATGGGATGTGTGATTTGAGCAATGTCCTCCGCATCTGAGGAAACGCACCCTTGAGATGTGTTGCTATGTGTTAGAAGCCTAATACCGATGATTTCCTCCTACTGCGACGATTGCTGACATCGATCGAGCATACAAATCTATATTAGTTCTATGACATCATGAAAATCCACTAGTTCCATGACAGCATAGCTTCATAGAAGTGATCTAGTTCTAAGACGGCGTCGCTGGCACAACTAATCTATGAATAAGAATAATTGAAAATCTTGGGTCAAACAAAGACTGGTATTTCTTTTAGCACATGAAAGGCTCAAATATCATCGCGGTTATTAGTTACAGCAATGGGAGTGAGCGGATAGCGCCGGTAATCCGACGAGCCCATTCAAACAGCTGGCTAATTGATTTTTGTGAGCTTTTGATTAACGACCAGCCCGCCTTTTCTCTTGTATTCCTGATGTTTGAATTTCATTTTAATTTGTCCGTGTGCTATCAATTTAAGGCCAAAATTAGCTGGTGGATTTGACAAATGGCATTTTAATAGTACACGACTTTGTACAATAATTGTTATGTCCTGTATTCATGAGAAGCAATACAAATACGCTTTAGTAGAAAGAAATTGTCCGTGAGTGATTTCCGGATTTAGAATAGCCTATCTCATCCCATGGGTAGGTATCGTATCCTTCCTCTTTTTTTGAAGTCGGTTAAAAATGGCTGTCACTCAGCATAAGCGGGCGCACCTCGACGCTGGTTTTCGGTGACACCAGAAATAAGAGTCCTACAATGTCATGTCATCTAAGTTTATCACTTGTCTAGTACCCATAGTACATGCTTCGGCTTAGCTTGGGGCTACATGGCGATGTGGGGCCCAGCGTGGCATGTTTTGGGTTATGTAAATATCTACATAGGTAGCCACTGTTCTAGACATTTATAAATCGATAGTCATGAACAACAACTAGGTGCTTACACAAAAGAAACAGCAGGGGCAAACAATGGCTACTTTTTGCGGGTGCCGCGCGCACTGCCGGCGCTTGCCGGAACTAATGGCACATTCTACATAAATATGGGATGAGAATTGAACAAAAGGTTTTTTACGTGCGAGCTTTAGATTCAGAAAGTTCGCGCAAAGGGAAATGGGACCGAATTATCTTTGAAATAGGGGGACGGTGCGTGCGCTACATTGGCAGTCACGTTTGCGTATTTCACAAATATCTAGGTATTATTTTTACAATTAAGTATGAGTAGGTATAGACCACGGTATAGACAGACAGGATGGTAGCAAGAGGGGAGGGCAATATGGTGCTATGCCATAACTACATAAGTCTATTTCCTTCCGCCTTACTTAAGTAAGTATATATTCTTCCTTAACATTAGTAACATTATATAACTTAAAAAATAAGGTAAACATGTAAAGCATACCACAAGGGTAATTTTACCATTCTATGTAGGTACTTATAACGTGACAAAAAGCGTGATAACAAAAACGGAAGTAGAAACCTATGTAAAAACAACGCGCCCCAAACAAAATGTATCAGTATGAAGACTTTGCGCGGTCATAATAACCAGTGCTTACGGTACCTACGAAGCGTTTCATACTGTACGTAATCCCGTTGTTTACCTCAAACACTAACGAGCAGAAACATCACAGGAGAGCCTACGAGGCGTAAAGCGAGCGAACCGCGCGCGTATACAAAATTAAATACAAACCTACTCCATCATTCAAAATGGAGCTGAATCTTTACAATGATTCAGAAACGTTCCCATTATAATTCGTTTGAATTTACCGCATTTCCCTTTAGAGCGTGTGTATCTACCTACACGTCTGGAGACGACACAGCGAGAAGTACATTGACTTTGATGAATATAAATAAATCTAAATCAATGTGAAGAGGTTCATGTTCCTACTTATCGCCGCGAATTTCGTATACAGCCGTCAATTTCTAAGGAAGCCAAAAATTTTGGATAATATTATCTATGGTACACGTGTCTGTACATAAATAAGGGTAGGCGCAGTCTAAAAGTCATAGCTCATCAGGGGTCATCCATTAATGATGTCACACGAATTTTTTGACTTTTTGACCCAGATATTATGTCCCCTTCTTGTCTCCAGCTGGTCCCTTTTGTGGGACTCAGTTCTTCCTTGAATGTCACACTTCATTTACCTCCCCTCCCCCTCCTTGATTGTGACGTAATTTATGGATGCCCCCTTAGTAAGCCCTTTAGTAGTAGTAGGCCCTTAAAAGTAGTAGGCCCCTTAGTAGTAGGTGTCGGGTGGAGACCCGGCACCTACCTAGCACCGCCTTGTCAATCGCCGTTCACTTACTGTCGATCGGTGGTAATTTCTTTTTCTAAATGACTACGATGATGGCCAGAGGCGTTGTCATCATCACCAGACAATTATAGTGAACGGATGGCTCTCACCCCCAAGAATTTAAGTAACGTTGCTGAGGGCGCCTCCTATGGACATCAAGCCTCGGCTCATGATGATAACCACCCAATCCAAAAACAAATTATTGTACATACTTACTACTTTTAGATCTTGTCCTTTTGGTCGTGTAGACTTTAGGTCTTGTCTAACCAAAGTACTTTTTTAAGGCTGTTATGGCCGACGTTTGTCGTCTACTACCTACCCACTCTAATGAGGAGCGATACGTCAAGTGCGTGGCTCGAGGAGGCGACAGACGAGCCATCGGAAATTACGTTTTTAATCTGTTCCGGCTCTCTTAGCTACGTCATTTTTCCTCGAAACATATGCCGGGCCACCGACGAGCAAACCCTTTGTATACGAAACGAGTTTTTGATGTAAAGAGGTCCGTATGTACCTAAGGTATGAAAATGGTAAGAAAATAATAATGGAGGGAAAATAAACTCTAATGAACAAATAAATAAATTGTATATCAGGTTAAAGAAATTACCTACATAAAAAAGAATTTAGGTTCCCGTGGGACTTATCATAATGCCTTCGGAAAGTTCTCGAAAACGAGACGGCTTCATTGGTTAAAATGATTGTTCCGTATAAATGTTGAAATTTTACTCAGCCTGAGTTCCCGGAAAAGATGCCATACGAACTGTCAAAATTGAATGAACGATACAGTTTCCAAATCCGAGTTAAAAAGTCATTCTGAATGGCCCCACAGCGCAAGTTAGATGTATTAATTTAAGTTTACCAAATTAACCGTTAGCATTATTGTACCTACGTAGTGCATTTATTACTTATTATAAACTAGCTGTGCCAGCGGCGTCGCTCGCGTGGATATCGGGTTTCAAAAATAACGGACTTCCATATAATACCCATCTATACCTTGTGCCTAAGTTTTAAGTTAGACCTCTAGCAATACATTGGTGAAAACCGCATTCAATTCTATGCAGTAGTTTTCGCGTAATGCGCGTTCAAACATACAGGTTTAAATTTCTCGTGTTTTCCCAACACTTCCCGTCACTGCTCCGCTCCTATTAATTGTAGCGTGATGAAAAGTATCCTATAACCTGCCCAGGAGTATGAAGAATAATTGTACCAAGTTTCGTCAAAATCTGTTCAGTAGTTTTTTTTTCTATAACGAACATACAGACAGACAGACAGACAGACAGACAGACAGACAGACAGACAAAAATTTTACTGATTGCATTTTTGGTATCAGTATCGATCACTTATCACCCCCTGATAGTTATTTTGAAAAAATATTTTATGTACAGAATTGACCTCTCTACAGATTTATTATAAGTATAGATTAGACAAGTGACTACTTTTAGTTTCTGCGAGTCCGATATGTGAATTCCATTATGACTGTGTTATGTTTACCCACTTCTAACTCAGTGTCCTTTGTCATCAAATGAAAAGCGGCAACAATAACAGTAGGTAATATTTGTAATGTCAGGCTAATCACATGTTGAATTATGGCGCCCAACGTGTAATTAAAGTGAGGATAATGAGTGACATGATACATGTGTGTGATTAACGAGTTCACAAATTGTAATTAAGTATTGTTTGAACAGTATTCTCATAGCAAAAACTAGACTAGCTGCGGGAATTAATGATAATACTCAATCATTTATTACGTTTCATAATCCTATGTACTAATATTAATGCGAAAGTTTGTTGGGATAGATGAATGGAAGGATGATGGATAGTCCAAAACTGTTAAATGAATTTGAATGATAATTTTAAGTAAAATATAACTCATTAGGTTCATAGGCTAACGACTAGGTAGGTATAGCAAAGCCGCGGGCTGCAACTAAATTAGTAATATAAAAATTAGTTCAAATTTTCCTACACGTTCATTCAAATTTGACATCCGTTGTCGAGAATTTGACAGTTCACATCGGAAACTTTCAAAGCTCTCATGTTAGTGAAGGGGACAATACGTATCGTATATTTAAAAAAAAAATTATACATACAGACGAATTGAGAACCTCCTCCTTTTTTCGAAGTCGGTTAATTAAAAGATTGTTTCGTTTCCGAAATATTTTAAAAGGTATTATGAATAGTGGGGCTATGCGAATGGCATAACTATTACGTAATAATATACCTAAGGTGTTCTGAGTTTTCAAATCACAGCAAAACCAACATGAATTGCCTCTCAGAAATACGTGTAGTAAGTGGAGTCTCCAACGTGACGTAAGGAATCCTTTAGTGAAATATACCTACGTCTCACGTGGACCCTTCTCATATCCGGCGACAAATTAAATTGTAGCAAAGTACGAGAGGCCCTATGGAGACTTGAGCGAGCGTCACATCACATCCAAGCTTAGTTCAGCGTAGGGAGCATAAAATATAAATTAATGCATACCATTGCTAGTCGGGATTTATTCATTCTAATTAATCTCGAATTAATATAAATTATACCAACCAATCTGCCTCCACTTAAAGTTTAATGTGAATTTGCAAGCGAATTATCACAGTAAATAGGTTATCTGACATTTATACTATTAAACTATTTTGTATTTTAATAAATAATCGGTAAATCATACTGTATCGTAACTTTATTCTGTTAGTAGGAGGTAAAAAAGTTTATGGGTGCGTCCACATCTCAAGAATGCGCGGCTCGCGACCTGTCCGCGATCTGCGCATTCGTGATGATTGTTCAATGATGATGATGATGATGACAGGGATGTTTCAGCTGAGTCTGATGACAGACATTTTATTTAAGGCGGCAGTTTCGATTTCCGGCACGTGCCAAAACATCGTTGTCGGTATCATCATCATCATCATCATCATCAGCCCCGTTGTCGGTAAGTAGGTAGTCATTTGTATCAAATCCGTAAGTCTGCAGCCGCCTTTACCTACACAAAAATAAACCCATCCTCGCTGTATCTAAAAGCATTTATAATCCGCGAAAAATTCCGTTACTCCAACTGCGAATTTAAGGAAGTCTGAAATTCAGTTTAAGAAACCACGTAAGTATAAAATTTCCTCGTGGAGTTTTGAATATTTCAATTCGGAAGTGTATTCAAGTGCAGGGGCCGCGAACGGTTGGCGGGAATGTAGAAAATAAGACTTGCTCTTAGAAGCCGAGATACGAACTACCTACATTATTCACCGTATGTACGGGTATATGTACTGAGAGGAATACTATTAGCTTGCGCTTGACGTGGAATGCGGAAATTTGAGTAAGCGCATCTCTGCTCATTTTAGCACTCATGTCCTCTAGATAAGACTTTGGGTAGGTACTAAACAAGTAGCATAATCGGTAAAGATCCTGCCTTTTGTAGGAAGTCGTAGATTTGATCACACTCGGAATAAGCATTCGTGGTTATCCTCTTTATACCTCTTTGTGGTACCTTCTTTGATATCTATAATACAAGTTGTGAACTTGTTTGGGACCGTATTAAGAGCTTTTTAGCTGCTCAAATTTGCGCGTTTCGACACTTGCAATCGAACACAGAGAAGACGCCAGACGAACGCAACTAACGCAGAACACGGAAAGGTTTTAGCAGTAGGTAGCTACCTGTGCTCAGGCTTAATGTAAATCTTCTTCGTCGATGTCACTCTTGACAGAGTGGTCGTGGTAGTCATTACAGGCGTTGGTGGCCAGCTTCACAACGCGCCGCCATTACTCTCTCACAGCTGCCTTCCTCGTGCATTCGAGTAGAGACGATGAGCCCTTTACTGTTGCCTTAATCTGGTCCGTCCATCGCATAGGCGATCTCCCTCGTGGTGGCGTTAATGTAAATGTTGTTGCCTAATATTTAGGTCATAGGTGGGATGTAAGGGAGCGGCCTATCATCTTTTCACCTGCCCGTGGTGCATCCTGCCGAATAACAAACGAGGCGCTGGCAACCGACTGGTGGCGGTATAACCATCACAATTGAAGGCGTAGCTAAATACTAGCGTCACCGGAGCAAGAAGCTACGCCCTGCGATCGCCAACCCGCCTGCCCAGCGTGGCGATTATGGGTATATCCTCCAGATGTTTGCTCTAAGTGACGAACAACTGGAGAGGCCTATGTCCAGCAGTGGACTGTAGGTAATAAGCTGATGATGATGATGATGAACATTTAGGTACCTAGGTACTTATTCATATTCAGCAGGGTGTGATAGATTCTATCTAAGGGGCCCCCGGTCAGAGGAGAATCCAAACTCCCAACATTTATTATTACATATTTAGTGAAAATCCGATGAATTAGCCACGGGCCTCGAATGGTATAAGTTACGCCACTGAAATCGATCTACTTATCTACATAGATGTTACCTCCTCTTGGTTACAAAGGGCCTGCAGTAATCTTTAAGGCCCATTGAGAATAATATACATAGTCAAAGTTGAGAGCCCCAAAGAGCCAACCAGAGTAATAATTAGGCCAAGGCCCCAACAAACATGATCCGCCCCTAAGACATCAACCGCGAGATTAAATCAAACCGTCTTCAAGCAAGTACGAACGCGAACGAAGTTACGAAACGGGAACAGACGCACAAATCACAACATAAGCAATCAACGAGATGAAAGTTGCCGAACATCCGCGCGAGATATCGCCGTCGCGTTGTTATTGTCCCAACATTATTCCAAGCACAACCATTCCGATGAATGCCCAATTTTCGCTTTCCGCTTCATTAAGTATCACTTTAATTCCGAGACAATGTAAATTAGGCGACAATGCGAAATTGATTATAAGCTAAATTCATTCCCCGATATTCATCTACGTTCAACTTAATTTTGAGTAAGCAATTTGTGAATCTTTATGAAATATTCGCTGAAAGTTAGACCGAAACAAATGCGGCTTAAACGAATTGTTATTGTAGGTAAAGTAATGTCTGCGAGGTATTTTTATTTCATTTGCTTGTCATCGTTAGGAAAAGTTATTTTCTGCACATAGGTACCTATGTACTTACTCAGTATCTATTTATAGGCATCTACATCAACAAATCAATAGGCAAAATTCATAGGCATTCTATTTGCCTATAAGTATTATACGTGATACATAACGTCTATTAGCTACTAGTAAGCTGGCGCTCCATAATGTACCTACACATCTTGTTTTTGTTAGAAAAAGTAATTTGTCAAAGACCAGAAAACTTACTTATCTACCTACCACAGGCAAAACAGTTAGTTAACAATATTTCACACCTACATTAAATGTACCTAATTTATTTTTAAGGTAACAAAGAGTTTAACACAATTAGATAGGCGGGTGTCTACCTAGTCTATAGGATACGGAACGTAACGAACTTTGTTAATTAAACAGATGAGCATAATTAAATCGCGAACAAAATGGCGCCCCTTGACGAAATGAGAGCCCGCTCTCTATTGAAAATCTCTTCATATCCTATTTCTGCTTCTGGATAACTTTAATTAGGCAGGAAACTTGATCCGATCCCTAAACGTTATTCAATTCTTTATTCTTTAATTTAAATTATGTAGCTACTTTATGATTACGCAAGATCGAGTAACTCGTGCGTGATTAATATTCAGTCACTTGAAAAAGGCTCAACATTTTACCTATTCCCAAATAAAAGATTATAACATAATTTTTTAAAATGTTTTTTGACCATGCAAGGTTTGGGTTTCTTCCACTGACGAAACAACAAAAGCACACCGAATTTGGCATAACAAACATGTAGAAAGTTTCCGTTGAATTAACACTTGTTTTCATAGCATAGAAAAATAATTATTATAAAAAATTGGAATGTGATTAAATAGTAGCATTAGTGTGTGTTAGAAACCAAGGCTACACGCGATATCTTGATTGAATGTTGTATATGTCGCCGTGAAATTATAAATTCAGTTAAATTATAATCCTTCTTGCGAGATTATAAAATTTTGATGACATTCATTCAATGTTTCCGAATACGAGTGTAAATAGCCCCGCTAAGGCCGCTGATTAGAGAATCAGATTCGGAGTAAAAATTAGTGGCTTAACAATAACAAGACATTAATGTAACCAAAAATCAGTGTTTTATTTTCTTTCTAGATATAGTAACAGCTGATTCAGTTTCATACTCAATCTCCACTCGAGGCTTCTTCTTACTGACAAGCTTTTCAGCGACATCCTAAAAAGAATAAAAAAATTAGCACAGGAAAGCAAAGTTAGCATTCTCAAAAAGTTGTAATGTTCCAAGCCAATATACTTGAACGAAAATAAAAAAAAAATGTGTGAAATAAGATTTGCAGAAACCCTTACCTCAATATCAGACGTTTCTGACTCAAAGTCACTACCAACATTAGCATCTTCCTTCCTGCCAGACTCACTTTCCTGAAATATAGCATGGATACATAAAACACCTAAGTCTATTGTTTGTACAATATTACAAGAGAGCTTTTAATATAAAAAAAAACACAAACAACCAAAACTAAAAAGCGATAAATAATTTAATTAAATCTATCCTTAATACAATAATTATTGAAATATTACAATTATCACTTTTTGAAGTCGGTGCCAGTCCCTCGGTACCTAACGTAGACTGTTGTTGTATGACGCGCGCGGCCGGCAAATCCAGACGACAATATACATTTATTTGTTTGGCTGGCACCGACTTCAAAAATAAGAGATAATTGTAATATTTAAATAATTATTGTATTAAGGATAGATTTAATTACGTTATATATCGCTTTTTAGTTTTGGTTGTTTGTGTTTTTTTTGAAGTCGGTTTAATTTTCTTTTAAAAATAATTTTATTTTTCTATTTTTAGTTGCGTTAATGTGCTGTGACCTTGAATAAAGGCTAATTAATGTCCTTAAGAGTTTTACTTAGGAATGAAAAATTTTGCTTTAAGTCAAATGAAGACTTTGCGATCTAGAATCAAGCATATCACTTACTAAATCATCTGCCCTATTAGCCCTGCATAAGTACATACTACTACCTAGTTTAATATCAACCAATGTCAGTACTGTCCCCTAACTCCTAACCGTTAAGGAGTTCTGTGGCTTCATCATCAGCACCAGATGTTGACGCCCGGAAGCATATACCTGAGTAAAATATGATTACGTAACAAAAACACCATATGAGCATACAATTTTCGGTTGTTGCCCTCAATTTCTCCAGGATCCCATCATCAGATCCTGACTTGGTGATAATGGGACCACCTCGGAAGTGTCCTCTGTCGAACTGTCGAAAAATTTTTGAAATCCATCCATAATTGACGGAAATATCGGTGAACAAACATAAAAAAAAAAAAATATTATACATACAGACGAATTGAGAACCTCCTCCTTTTTTCGAAGTCGGTTAAAAATTAAAAATCGTTTATATTTTTTTTATTTTTATTTTGTTGGTTATTATTTAAAAGAAGTTTAAGCTATGTTAAGTGTGTATTTTTAATTTCATTACCGAATTCAAAAATGTAATAGAATCAGCCGTGAAAATGTCAAATAGATTTATTTGTTCACAAGTGTGTAGTCTATGACAACATTCATAAATATAGGGTTCTAATTAGACCACTAGTTGGCCACATTACACATACCTCATCTGTTTCCATATCACTATCGGCTTCAACAAACTCATCAGTTTCTTCCACAGCCTGTAGTTCTCTTTCCAGCTCGGGCTCCATCTCCATCTCTCTCTCTTGTTCCTCATCATCTTCTTTCTCACTCTCACTTTCGTCAGAGAGTTCTTCCTCTTTAAGTGCCGCATCAAATGCCATTTGTGGGAAGTTATATATGTCATTGTACTGAAATAAAACATCCAATCATAAAGGGCCTACTTAGATGAAAAATTTTACTCCCTTGAAGTTGTTCTAAATTATTGTCAAGTCTTTGAGCTCTGACTTTTATAGTATGTTAAAAAATTTTTAGACTTTGTCACCATTATTACTTGAACCATTTATTAATTTGAAATAGATTAATTTTTGAACTTGTTTAGATAAGAAAGGTGCAATATTGAATGATATGACTGACATATTACGTCCAGTGGCATAACTAGGACCAGTAAATTCATTCAAGGACCAGTAAATTCATCAGATTTTTGCTTGATATATAATAAATTAATGTTGAGATTCTCTTCTGATGAGGGTCCGGCTTACGGCTGAGAGCCCGTGGCAATTTGCCAACTTGCTACCCTATAGTTAAACCATTGACTATGGCTAGTACAAATATAAAAATGAATAGTGCATGTTATACTTACAGTGCCTTTCTTAAGTCTCTCCAGAAGTTGTTTTTCAATGGCATTGTCTATCCGAGCAGCAACCAAAGCTTTCTCTTCCCTTCGCCGTTCACGTCTCTCTATTTTACGTTGTATAGGCACCAATTCTTTACTGAAAGTTAAAATATTTTATTAAAAACACCTTCATGTTTCTGATTTTCTTCAACAGTTTAGTGGTCATCAAAACTTTTCAATTTCTTTGACTGCCCTCTCAGTAGTTAGACCACATCCCGATTAAGCTCACAGACTTAGCTAACTATTAACATTCCTAAGACTCGCACAGCACGTTTCGCCTTCATAGTGCAAACGGTTAAACTATGGAACTCTTTGCCAGGCTCTTTGATCTCTGAGAGATATAATCTTCAGATATTCAAGCCGAGAGTGAACCGGTTTTTGCTGGGTGAGTGTGTTCCACCGTAGACTACGATATAGCTTACCATCAGGTGAATTGTAGTCAAGAGCAAACTTATTTTGAATAAAAAAAAAACATGTAGTTCACTACAGGTCCTAATACATATATTTTAAATGGATTTTAAATACAGTCCAAATGAGCTTGAATGTCGCCTCGATGGTAAGTCAATATGTCACCAGACAGTAAGCCAATAGACACCGCAACACCAGGGGAGTCATGGGTGTGTTGCCAGCCCTTGAGAAATTGATAGTCTTGCTTTATGGCTGTACTGTAGAGTTTATGGTGTTAGCAAACAGTTGGCCTAATAAATATTACAGTAACAACAATTATGTACACTTACACACGTCTCAATTTAAGTTTTCTCATCCTTATTAGGTATTGTGTTATTTTTACAAATCTCTGTTTGCATTTTGCTTTGATAAACGCGGGCCAGTACAAAAGATTTTCATTTATTTGATGTATAGCCTTCTCAAAATTTCTGGATAATTTCACTTTTTCCCATTGTTTAGCTGGAAACATTACTCTGAAAGGATAAATAATTATAATTTGGATTATGAATGTCTTGTGTTATTTATATTTTTACATTTAGTAAGTTTATTTAGTCAATAATAACAGCACTGTATTTCTTTTAGGGGACTCAACTTACTTCTAACATGATATTTGAATATTGTTACTTTATAACTCTTAACATACTTTAGCTTAGTGAGTAGAGGGTTTATTTACCATAGTCTATATTAAATAACATGTAAGAAGTAATTATTCTTCATTAGAATTATTGTTTATATTGTAACTTATAAAGATTAAAAAAAATACCTTTCAGCTGTCCTCATGTACAAATAAATAATACCATTTTCTTCTCTAATGGTTGCGTATTTACTGTTAGCGAGTGGACAGGAAGACCTGCTACACAACCCAGTGAGGTTAAATTCATTGCGGCAAAACTGTTGTGTTTTTGTACTGAAATGTAAACAGAGCATTACAAATATGTCTATATGCTAATGTAAATTACTTGAAATTAGGGTACAGAATTAAATACGTACGTTACTTTGTGTGAACAGTGTCGTTTATTAATGATAGCCCAAACAACCTAAAACAAAAATAATATGGCAGTATTGTAAAGTAAACAACATTATTACGATCCTCAAAATAATTACACTAAACTTACATCATCATGCTGCATGTTTACTGTCAATTATTAACAGCTTTTAATTTTGTTTTCAAGAAAATAAAATGTGCAACCAAATTCACAAATTCACATGTGCTACGCACAAAATGTCAATGTCAGAAAGAAATGTCATATGTATGTATGGTTTGTTTTTTTTTATATTGTAAAGCCCTGGCTCTTGATTATTTGTCCAACACATGCTCGGTGTCCTTTCCTTTGTCTGTGGTCTATTTTTAGTTCACTCATTCCACAGATATCTCCACGGAATATTAAACACAAGAGGAAAGGGCATAATCTAGTCAGTTCATACAAAACTGCTGTCGCCAAACTCACACAATAACATTAAACGCACACACAAAATGAACCAATCATAACTATAATAATTTCTTGAAATCACAAAGATGTAACCGCTACTAACAATAACATAAAAACCACCATAATGCATTAGAGATAAAGAAGAATTTAGAAATTACACTTTGAGGGTTTTACGTCATCTCATCGAAGTGCTTTTGGCCTGCTTTGACTAGTTAGTTCACCTATTGCACGCTAGATGACACTCTTAAAAGTTGTACGCTGTTTAACACCTTACGACAATCAGCGTAAGGTTTTAATTTATACGCATGCACTTGCTTTTTTTCTAGAATGTTTTATCATGACATTTATTATCGTCGCTACTCAAACAGGGATGGGATTAATACGAATATTATTGGTGATGAAACATCGATAACTTCTAAAATAATTAATTAATATTAGAATAGATATACATTAACATTTAAATACACTGACAGAAGTTTCACATTTAATGTATATGTTACGGGTAATGCTAGAAGTTGGAGTAAACCTAGGTTTTGGAGTGTCGTGGCGGTACGCGTGCGAGACGGTCGTGTCCGTACTTTTTATTACGCGCATACTTATTTTTTCCCGAGTTATCGTAAATAATTAGATACTTACTGCAACGAGTGCACATCTGCGCGCTTATCGGCCGCCCTATTGTCTACGGGCGGCCAAGGTCAGCCGTGCGCATTCCATAACCCTTCCGTAGGTATGCTACTTGCGGCGTACTAAATGGAAGACGAAAATGATATGATAGCTGAGGAGGAGATACAGGATACAGTAGAGGACAGAACACCCAGTCCTTCTGTTTACTTGAGAGAAATACTGAGGAAAGAACACACAAATATGAATGTTGTAAATGAATACCCACCCGCTAGATCCAACAAAAGAAACAGAGAAGATGAAGAAGAAGGAGAGTGGACAACAATAACAAGAGAGAAGAAGTCAAAAAATTCAGAGAAAATTGAAGTTTATGTCACATCCAAAGAAAAGTTTCCGAAGCAATTCGCCCTTGCACGAATTTTCAAAGAACATGACATCCGAGATATACTTAAAATAAAATATTTGAATCCACTCAAAATTAGGGTCGAGTTCGAAAATGAAGTATGTATGGAAAAAATGTTATCAAGTAAGGAATTAATCGACAAAGGATGGAACTTTCAAAAATCACTTCAAGTCTCATACTCCTATGGCACCATTAGAGACATTGATATAGACCTGACAAATGAGGAGATACAAAACAGTATCAAATGCGACAGCCCAGCAGTTTTGTCGACCGTCTACAGATTGAAGCGGCGGGGGGTTAACGGTGAATGGATTCCGAGTGAGACGATAAGACTTGGTTTTAAAGGTACCTTTATACCTTCCTATGTTTATGTGGATAACCTACGAATAAAAGTCGATCCTTTTATATTTCCCGTCTCCCAATGTTCGAAATGTTGGAAATTGGGCCATAATAGATCCAGGTGCCCATCGGATAAAGTAATATGTCCAAAATGCAGTGGTAAACATGAAAATTGTGATACCAGCACATTCGTCTGCGTAAACTGTCAAGGGGACCACATGGCTCTGAATAAAGCGGCTTGTCCAGTATTCTTGAAAGAAAAAAGAATCAGAGAAATTATGTCTGAATTCAATTGCACCTATAGGAAAGCTAGAACCATGTTTGTACCGAAGTCACCCAATATAGAAAATATATCTATAACTTACGAGAACTTTCCGGATATGCGATCCGAAATGCCGCATCCTATCTTGTCTAATACTTTCTCCCCATTACTTAGTGAAAATAACGAAAGTGGGCTACATAATGAGACGACTTCTTACTCAAGGGTGACACAGGTGCAAACTCATGTACATTCGGATACACAAACCAAAAAACCAAGAGTGATGCCATCACCCATAAAAGGACTACACGGAAGTAAAAAAAGTGGAGGCGGTTCTCGTCCGCAATACAATATTTCCAGAGCGTCGACTATTCACCAGGAATCTTCACCTATACCCGGTACCTCTGATATCCCAACTCAACCCAATTTTAATAACAAGGAAAGTGATAGACCGAGGAATGTTACCTTTGGAGAACTTATTACTCGTCTGCGTGAAATAATCTTCTTGAAAAATGACTCGAATAAACAGAAATTTTTTAGTGTGATTAAATGTTGTATCGAATGGGTTTTATTGGTTATGGTGGAGAACATTGCTGAGTGGCCGATTTTAAAAGCGATATTAGACTATGTGTGTAGCCCCTAATAAAGACATTAAGCTTAATATACTCCATTGGAATTGTCAAAGTTTACTCCCTAAATTGGTTTGTTTTGAAAATGTATTGGTGCAAGAGAGGATCCATATTGCCGCCTTATGTGAAACGTGGCTTTCGCCGGATAGTCATTTAAAGGTAAGAGACTACACTATATACCGTCAGGACCGTGATGATTCTTATGGCGGAGTTGCCATCTTAATACATAGGTCAGTAAAATCAAAATTAATCAATGTTAGTCCAAATAATCCAGACATTCAGTTATTACACGTCAAACTATTTCATTGTACTGATATTGAGAACATAATAACAATTTATTGCCCACCCTCAGCTCGTACTACAATAAACGACTGGGATAATATTTTTTCAATAGCCAATTCTAAAACAATTTTTATCGGAGATTTTAACGGTCATCATACTAATTGGTCTCGTAAGACTGACCTAAGAGGTAACCAAATATACGATGCTTTATTAGAACATAACCTTATCACGCTAAATGACTGCACGCCTACCAGAACAAAGATGGTAAATGGTGTCTTGCAACAGTATTCGCCAGATATATCTATTTCCTCAGCAGACATCGCACTGAAGTTTGACTATAGAGTTTTACAAGAGACTTTAGGTAGTGACCATAATATAATCAAATTATCCACATCCATAACCCAATCTATTCCTTTAACAAGAAAAAGAAATTACAATAAAGCGGATTTTATAGGTTATAAACAGTTTTTAGCGGAATTATTTGAAAACTATGTGATATCTGATGACCTCCAAAAATCGTATGATACTTTTGTCAATAATATTAATACTGCTGCAGATCTTTTTATTCCTTTTATCACGATAAATCAAAACCCTACTAATAATTTTACACCTAAACCCTATTGGAACCCATCATTGTCTAAAGCTGTAGCGGAGCGACGTCTGGCACTAACTAAATTTCGCCGTAACCCCACCCCAATCAACTTAAATATCCTAAAAGAAAAAATCCATTCAGCCCAGAGCGCAATTCGTGCAGCAAAATATTTAAATTTCCAAAACTTTTGTTCAACCCTAGATCAGTCATGCAACGCTAATGACCTTTGGACAAAAATGAAATGGCTAAAAGGATATAAATCGTCTCCAAATAAATTTATAGACAACAAAATGGCCAGTGAGCTGTTAAATAATTTAACACCCGATTTTGTCCCCTCGTGTCCCCCAAATTTTTTATCTCGTAACGAAAAATTAGAAGAAAGGATAACATTAATTGAGCTAGAACGCAGCATTCCAAATAAAAGTACGAGTCCAGGTGGCGATGATATTAATTACCTAATGATAAAACATTTACCTAATAATGCTAAACTCATTTTAACAGAACTTTTTAACTCTTTTTATAAATGTAGTTACGTGCCAAAACAATGGAAAGAAATTATTATAGTTCCAATCCCAAAACCTGGACGAGACCCTAATGATGTATCGTCACTGCGTCCTATTTCCATGATGTCATGTTTATGTAAACTTTTTCACAACATACTAAACAAAAGATTAGAATGGTACTGTGAAAAAAATAACCTATTTTCGGATAGCTCCACAGGATTCCGCAAAGGTTATTCTTGTTATAACAACTTGACAGCTTTTGTTTATAACGTTTTAGCTGGTTTTTCTGAAAATAGGCCCACAATCGCATGTTTTATTGATATAAATAATGCATATAATTACATAGACATTAATTCTTTACTTCTATTTTTAGATAGGATTGGAACTGGCTCCATACTATGTATGTATCTATGGAATTTTCTTAATGACAGAAAATTAAAAATCAAATTACTGAATAATGATATCTTTAGGTATACTAACCTTGGCTTGGCACAAGGCGATCCATTGTCACCCTTGCTATTTAACATCGCCACACATAAAATTTGTAAACTCATGAATGTGAATGATGTACATGTATCACAATACGCAGATGATTTTGTTATATATAAAACGGTTGACAATTTGACAAACAGTACAATACTTTTACAATCAGCACTCGACACTTTAGTAATTTTTTTATCAGAAATAGGTTTGGATATTTCACCCACTAAAACAAAAGCATGTTTATTCAGTAGAGGATTTAGAAAAGACTTAATACAATTAAAAATTGATAATAGACCTTTAGAATTTGTTGATTACATAAAATACCTAGGCATGTGGCTGGACCGTACTCTGAGATGGGCTAAACATATAAATGAGTTGAAAGAAAAGGCGATGAAGCTATTAAATGTTTTGAAAATATTAAGAGGACCTGGTTGGGGTGTCCACCCTACGCATCTGAGACGGATATATATATCAGTCATACGCTCTAGAATGGACTATGGTAGTTTATTATATGACAGTAGCTCGCAAACTCATATAAATAAGATTGACAAAATTCAAAATCAATGCCTCAGACTTATTGGAGGCTTTATTAAGTCTACTCCTATTCACGTCATGGAAAATGAACTGTGTATCCCTCCTTTAACAATTAGGCGTCACTATTTAGCAGCTAAATATTTACTTAAATGTAAGTCAATATCAAATAATGAAATAATTAAAATAGTAAACATTTTAGAACAATTATGTCAAAACAATTACTGGAGACATAAAAAACTCCCTTTACTCATAACCATACATCAGTACCTTAACTCTGTACCCGTTTATCAAAGCCAAAAATTACATATGTTTTCTCTTAATACTTGGGTGAGCAGTGTGGACCTCTCAGATTGCATACAACACAATATCGAACCAATAAATAAAAATAAGAACAGTTATGATAATATTGATTTAAGAAAACAGTGTGACCAGGCGCTGCTACATAAATACCCCACTCATTATAAAATTTTCACAGATGGATCGAAAGACGGGCATAATGTTGGAGCGGCATTTTATGATCCTCAAAACGACGTACATTGCAGACTCAGAGTGGATTCTAACGTTTGTATAATGTATGCAGAACTCATAGCAATAATGGAGGCCCTTTCATATATTATGTCAATTAATCATGATAAATTTGTCATACTATCCGATTCTAAGAGCGGTTTACAACATATAATGCGGTGCACTTCTAACACTCAAGCATTCCCAATAGCCTATTCGATTATGCAATCCATTCTGAGTCTTAATGAAACGGGGAAAACTGTATACCTACAGTGGATTCCTGCTCATGTTGGCATCCCAGGAAATGAACGCGCGGACATTTTGGCTAAGGAGGCTGTTCACAACGGCATACATTACACGTGCCTTCCTGTACATACCGATTCACTGTATGTAGCCAAGGAACGCTGCTACAAACTGTGGAGCGAATATTTCAATGAAAGATCACTCGCCAAAGGAATCTGGTATAAAACCATTCAGCCAGTGTTGAGTAGATATCCCTGGTTCAGTGGTGCGGACATGAGCAGGAATGAAATTGTCACAGCTCTCAGACTACGTTCCGGACACATTCCTTTAAATAGCTTCGGATATTTAATGAAAAAAGTCAGTTCACCCAATTGCGACGAATGTGGAATAATAGAAGATGTTTATCACGTATTGATGGAATGTGTTCGGAACGAGGCTGAGAGATCACAATTTTTCCAACGTTTTAATTTCTCTGGTGGTGTGGGCATTTGTAATGCCATATTGTCTCAACCTCTCTCACTGCATGCTAAACATATATATAAACTTGCCAATTGTTTATTTAAACGTAGACGCTAAGTTAAGATTAGAAAGTCCTATGAGACTGATATTTTCTATGTGAAAAAAGTCTCCATAATAAATTAAAAAAAAAAAAAAAAAAAAAAAAACCTAGGTTTACCCGGGTTTACTTAGGATTACCCAAGCTACTTGGGTAAAGTCCGAGTACAAAGTAAAATAAATTTTAATTCGTGGTTCACTACTAACGGTTCATCTGATGGTAAATGATAACCGCCGCTCATATACATCTGCAACGTCAGGAATTTCGAATCATGTCACAGAAGTTTATCTTGCTCAAATAAATAATTTCAATTTTAATAACACAAGGACCGCTATTAGTTTTTGCTATTAAAGCTATTATTAAGTTTATGCTCACTAAATGTTGTTGTAGATGTTTAAAATGCCCTTGAAGTTTCATTTCACTAACCCACTTGGCTCCCGGAGCCACGCACAAGTGCGTGCTCCCTACAAGGAATTAGCCGTCGGGTAGCAGCCATCCTCTACTACCCGCCGTTGCCCGGGGTACGCCGGGCCGTCTGCAAGCAGACGACCACGCGTGGAGGCTTCCCTTGTTGTACCCCAGCTTGGGTAATACTAGGTCAACCCGGGTAAACCTAGATTTACTCCACCTTCTAGCATTACCCGTAACTTAAATAAATATTATTTGTGTTTTTCTGTAGAAAATGAATGAACTTGATACTATGTGGTCCGTCCGTAAAATTTAGTGTTAACAGGTCTAAAAAACCCTATAATAATAGAAATTATTATTGGGTTTTTTAGATCATAAGGCCTACTTACACGACAAGAAGTATTGACTAGATCTACAAATGTATTATCTACGAGCCGTTTTCTGCTTAAAAAGCTAGCAGCTCCAATATAATCAATTATATGACGTTCAACGAGCTTTGAATGGAATAGAAAAATCCTGTCATTTTATGATATTGAAAAAAGTATTTAATGTAATTTTTCCTTAAATTCCGTAACAGTCCGAAATGGGTATTCTATGATCATCTAGGGAGCTACACTGAACCATATTTTAAAAAAGAAAACAGCTCTTTGTAGGGAACTTCATAAAATAAAACTCATTTAAAATAAATTAAATAGTTTATTTCTGCAAATAGATTCACTAGTAATACTTTTGCACGTCAAACTTTTTTCCTACCAGCACTTCGACGTGTAGCCTGCCGAGAAGAATCCACCGAAGAGCCGAATCCACTTTCCTTTTGCATTTGGATCTTTAGGAAAACTAAAACGAAAATAATCAATAGTTTACAATAAGGCATAAAAAAAGTGTAATAGACAAAATACATAATTAAATCGATGATATTTCAACGTGTCACAACCCTAAAGTAGGTTCGACTTGGGACGTAGTTTCTGATTCTACTATTCGATACTAGATGGCGCATGCGGACCAGGCGTCAGACAATTATAAACTTTATTTCAGTGTACATACGTGTGATTCTTAATTTACACGAATGTTTTAAATGGATAGAGGTTATGCCGAAAGATTATTTATTTAATAAAAAGTAAATACCAACTTACCGATGATAAGAAACACCTGATCGAAGCAAGTTCTTAGTACTACTATTGTTTTTGCACTCAAAGACGGAACATCGAGTCATTATTGAGAGTTATTTAATAAAACACTCGAATGAAAATACCGACAGCGCACGTCACGATACCTAAGCAACCACAAAGCGACTGAGTCAAGTTAAGACTCGCTGTCCTGAACTTTGGCACGCGGGCCACGCCCACACGTCCTTTCCTCTTGTGTTTAATATTCCGTGGATATCTCCAATAGATACCGCACTTAAGATATCGCGCGAGAGGTAATACATACATGAATACATCAGTGCAATGCATACGCAATACGCATGCGCTTAAAGTGCGTCAGTACCACGGTCAGTACTGACCAGAAGTCAGACCCGTGTGTATCGGAGACACTTTTAATAGTTTGTAGAACATAAACGTATGAATCTTAGTATTGAACTCCTTGGCGCCGGAGCTCAAGTTACGATGGAAAATATTTGACAGATGTTAGCTCGCGTTGATGTCTTTTTTCATGATCCCTTTCTTTCATTACCAATTTCACTATTTTTATCCCTTTCTAGCATAGACACGTTTGACAATAGTGTTACAATGTATTACTTTCAAGTATATCGATAATGCAAGATGAGAAAAATTTTAGTGTTTCTACTTTAGATTTCCAAAGTGTCCTGAGAGAACATTAAAATGGACAAATGCCGCACCCTGCTGTTAGAGACATTTACATAGGATAGTTTTCAATGTATGAAGGATAGAAGACGAGTAAATGAAAACTGCTGTGATTACTTCACCTAACCATATTTATAACTATACTCATTTGAATTTTTTTTTCCCAAGACATGCCACGCTGGGCCACACAGCGCCACCTAGCCCCAAACTAAGCCGAAGCTTGTACTATGGGTACTAGACAACTGATAAACTTACTTAGATACATTTAAATATACTTATAATGTCAAAACGGCAGTTGAAATGTATTATTTAACGTATGTATTTTAGTAAATTGATCATTTTACGGGATCTTACCGTAAAATCATCCGACGAAGGTGAGGTGAACGTTGATTGGTTCAATGGCTCACGTGGCGTTATCCCGGCAACCAATCAGGGAACAGTGTATTAAGTTACGGGTAATAGTGCACCGTTAAATAGTACATTGAGCAACGACTGGCCCATTTGAGGACGATTTTACTTGTGTCAAAATCGTAAATTTTTAAATGACTGTCAGGCTACCTTAAGTTGATTAACTAACTGAAATCCATTGCGTTAAATAATACATTTCCACTACCGTTTGTTATATTCCGAAAGATAATCAACTACCTAGGAAATTGATCAACTTACGATTCTTGCTATTTTCCGGTGACATATATAAACATATATTTATATACATACATAGATAAATATCCAGTATTGCACAAAATACTGAAAAGGTGATACAGACATAATCTAGTCTAATATACCTGATTGGTAATTTTTCGATAAAATTATCGACATTGCACAATACAAATGTACATCACTTGAGAAATGAGTTACGTCCCCCGCACACCCTTCCATACCACCTGAAATTGACTCGCGAACAGGGCTTGGTAACGTTACCAATTTAACATTATAATAGCGGTAAGTAACGTTAATTTATAATGTTACTTTTTTTACCGGTAAAATAATTACCGGTAAGTCGCACTGTGGAATATTTCGGTGCGTTTCGGATCAAAAATCTGTAACTCCGTCGATTTAAAAGATAGAGCTATGAAATTTTGCACTAATATGAAGTGATATATAAGGATTTATATAGGTTATGTTTGAAGAATTGTAGTTACGCGTTAATATTTTTATTTCATAAATAAAAGTCACAATCTTTAAAAATGGTATATATTTATTGAAATATTATATTTTATGTGTTTATATAATGTGCATTTCTTACTCTTAATTACTTAATTATGATAACTATAATTATAATGACAAATTAAACAAAAAAAATGGTATTTGTGATTTCGATTGTTGACGATGGTGGCACTTCTGTTTCATATCTTGTATTTTGTAGTAAGGTGGAAATATTGAACAGTTTCTTTCATCAGTAACATTCCGGAGATACAAATATTGTGCTTTTGTTAGTTCCAGGTCGATGAACACACTTAATGCTTCTTCATCTGTAAGCCCTTTCATGATTTTTGCATTTTCTAACTGATTCATAACAAAACCTTTTTTTTCGGCATCAGCCAACCTTAATTTTTCAACTAGTTTTGCTTCAGTTCCTTCCCCGATAGATCGCAATCCTTGAAAATGTGCTCCAAGCCATATTCATTTAGCAAAATAGTGTTTTTTTCTTTCTTTGCTTGATTCTGAAGAGTCTCCATATGAAACACACGGTCTTCCTCGTTTACCAGAAGAAGTAGACGGAATTGAGTCAGTTGACATGTTTTCAGATGTCGGTATAGTCAAGGAATATTCAGAATCCAACCAATTGGCGTTCTTTCTTAAAAAGTTATCCTTGTTGCGTCCTGCTTCACTCCAGCGTTTTTTAAATGAAGGGATGATATTCCTTTGAATATTGCCAATAATATAACATATATTTTCTTCTTATACTTGTTTTTCCGCCAAATATGTTGAAAGTGCCGCAGTCGTTTTTCCGCCTTCTATGTATGACACTATTAATTCAAGTTTAGTACAGTGTAAAGTTGACATTTTAAAAAATAAAATAGCCGTACTCTACGTAAAGACCACTGAAACAGTAATGGAGACATATTTTTCACAACGATTTTTATATTGTTTCAGAATGTGGGAATTATTTCAGATATCTATTTTCTCACGGAAAATGACCTCAAAATGATAAAAACTTAACAAAATAAAATAATTAATTGATAAAACATACCACAAACTATTGATAGTAAAACTCAACTACGAAAATAAAAATTTCCGTTCCCAGATTAGTATTCGATTTTTTGTCATATCTTCGTAACGCGCAGAAATTAGCAGCTAATTCTTTTATATGTTTTTGATGAGTAACTAAACTATGAATTAACATTAAATTCAAAGCACCGGTAAACGTCGGTAAATGTTAAAAGCTTCGACGAAATTGAGGAAAATCTTTTTTTTCACTGCATTTTTAAAAAAAAAATGTATATATATATAGTCGTATTCAAACAATTAATTGTATAAGTTTCAAACCTCCGATAAATGAGCTTTTCAAAAATATATAATACCTTATATCTTTCAGTTAAACTTTCAAAACTATTTCACTTTGAAAATCGTAAATGAAGAAATTAATATTTACCAAATTTAAAAACGTTAACTTTAACTACACAAAACATTTACTTTCAACCAACACAAAATTATTTACGTTACAGGATATTAAACATCTACTTTCGAACTATTAAATTATATTCATAGAGTAGCCTATGGCAATCAGTTGTAAAAATCAATTTTGATATGCTATTGTTCTACCGTATTCCACAGTGAGTCGGTAGCGATACTAAATTTTAACGGTAAATTATAACGGTAATTTTTACCGGAACGCAAACTTAACGTTAAGTTTCAGGTATCGATACTGCTATATAACGTTAAAAGTATCGATACCTGCTTTAGTTACCGGTAAAAGTAACGATACTTATTACGCTACTTTGCTGCGTTGCCGCTCCGCACGGTTACATATAGCAGAGCGGCAACTTCGCGACACGAGACGCATGAGACCATGTTGGGTGGGAGCGATAGAGACAGAGAATGAATTTAATCCAAAATTAAGTAAGTAACGTTTAAACGTTTACCGATACTTTTACCGATACCATCATGAAGGTAGCGGTAATTTTTAACGTTAAAAATTACCGCTACTTTAGGTATCGCTACTTAAAAAAGTATCGATACCTCGGCGAGGCAAAAGTAACGTTACCATATTTTTACCGGTATTCCAAGCCCTGCTCGCGAAACTCAAAGCAAAATGCCGAACATGCGGTATCTATTGGGGGTAATCTGTGCTTAAAACTAAGTAAGTAATGAACTGTTTCTTTAACTGTTACTTAGTACTTACTTAAAGAATAATTTTAAATTTCATTATTTTTTAAGAATCTATTTTTTTTATGCAAGGTTCGGCTGAGGAGCAAATGTGATGCCTGATGGTAAGCAGTCGACACTGCCTATGGACACTCGCCACCCAAGTCCAGTTGTGGCGTCGCTGCTGGTCCTTTAGGTAAATTGGAGTAGGTAGCTCGTTTCTTGAAGGCGCCCAAGTCGTAGCTGTTCGGAAGGACTGTCGCAGAGAGTTGGTTCTACAAAACCGATGCGTGAGGCAAGAAGTTTCTCATAAAGCGTACAATGTAGGATCGCCAACCATCGAGATATGTATCATTTGACACTTTATCATGTGGCGTATTGTTGATTTTTTACAATAAGTAGGTATATGACGAAGTGACGTCTGACGGAAATCTCAGTTTCCAGACAGTCACTCGTCTTTTAAAAAATTGCACACTATAAGTAGTGAGAAACCCATGTACTGTTAGAGAGTTCCACTTTTTAATGGTGCGGACCAAATACGGCTCCGAGTAGGTTAGTCTCTGAAACGCGGTCACGACAGTAAAAAAATAAAAAATAAAAATGTATTTATTGCAAGTAAAAATCATTAGGACATAATTGGCGGGGCTTCCCAAAAAGTAGTTAAAGACGCTTGTGTAGGGAATGCCTCGCTCTTACCACGTAAACAACAGTTTTAATTTACATACATGATTATCTATTGGGGGTAATCTGTGACTCATTCTTAAAATAATCATTCACTCACTATTGCTTGGATTAAAATTGTCTTATTTGTCAAGTCACAACACTACCACTAGCATAAAAAAATCATTTGAAAAATCGGTTATTTTCGTGTGTTGTTCATGTACTTCTGTTTTCGCTTGCTTGATTTTTAATATTATTTTGTGTAGTTTTCTGAGCACACTAGAATGATATTGTTTTCAAAAGTAACCTAATTCGTCATATTTATGCAAAACATTGCGAATTATGGTCAAAGATGAGTGACAATATCAAAGTAGTTGTCAAAGTTAGACCTCTAATTTCTCGGGAATTAGAAGAGAAACTTTCCTACCAATGGCGCGTAAAGAATAACACTTTATATCAACTTGACCAAAATGGAAGAGACTTCGGAAGTTGTTTCACATTTGGTAAGTAAACCTACTTTTTAGGTTACATGTTCTATTCCGTGGGAAGAAGCTATAATTCTAATGAGATCGTTTACACTATATTGAATATGAATTTACAGACCAAGTGTACGACAAGGACACGAAAACTTGTGATATTTACAATGATATCGCCAAGCCTATTGTGGAAGCCGCCACGGCGGGCTTCAACGGCACGATATTTGCGTACGGACAGACCTCCTCGGGAAAGACTTACACCATGACGGGCACAGAAGACTCTCCGGGCATCATACCACTTGCTGTGTGTAATCTGTTCCAAATTATCAAAAAGATTCCTGACAGAGATTTTTTAGTAAGGTAAATATATTTATATGTTTTCATAGTTATGGTATGGATATCTAATGGTTGAAATGAGAAACATGTACCTATATAATAAGAATTGCAACGAACATGAGTGTTACTGGGAGGAAAAAACAAGGAGATTATTTTTTCCCTGTTTTTTTTTTACATTTTCCATTATTTCTTCGCTCCTAATAGTTGCAACGTGATGTTATATAGCCTAAAGCCTTCCTCGATAAATGGTCTATTCAACACAAAAAGAATTTTTCAATTTGGACCAGTAGTTTGTAAACAAACAAACTCTTCAGCTTTATAATATTAATTAAGATAGTGGATGGAACTGTAATAGTTGATGGTAGAGATAAAAGGAAGAATGAAACATTGTGCGAATACCAAATAATAAGAAAGCCGGGCAGGAATTCTCCTGCTCATTTGAACATTTGTTTTTCTAAAAATTGTTCTACTAACAATATAAATATCGCTTTCTTTCAGAGTATCCTACATAGAAATATACAATGAGACTTTGAAGGACTTACTGAATGAAAAGAAAATTGTTAAAATACATGATACTCATCAGGGATTAAAGGTTGATTGCACAGAAAAAGTTACCACTTCGCCTCAAGAGGTCCTAGACTATTTGAAAGAGGTTTGTAAATTATTGTAAAACTTATTGTTATTTTTTTGTTGTAGTGGCTTGACATAATGGCTTCCCTACGCCTGATGGAAAGTGAAAGAGAAGCCCAAGTCGTTAATCATTATTATGTTTATGTCACAGCTGACTAATTCACAAAACTTATTTTATAAAATTTCCAGGGAGAAACAAACAGACAAACGGGTGCCACTAACATGAATGAGGAAAGCAGTAGATCACATTCAATATTCCAAATAGTAAGTAGAAATTATTTCATTTTGTTCAACATGTAAGTGGGGCTATAACCAACATGTAATAACATTTGTTTCACAAACATCTTTTCTAAGCTATGAAGCTGCATTTAAGGGATATATCTCAACAATTATTAAAGTTCACCTACATTTTAATTTCACTTTAATATGTGACAAATATCTAAGTATTTTAATGATTTTAGTTATTTGGCTTGGGATATGTGAGAACTTAGGTCATCCCAGTACATTTCAGAACATGGCTTATGGATGAGCTGGATTGGCAGGAATGAAATAAACTTAGGATTGCACACCTCACTCAAAGTAGCTAAAATGTTGAGTTGTGGAAAATAGCATGTTCTAACTAACTTGTGACTGAAACATGAGCATTTAAAGTATAAGTGGCTGTTACGGCTGGAACTGGCGGTGTGGAATCAAACACGATAATTGGGAAACCACAAACACTTTACTGCACAGCCGCAGATGGCCTGTAAACTTAGAACAATAAACAAAAAAACAATAAACAAAAACCATTGCAACTAAAATACTCTTAAAAACACTTCCAATTATAAAACTACGTACAAAAACTATCAAAAAGGTAAAAGTACATAAAAAAGGTCATTCTGTCCGCAACAGTGGCTTATTTAACACATTTTTTTTCCTGTGTTTTTATCTGCAATAAGTTTTCCACTATAAGCAGATGAGTTCCAGGCTTTTTGTCAGTTATTTAACACATGTCCACAGACTATAGAGTCTCGGGAGCACATAGAAGGGGAGGCCGAAGCCGGTTGTGTGAACGTGTCGCAGCTGAACCTCGTGGACCTGGCGGGCTCGGAGCGCGCGGGGCAGACGGGCGCCACGGGGCTGCGCTTCAAGGAGGGCACGCATATTAACAAGTCACTCTCCGCATTAGCACTCGTTATAAAACAGCTCTCTGAAGATCAAACCAGGTAATACTCCAATACAGTACTTAAAGATTGTGAATTGCTTAGTGCATAGATATAGATAGAGAGGAATAATCACTTGGTCTCTTGGTCTCGAGCATATTCTTTAGAAATACAAAGAATGCATGAGGCTGTGAGAACATTTTTTGTGAGGTTTAACCATGCACTTGAAATAAATTCAATAATTTTAAAATTAATTTTCGAGTGCCCTATAAAGTCCTTCCTGCACTCCTTTCAGACCATTTTTTTTTTTTTTTTTAACCGAATAAAATGCTTTTGCGCATCCCCGCCATTCGGGGGAACGGCGGGGTATGTGGGACTCACGCCGCCCTCGGACTGCTGGAGGGCGGCACCCTGCCTCAGGATGGTGAGGAGGCAGGGAATACCCAATAAAAACCCCGGCCCCTTCGTCGAGCGCCTTAGGGACAGTGCCATGTGTCCTAGGAGACCTATACTGCCATGGCACCGCCAGCGCAGTCTGTCCTGTTTGACGGACCCCTCAAGTTCCCCCCCTAGGGGGAATGACGGAAGCGGCTCGAAGGGTGAGTCCGCTCCCGTTCGAACTCCTTTCAGACCCTAAAAGACTTAACAGCCATTGACTATTTATTACTAATCAAAATGAATTGCGGCCAAATTTATCTGACAACACAGTAAAACATTAACTTAAATCTCTATTTTCAGACATGTAAACTACAGAGACAGCAAGCTGACGCGTATTCTACAGAACTCTTTGGGGGGTAATGCTAAAACAAGCATAATATGTGCCATCACACCAGCTGCGGTTGAAGAGACCATTTCTACCCTCCAGTAAGATTATAGAGACATATTTAGTTTATAGCAGCAGCCACATAAGCCACATTACTGGAAAACATTGCAATAAACCCTGGGTTAATTTTAGCTGCCATATCACCAGGAAATGCTGGCCACCAAAATAAAACATGAGCCAGTCTATATGCAAGCCTGCAGCGAGAATTATTCTGATGCTGCAGAAAAATGTTCATCATCACAATATAAAAATAATAGCGTGGCAGCCAGCATAAGTATTGGCTATGTGTATAAAAAAAAAATTCTTAAAAATAACTAGGTATATGACTTTCTTGCCGGCTCTTCTCCATAGAAGTTATATGTCTAATCTGGTGGTAGAGCCATAACTGTATTTGACGATGATGATAAATATATTTTCAATTTGAACATAAATAGCCTTATTTTGTGTCTTTATTCAGGTTCGCTAACAGGGCCAAAGCAATAAAGAACAAACCAGAAATAAACGCCGTCGCGACAGACGCCACTATGATACAAAGTTTGACCAAACAACTCTCCAAGCTGCAGTTGCAATTGGAGAGCAAAAAGAACCTTGAAGTCATGTTGGAGAGTAAGAAAAATGTGGAGGTAAGGAGGAAAAACGTTAGCAATAAAGTTTTATGATTTTTTTGGGTTCCACACCCAAAGGGTATTGACAGAACCCTATATACTAAGACTTCACTGTCCATCCGTTCGTCTGCCTGTCACCAGGCTGTATCTCAAAAATTCTTTCTTGCAACATGTAGACAGTTAGAATGTTAAGAAAATTCTTTTAACCATTTTATCACCGACCACCGATTTAAGGGACCCTCTTACAACAAATGTAATTCTTTTTGCCGACTTTTGCTCGATATTAAACTCGGCACCAGGTAAACACTTAAAATCTAGTCAAATGCGGAACCCTTCATGCGCGCGTTCGCCTAAGTCCACACTTAAAACTTAGATAATGCTGGTATGGTGGTAAAGTACAGACAGCTACACAAATACTGACAAATCTCCCCAAACAATATTCAACAAAGGTTCCAATGCATTATTATCTATTAGATATCTTTCTACATTTTTGTGGAGATTGGAGAGAGCATTAAACGCGTGATATCCTTGCATCTCCTAAACCAAGACACAAAACATGCTGATGTGTTCTGCCTGTCATCATCATCATCAGTCCTATCGCAGTCCACTGCTGGACATAGGCCTCTCCAGTTGTTCACCACTCAGGGCCAACATCTGGAGGATATAACATCTGTCTGTTTAATTTATCCTCTACCCTAAGGTTGCCTGGAAGAGATCGCTTGGAGCGATAAGGCCGCCTAATTGTACAACTAATGTCCATTTTACTAGTTTTAAGTTGATTGTATGGTGTGCAATAAAGTATATCTATTCTATTCTATTCTATATACCCATAATCGCCACGCTGGGCAGGCGAGTTGGCGATCGCAGGGCATTTAGCTTCGCGTTCAATTGTGATGGTAATACCGCCACCAGTCGGTTGCGAGCGCCTCGTTTGTTATTCGGCAGGATGCACCATGGGCAGGTGAGGTTGGCTTGGAGCGAAAAGATCATGGGTCCGCTCCCTTACATCCCTTACTTCCGTTCTGCCTGTACTGCTTAATAATTATGTTTTGCCATCCACAGCACAATCTACAAAAGCAAATAGCAGCGTTGCAGCGGTTGATTCTGAACGGCTTCGGCACTCGCAGCAGTATGGACATGATGAAGGGCAGCCGCCGTAAGCTGATTCCGCCGCGCCGCGTCACCATATCCACATTACACCCGCTGGACGAGGAGCCAGTACCGTCTGTGCCGAAGTTCCATACTCCTATTTTGAAGTACAAGTGAGTTTTTCCATATGGGCTATGATATTATGTTGCGCTGGCGTCTGCGCGGTTTCATACGAAAGAAACCCGCGCGGGGCATTTGTATATGAAACCCCGCAGGCCAAGTTACATCAGACAGGCTTGTCGCTCGTCTGCCAACTTCAAAAAAAAATATCCTTCGATAGTTAGTTTAAAAGCAATTTTTAAACTGAAATCAATGCTAGCGAACTCGTTTGTTTAGGACACTTCTTCGAAATCCATTTTTAAAAGAAATAGCCGCAATTTTGCTCTGGCTTTGACTATAGTGCTGCGCACTTTACCTATCTTTATAATCACTTGTAGCTTCTCGTGAATACATTTGTTGCTATGGCATGTGGCCGAACCATTCGCGACTTTAAATCAACACCTGCATGCATATCTTTTAAAAGAAGACAAAATATCTATCACAGGGAATGAAAAATTGGTTGGGTTACTGCCTGCAGCTGAATTTCTTTAGCGCACCGCATGTTACCGATAGAAGGTGTAGCTAAATATCACAGGCCGATGACGGGCAGCAGCGTCACAGGAGCAAGAAGCTACGCCCTGCGATCGAAAACCCGCCTGCCCAGCGTGGCGATTATGGGTATATCCTCCAGAAGTTTGCCCTAAGTGGCGAACAACTGGAGAGGCCTATGTCCAGCAGTGAACTGCAATAGGCTGATAATGATGTAACTGATTGCAATTCCATTCTCATCATCTCGATGGTTGGCGATCTTACACTGTACGCTTTATTAGGAACTTCTTGCCTCGCGAATCGGCTATGTGGCAATTGCGCAATTTTTATTGCATAAAAAAATATATTTTTTGTTTCAAGCTTAAATCATGTCATTTCAGTCCAATGTTGATGCCGAGTACCACAGATTTCGTGCCTATACAAAATTCCAGCAAACTTGCCAGCCTACCTGAAGAGAGTGACATCAGGTTAATAACACCGCCGCTACAAGACAAGAAAGTCAACTTCAATGATGAAATCATAGAACTGGGTATGTGAAAATATCCTTAATTTGCTTTGGTTTCAAATAAATAAGTGCTTAATATTACAATTTGTAAGTGTGTACATATTTTATGTATGTCACTGTGAAATTGTAAATACCGTTAGATTATAATCCATCTTGCGAGATTGCAAACTGTCAAATGATTGTGAGCTGTAACATAATTCTTACATTTTAACTATCATTAACTATTATTTTTCGGTAGATTTTGATTGATTAAAGATCAAAAAAACTGTTTATAATTTAATGTGTGAAAGATTTTAATTTAAGAATTTCAAATCAAATCAAATCAAATCATTTATTTGTTAAACATAGGTAGAGCATACATAAGATGGAACATTTTATAGGTATCACTATGTTTGGCCTTAGATAGGCATACAAATATTAATTATTAATAGATCTTACTGATAGCATTATGACAATTTAAAATTAGAGATCAATTCATGTATTATAATTATATAAATATGTATTGCAGTTAAATTGAAATAAGAATATTTTTATGTCAAGCTAAGATGTCAGAATTATTTAAATGTCAAAAGTAAAATTAAAGATATTATAAATCTATGTCAAAATAAAACTATATTATTATAATGCATGTCAATTACAATTTGTCATTAAGAAATTCCGTCACTGTATAATACGCTTCAATCGATCAATTTCACATCAATCGATTACAGTCTGTGACCGAATAATAGTTAAAATGTAAACATTATTTTACAGTTCACAATATTTCGACAGTTTATCTAACGGTATTTACAATTTTACGGTGACATGTACATTAAAAATTAAACTATCACTAGTTCAGAACGCAACATTCTACCGAGGAGCTACTGGCATGATACTCGTGTAGCTTTTGTCTTTTCAAAAGAATTAATGTTACATTAAATTTTTGTACTGTGTCTTAGATAGTTGACGAAAAATAAAATTTGTATGCCATAAATAAATATTATATTTATTTTACAGATAGTGATGATGACAATAGTATGTTGGATGTAGAGACGTGTTCACCACATCATGTATGCTATAGTAAGTAGATAACTTCCCTCTTGTGAATGAATGAAAGATATTTACATGTGGCAATTTGAAATCATTACAATAATGTCTCTAACTTTCCAGGAGCGTCAAAAACTCCACCTTGTGTTCTCCGTAAAAACGCAAAGTTGGCTGAAAAGAATCTAAAAGATATTGTAGAACTTACGGCGAGGGAAAAAATTTATACACCTAGTGTGGTGCGTACCTTAATTATATTATTTGGCTACTGTGTCGATTACCATCGAATATAAAAATGATGTTGATTCTTGTTATGTATGTAAAACTAGACCCTAGAAAGGTAATATTTCTTAATCTATATTTATTTATTTAAATAAATAAATAAATAAATCTATATATATATATATATGTATATATCTTAATATATACGTTGATTGGTTCAATGGCTCACGTGGCGTTATCCCGGCAACCAATCAGGGAACAGTGTATTAAGTTACGGGTAATAGTGCGCCGTTAAATAGTACATTGAGCAACGATTGGCCCATTTGAGGACGATTTTACTTGTGTCAAAATCGTAAATTATTAAATGACTGTCAGGCTACAGTAAATTGATCAACTAACTGAAATCCATTGCATTAAATAATACATTTCAACTGTCGTTTATTATTTTCCGGAAGTTAATCAACTACCTAGGAAATTGATCAACTTACGATTCTTGCTATTTTCCGGTGACATATATAACTCAAAGGTGACTGACCGACTGACATAGTGATCTATGAACACACAGTCCAAACCACTGGATGGATCGGGCTGAAATTTGACATGCACATAGACGTTAAATGACCTAAGCATCTGCTAAAAAAGACTTTTGATAAATTCTACCCCCAAGCGGATAAAACTCTATTCCACATGGATGAAGTCGCAGGCACAGCTAGTTCGATAATAATAACAATTACGTAAATCCAAATTTTCAGGTTGAGCTGTTTGAAAAGCTGGAACAAAATATATCTGTGATATCTAGATTAGAAGATGAAGTAAATGCACTCAATAAACAAAGCAAAGATAAAGATTTAGAAATTGATCAACTTAAGGTAAAAGTGAACAAATCCAACGAAGAAATACAATTAGTCACATCTGCAAAGGTAAATTGTTTTGACTTTGATGTAAAATTTAAATACGGGGCCCAGCCCTTATTAGCCCTGTCTGGGCTTTCATTAATAGTTGATTAACTAATGTGCTGATTACATTACATAATTCTTCTTCTATTTCAACCTTAACTGATATGCCCACCTTATCAGCTCTTAATATTAATACATGCTTTTCTGCTATCATGTCTTAATTTTGTTCAAAGATGGAATTAGAAACACTATGCAAAGAGTACACGACGAAATTAACAGATTGGGAAGTGAGTTATGATACCCTAAAAACAAAAACGAAAAGGAGAGAAGATGAGCTCCTATCACTCTTAGATGAGCACGCAACACGGAAACAAAACGAAGATATAAGTAAGTCGTACAGTTAAAATATCCTGTTATTAAAGAATTGGTTATGAAAAATATTACATCAAATCATTTTTGTTCCCAGGTAAATTGCCCATGAATCCCTTAGAAAAAGAACTCAATTTCATGGATATGTCTAAAGATATATCTCTAGTACATAGTGATAATGAAAGTAGCTTAGCCAACTTAAATGATGACGAAACAACGCCACTTGTACAAGACATGTTTATAGATATGCAAAATCAATTGACATCTAAAAACCAGTCTGTTCAAGAATTAGAGACAGACCTTTTATCACAAAAGCAGAAAATACTCTCCCTAGAAAATTCTAGTCATGAATTGCAAAAGAAATTAGATATTTTTAAAGAAAAGGTAGAGCTTCTAGAAAACGAAAACTCATTTTTAAAATCCACAGTAGAAACTTTAAATTCTACAATATTAAGTCAAAAATCTAATTTGGAAGCAGCTGTTAATGATATCGAATCGTACAACAGTTTAATTCAGGAATTACAAATAAAACTAACAGATAAAGAAAATCCTTCAGGGCTCATGATTAACGAACATACTTTAGAAAAAATGATTGCTAACGAAGAAAAGTTCATTGCTAACAACGAAAACATGAAAAACATTATCCACTCCTTTAAAATAGCTTTAGATTCGCGTAACAAAGAAATCGAATCTTTGAAATCGGCAGTAGAAAATAATTCAGATCCTGTAGATATTAAAATGTTGAAAGAAGAATTATCAATCAAAGAAAAAGAAATTACCGAGTTAAACGAAAAAGCAAAACTTTTGCAAGATCAAATTAATGATAATGTTACTTTAATCGATAAAGTCATGCAAGAAAATAACAGCTTAAAAGATATTGAACTCGAACTTACTAACAATCAGAGAAGCATTACTAATCGAATTCATGAATTGGAAACGAGCAACAGCGAAAAAGACTCCAGTATTAATAGTCTTAAAGCAAATATCGAAGAATTGATACAATCCCAAACGGGTAAAGAAAATGTTGAAAAGGAGATGTTACAGAAACATGAAGCTCTAAATAAAAATGTTGAAGAATTAAATAATAAAATCTTAGTACTACAGGAAGATATAAGAGTAAAAGATAATCTAATTATTTCACTTAACGCGCAAGATACTCAAAGTCAAGAATATATATATAATGCGAACTCTGTGATAAATACTTTGAATAGCATTATATCTAAACTAAATGGGAACACACAAAATCTACCCTCTACATTTGATAATTTGAATGGTGCTTTTGATTGCCTTAAAGATAACTTACAGGAATTAGAGAGTATAATAACTGAAACATTAAAACAAAAACACGTAGAACTACAACAATATCTTGAACTGAATACGAGCCTCGAACAATCCAACGAGAGCCTTTCTAAAGAAGTATCTACTCTAAAGTTAACAATAGAAGAAGATTCTAAAACTGCTCAAAATCAAAACTTGCTAAAAAACGAATTGAATTCTCTTGTAGACGATTTACGTAAGGAGGTAGAGTTAAAGAACAGTGAAATTAGTATTTTACAATCAAATATAACTAATATGGAGGAAAGGAATAAAAATCTTTGTAGTAACATAGTAGAAAGAGATTATGAAATATCTTCGATTAAGGAAAAAGAAAATTCTCTACTTTTGAAAATATGCAACCTAAAAGAAGAGAATAACAAAATGTCAGAAGAATGTAAAAGTCAAATTGCAGATCTCACTTCTGATTTTGAAAGTAAAGCAAAAATATTGCATAACGTGTTGCTTGAAAAAGAAACTTATATTGACACTTTAAATAATACTCTGGAAAAAATGGAAAAAGAACTTCACAATAACTCTGCTGAATTGCAAAGTATGAGTAAGAAATGTAATGAAAGTGATGACTATTTGAATAATATTTTAAAGCATGCCTCTAATTTATTCGGGTATTTGTTCAGTGAAATTGACAATGATGTCAATGCTAATACATATGAAAATATTTGTAATTTGTTAAACAACATAGCCACTTACATAAATGCTAAAAATACTAAAGAATCAAAAAATATAGATGATGCCTTAATTGAAGCTCATGAAAATATGAATAAATTAACTGATGAAAATTCTAAACTATTGAAAAATGCATCTGAATTGGATTGTACAAATCAAAGTTTATTATCCCGAATTGCCGAAATCCAATCGGAAAATAAGTTACTTAATGAAAACTTAAATCAAGGTAACGAAATGTTAGAAGTTCTCAAAGTTGATCTGAATCAAAAAGTAAATGAAATCGATAATATGGTTATGAAAACAGAAGAGCTCAAAGACCATTTCAATGACTTAAATATAGTAATGAATGAACAGATAAAACATTTACAGGCAGATAATGATAGACTTGCGGCGCGATGTTCAGAGTTAGAAATAAATTTAAATGTCGGAACAAGCGGTCTTAACATTGAGAAAACAGACAACGTCGATAGCGATGCTGAATACGACAACATGACAAGCAAGAAATCTATTCGCGACTCTTTGCTTCCAGTAGAAAATAATTCCCCTCCTAGCCTTCTAACCTTAAGTTGCAATAAGATCATCGAATTTGTACAACCTAATGAAAAGTCTGCGTCGCCTACAGACTCGGATACCAGCATAAATCAGCCAGCGTGTAATTGCGATAAACTACTCGTAGATTTGAGATCTGCCGAAAGTGAAAATATTAAATTGTTAAATGTTGTAGAGCACTTGAAAAGTTTGAATCAACAACTAATTTATGAGCAAGAGCAAGTTCGTCAAGAAGTACAGCTTCTGCTAGAACCAGCTTATGAGTTACAAAAGAAAATTAACAGCCACAAAACCAATTTGTCCACTTTGACAGCTACAACTTACGCAGAAAATAAGTCACTCCGGTCACAAGTAAAAGTTTTGCAGCATCATCAGAACCGATTTCATAATGTATGTCAAAGAGATTTACCTACTGTTAAAAAGCAACTGTATGAATTGTTGTCAATCTTAACAGCTGAAGCTTCTGTCACTGACAGGCATAATGTTAGCTTTAAAAGATTTTCTCTACCAAGCGTTTTGCCTGATAAAAATGCTACCTTCAATAATTTGAAAAACGAATCTACGTTAGATGGGGATCTTCTCATGTTGGACACAAATCTAACATTGACGACATCTGCCGACAACACTTTAATGGGCCTTGATCAAACATGCTTAGAATTGACTCAAATTTATTGTAATAATGATGCGGGATGCCAGACCGATGAAATGTCTTATGATAACATTTCTCAAACTCAAGTACAACACTACACAGACGGTAATCAAAACTTGAAAGAAAGAGTAGAGGCGCTAGAAATCGAAAATGAGAATTTGCGACAAGTAAACAAAGAAATCACAATGAAAGATGCAGGAAGCAGTCCAATGAAAATAACTAGTAATTCTCAGGAACCCAGTATTTGCGAAGAATGTCAAAAACTAAAACTGGAGCAACAGTCTTTAGAAGAACATATTAAAACCCTTTCTGAAAAATTAAGTACCATAGAAAGTGAAAAGGAAGGCATTGAAAAGAAATACAGTAATCTTACACTAGAAATTCCATCTACAGACGCGTTATTGAAACGAATAAGTATTTTTGAAAAGGAATTAAATGGTAAAGTTCATGAAGTCACAAAGCTGACTAACCTTTTAAGTAGTAAAAGTCAAGAAATTAAACAGCTACAAGAAGAAAATGATTCATTATCTACTCAGGTTATAGAAAATATAACTGAAACTGATGATCTGAATAAGGAGCTAGATGTCGTCAAAGATGCTAACTTAAAATTGTCTGAAAAATGTAGTGATTTAGAAAAGTTACTCTTGGAAGCCAAAAATGGAGATAAATTAACTTGTGGTCGGTGTCAAGCCAAAGACAACGTAGTGGACTCTCTGCCAAATATCGAACATACCATATTAAACCGTAGCCTTAGTGACTCCGACTCCTCTTCGAGGTACAATAAAATTTGTTCGCTGCAAAACGAACTTCATGCAGGAAGAGAAGATTGTAAAGAATTATCAGAAGAAGTCACTGTTATCAAAAATCACTTGGAACGTAGTAACTTGTCTATAGCACAAAATATGGATTTAGATGATAGTATGGGGGAATCTAATATCTTTTCTTTTACTAAACATTTCGATGGTGTTGGAAATCAGTTGAGCAAGCTTCCCATCCCAAGTACCCAGGAACAACTGTTAGATGTTTACGCTCACGAAAAACTTGATTGTATTAATTACTTTGTGGAAAAAACAGGAGCAGATAAAGAAAATCTCGATTGCAATGTTAAAATTATAGATATATTGAAAATGTTGTATACAAATTTTGTTGCCAAGCACAACAATGATGTTGAAAACTTGATTAATAAAATTAAATGCTATGAAGATTCAATAAGTAAATTAGAAGCTCATGTGAAAGAATTATCTGTAGAATATGAAAATGTATCCAAAAAATTAACAGACAAAGAACATAATTTCGAATCAGTGAGTAACACTTTAGCACAGGTTAGACAAAATACTACTTTAATAAATCAAAAAGTAATGACCCATGAAGGAGATAAAACTCAATTTGTAACAATTTTCAAAGAAAATATTTTGAAAATAATGGACAACGAATTCGAGACATCTTTTGTTATCCTTTTCGATAATCTGATTGCTAGTCTGGTTGACAATTATCAAAATAACTTAACTAACATAATGAGTGAATATACAAAGATTCAAGCAGATATGAATCGTCTCACCACAGAATTCAATGTCGTAAATGACAATTTACTGCAAATGAAATCACAACTAACTGATAAAGAAAATGAATACAATTTATTAAAGGCTCAAAAAGAAAAGATTCATGAAATAAGTAATGCTGTTACATTGGACATTGTCAAAAAAGAGCAGGAACTTAATCAGACCATTATAAATGGCTACAAGAAACTTGTTGAAAGCAATATAATATGCTCCCCCGAAATTGACATGAATATGCCTATGAACTGGAATGTTCAAATGCTATTTGATCGTTTGATTATGGAATTAACCAATCAGGCGCCCGAGAAAGAGAAACTTGAGCTCGAAATCAAAAGATCCAAAACTGAATTAGATGAAAATAGACAAGTCTTAGAAACATTGCAGGCTGAAAATGATAAATTGAAAGAAATTAACCGAACAATAACACTTGATCTAGCTGACAAAGATAGTAAATTGCAAATTCAAAGTTCTATGCATGCAGATTTGAACAAAAGATATGAGAATTTAGTTGAAGAAAATAAATCGGTTACTGCTTTAGCTGACAAAAGAACTGAAGAAGTTGAAACGCTGAAGGAAAATTTACTTGAAAAGGAAATAGTTTTGCGTAATATGGAAAGTGATAAAAACTCTAGTGAATTAACTAAACAGAAAGCTGAATTGACAGCACTGTATGATACAGTTAGAAGTTATAAAGAGGAAATAGATAATTTGAAACGCATAAATGAGATGATAACGAAAGAAAAAGAATCTGCTGCGATAGAATTAGAAAAATCAACAGAACTTTTGAGAACGAATACCCTGGAATTAGATAAAATGACTGCTGATATTCTTGTACTACGCGAGGCGGTGAAAGAGAACGCGCCTATGATTGAAACTTTGAAGCAAGAAGCGAAATCCTTGTTGCAACAAAATATGAAATTGAAAGAACAGTTGGAAGAGAAGTGTCGAAATTGTACTAGATTGGAAATGAACATTAAAACTCACGAAAAGACTGCTGAAATTCAAAGCAAAATGATAATGAGGTAATATATTATTTTCATTCGTGATTCTAAAGTGGTTCTTTTCTTTATAGTAACTTCTAAAAGGTAGAACCCAGTCCGATTTTGATGTCGTCTTTAAGATGACTTGATCAATGGATCTTGTACAACTTGTTCCTTTGTGTGCCATAAAATACGCTAGGTATTATGGACCACCATTGCATCGAATGAAAACTAATGTAAGAATACACACAATCTGACTTAGAATAAGTGATTACTTTGTATGAAAAATGAAAAGAAAACTGTTCATGCAAAGTAACCATAATCACATTATACCATGTTATTGTTTTGATTTCCAGACATCAGAAGCAAAAAGAAGAGGACGATAGGGTGTTAATTGATAAAAATAAAAAAATCCAGGAACTCACCCATAGGATTTCAGAACTACAGAACGATTCTGAAATCCTAAGGACAAATATTAAGGCCAGCAGAGAAGAATTCGAAGAAACGAAGAAGGCTAAAAAGGCATTAGAGGTGAGTATACATTATATGAGTATACTTTAAAATATACGTTTTTTTTTATAGTCACCATATCATCATCAGCCTATTGCAGTCTACTGCTGGACATAGGCCTCTCCAGTGGTTCGCCAGTTAGGGCAAATATCTGGAGGATATACCCATAATCGCCACGCTGGGCAGGCGGGTTGGCGATCGCAGGGCGTAGCTTATCGCTTCGGTGACGCTGCTGCCCGTCATCGGTCTGTGGTATTTAGCTACGCCTTCAATTGTGATAGTTATACCGCAAACAGTCGGTTGCCGGAGTCTCGTTTGTTATTCGGCAGGGTAGACCACTGGTGAAAGTAGCTTGGAGCGATGATGGTAGGTCGCTCACTTACATCCAATACACGTTACAATAAATTGACAACATCTATACAGATACGGCTGTCCAGAGTTGAAGTGGACTTGGAGAAGATGAACAAGCCTCGTGCGGCCGCGGAGCCGGCGTCAGACTCGACGCGCCGCCGCCGGCAGAGCATACACGACTCCAACCGAATGTTTGTGGAGAATGAAGACTTTGAAGGTAAGGAAGGAATAGGGTAGATAAACATGTTTGTTTTTGCAAGTTACCCGAGTGCGGCCGGAAAGAATTATTACATTTAGTAAATGAATAAATAAATAAGAATAATGAATAAAAGGATTTAAATAAATAAATAACCCAAGACATGCCACGTTGGGCCACACAGCGCCACCTAGCCCCAAACTAAGCCGAAGCTTGTACTATGGGTATTTTTTTTTGTAAATAAATACATATTATACATAGAAAACACCCAGACCAATACAAACAGACATGCTCGTGAACACAAATGTTTGTACTGTACGGGAATCGAACCCACGACCCTTGGCTCAGAGGGCAGAGGTCACTACCAAATGAGCCACCGAGCCTGTCAATGAGCCCTTTTTCTTTATTTATTCTTATCTTCTTACAAGATAACACACAAAAATACATCAAATTAACCAAAATACAAAAAATACAAAGGGAATTACCTCAGCTGATGCTGCGTCAGGAAATGACCTGGGCAGCGCGATTGTTATATCGCGATCAATTGGGATTGATAAATCACACTAATCACTGGTCTAAATGAAAGGGTTTCCCTATGAGGTATTAAGGTACTATGAGCACGGCACATGAGATGATGGCGTCATCTCATGAACACCCAGACCAGACATAAGTGTTGTAGACGAATTGTGTCATGGGATACTTTTCATAATGACGGAGTATTTGTATCACAAATATCTCAGATTAGGTGATGTCAATATATCATCATCAGCCTATAGCAGTCCACTGCTGGACATGGGCCTCTCCAATTGATCCCCACTTTGGGCACACACCTGGAAAATTGGCGGGTTGGCGATCGAAGGGCGTAGCTCCACGCTCCGGTGACGGAGCTGCCCGTAATCGGCCTGTGGTATTTAGCTACGCCTTCAACGGTGATGGTTAATAGTACCGCCACCAATCGGCTGCCAGAGCCTCGTTTGTTTTTCAGCAGGATGCAGACGAGCATGTGAGGGTGGATTGGAACGAACATATGATAGGTAGCTCCCTGTTTGGGATTAATATATCACATTAATACAGGCAGGACAGGCTCGATGGCTCATTTGATACCTCTGCCTTCTGAGCCATGGCTCATGGTCTGGCTCATTTGATAGTCGTGGGTTCGATTCCCGCACAATACAAAAATTAGTGATAATGAACAAATCTGTATTGGTCTGGGTGTTTTCTATGTATAATATGTATTTATTTACAAATAAAAAGTATCTTAGTGAGTTTATCAGTTGCCTAGTACCCATAGTACAAGCTTCGGCTTAGTTTGGGGCTAGATGGCGATGAGTGGCCCAGCTTGGCATGTCTTGGGTTATTTATTTATTTATTAATTCAAAAAGAAATTTTCGTCAAGCTTATTCGACGCTACGATACGCGACGATCATTATAAGGGCTCATTTCCACTATTTACAGTGTAAATGGCATTTAAACTGTATACTTACTTATTACAGATCAGAACAAAGTGGAAGCAATATTCGAATCGCGGAGCAAGCCTGCCGATCTGTTTATGGACGTCGACGACGACGCTCCCCACTCCAACAGGAGCACGCCGCTGAGAAGCAGTCGAGGGTGAGTAGAACATTGGTACTTTATACGTACGTTTTGAGGTCAGGAATGCATAAGGGCCAGTACACCAGGGCCCTACGTACAGGGTTGCCAGATCTCCCGATTTCCCGGGAGATCTCCCGATTTTGGTCAATATCTCCCGATGTAAAGGATTCCGTACAAAACTCCCGACTTTCTTTTTACCTCCCGTGCTGTATAAATATGACGAAACGGAGCAAAATCTCAACGATTTTCTTAGACGGATGACTTTTTTTTTTTTGCTCCAAGCAACTGAATGGGAAAATTTTTAGTTAGTAATTTCTCCCAATTTTTTACAAGTATTGCCATACATCTCCCGGATTTTGATTATGCACCTCCCGAAAAGTAACAATTTTGGTCTGGCAACCCTGCCTACGTACTCCCGTATGTTAGTACGTTAGAAGTACGTTAGGTGGGGACACCTGGGTTATGTGGAACTCACTCCTAACGCAGAAAATCTAGTAAAACTGAAATAGGGTGAGGGCGACAGGCGCAATGGGTTTGTCTGTCGACCTAACTTTTGGACCCCACAACCGCTTACCATCAGGTGGAGTGAGGTCATCCTGTAAGCTCTTCTTATAAAAAAAAATGTTTTAAATATAACAAAATTACTTAGAGGCATGGCAGTGGCATCTGACAGGTGATTGGTCGGTCACCTGCCCGTTGTCGCAGCGACTTGGGCTTCTCTCTCGCTTTCCATCAGGCGTAGAGGGGCCATTATGCCGTGCTAATGTTAAAAAAAAATGTGTACAATCTATAAATAAATGTGTGTCATTTTGTTTCAGACGTGACAGTTTATCAAGGCATGACCAGGTATGTGGATTAAGTTCATTTAATATTAAAAGTACAAGTTGACTTTCCAATGTTAAGCACATCTAACAAATAACTATGCTCCTATGTATTAAACCGAAACCATTGTAGGATTAATCTGTACAAACAAATTTGCTCGGCCACCTTATAAGTCCCTACATCCTCATAGAATTCATGTCCCATTTTTTTTTATCTATTTTGTCTGCCAGTACAGGCCCAGGCCTTACGACTTCAAACAACGCCTTATAATTAAAATATCCCAAGACATGCCACACTGGGCCACACATCGCCATCTAGCCCCAAACTGAGCCAAAGCTTGTACTTTGGCTAGGTACAAGACAACTGATAAACTTACTTAGATATATATTTTTTGTAAATAAATAAATACATTTATACTTAGAAAGGGGGAGGCCTATGTCCAGCAGTGGACTGATGTGGGCTGATGATGATGATGATGATACTTAGAAAACACACAAACAGACATATTCATGCACACAAATGTCTGTACTGTGCGGGAATCGAACCCACGACTCTCGACTGGCTCAGAAGGCAGAGTCACTAAACAAAGTCACTACCAAATGAGCCACTGAGCCAGTCAAACTGCTTGATTAAACCTTCTTTCACGGTAATGGCAGAGTGACGAGCCGGTCTCTCGGCCGAGCAGCGTGGCGGAGACGCGGCGGCGGCGGCAGAGCATACACGACCTGCGCCGCTCCGGCGTGCTGCAGACGCCTTCGCCTCATGGTAACTAACTGGACGTAGTTATTTAAGAATAAGAATAAGCATGCTTTATTACATTGGGACATCACAACATAACAAATGATTACGTAGGTAACAATATACATGTCACCGGAAAATAGCAAGAATCGTAAGTTGATCAATTTCCTAGGTAGTTGATTAACTTTCGGAATATAACAAACGGTAGTTGAAATGTATTAGTTACCGCAATGGATTTCAGTTAGTTGATCAATTTACGGTAGCCTGACAGTCATTTAATAATTTACGATTTTGACACAAGTAAAATCGTCCTCAAATGGGCCAATCGTTGCTCAATGTACTATTTAACGGTGCACTATTACCCGTAACTTAATACACTGTTCCCTGATTGGTTGCCGGGATAACGCCACGTGAGCCATTGAACCAATCAACGTTCACCTCACCTTCGTCGGATGATTTTACGGCAAGACCCCGTAAAATGATCAATTTACTAAAATACATACGTTAAATAATACATTTCAACTGCCATTTATTATTTTCCGGAAGTTAATCAACTACCTAGGAAATTGATCAACTTACGATTCTTGCTATTTTCCGGTGACATACACAAACACAACATAACAATGACTAGACACATACATTTAAAATTCCACAAAAATAAAACATAACAACAAAGACATAAAACAGTCGGACCGGACGTGGTGTTGTGACGTCCAATATAAAAGGGCCCCACTCAGCATTGAACCGTGGCCCGCGTAGCAAGCCACGGCGCTGGTTTTCAATGAGTCCTGCTGAGTGAAGCCCACGGACGTATGGGTTGCAACAATATTAGAATAAAAAAAATATTTAACGACAAATTTAAATATTTGACGACACGAGGATGTAAGGGAGCGGACCCATCATCGTTTTGCTCCAAGCCGCCCTCACCTGCCCGTGGTGCATCCTGCGAATAACAAACGAGGCGCTGGCAACCGACTGGTCGCGGTATAACCGTCACAATGGCGTTGCTAAATACCACAGACCGGTGACTGGCAACAGCGTCACCGGAGCGAGAAGCTACGACCTGCGATCGCCAACCCGCCTGCCCGGCGTGGAGATTATGGGTATATCCTCCAGATGTTTGCCCTAAGTGGCGAACAACTGGAGAGGCCTACGTCCAGCAGTGGGCTGCAATAGGCTGATGATGATGAATGATGATTTGACGACATAACCTCGTTACATATAACTAGCGACCCGGCTTCGCATGGGTGCTCTACTATATGCATGTATTATACATATAGGTAAACATTCCTCTTGAATAGGGATGTTTAAAGGGTCAAAATAATTACAATTTATTTAGTCCGTATTTTAGATTATAAAAATATATTGGACACATTTTTCATTTAAACAAAAAATATAAAAGATCAAGACAAGGCATCAAAATATAGGAGTAGGGGGTCTTTGACGTCACTCAGTGACGTCACGCGTAATCCAACGGATAGCCCGTCTTTGTCATTTTTGGTCTAATTCAGAAATGAAAAAATACGTGTCTTTTATTTTTGAACAATCTAAAAGACGGGCTAATTACATTTTTTACGGCAACAGGCTTATTCCTCTCTCTATTAAAGAAACAACATCAACAACTATCGCGTGGTTTTCAAGAACTATGTAGGTATACATAGTTCTTGAAAACTTGACGTAGGGACTGACACGAAAGGCGACTTTATACTAAATAAGCAATTTTACAATGTGCCTCGCAACCGCAACGTAGAAATGCGCCTCACAACGAGTAACCATTGACCTTTTGACTGAGTGTCATCGCGTCGCATCACGTCACGGTCTGAGCTGACCCTTATTGCAGAAACAGCTCATGTTTTCGGGACTATCGTCAGATTATCAATTATTGTTATTACTTCCAGAACGGTCCTCGAGCAGGCTGAACGAAACAAATAATAGGAAATCGACAGATATCAATAAAAATCATGCACAAAGGTAATAAACAAATATTAATCATTTTAGTTAAGGTTATTTTTATAAGGGAATGGGTAGCGCTTGGCCCCAACTAGCCTGATGAGATGTTAGGCAATGTTGGAGCCTAGGATGAAGCGCGCTAACCCAACAAAAACCGGTTCACTCTCGCCTTGAAAATCTGAAGATCCTTCAGAGAACACAGGCTGAATGAAGAGGCGAAGCGCTTTGAGCGAGCTTTTGGAACCTGCGCCATAAATCGGTGTCTCATTGCCGTGTCCGGTAGTTAAAATTAGCATGACATTTGACTTTTTCATGAAAATGATGATGGATGCTGTGAGGTCAAAGACTAATCTTAACTAATATTATAAAGCTGAAGAGTTTGTTTGTTTGAACGCGCTAATCTCAGGAACTACTGGTGCGAATTGAAAAATTCTTTTTGTGTTGAATAGACCATTTATCGAGGAAGGCTTTAGGCTATATAACATCACGCTGCAATTATTAGAAGCGAAGATATAACGGAAAATGTAAAAAAAACACGGGGGAAAAATAACTATTGCACGCGGACGAAGTCGCGAGCACAGCTATACAAAGATATTAATTTCAGTAGTGAAGTGTCGGAACTCCGCGATCGTCTGTCGGCCTGCCAGCAGGAGTTGGACGAGCTGAAGGAGCAGTACCGGGAGTTGGACGAGGAGTGCGAGACTTGCGCGCAGCACCTAAGGGAACGAGACGAGCTGTGCTCCAGGCTGAAGAAGGAGAAGGTGGGCTTGCAGGTGAGAATGTTGAACTACTACTTACTCCTGTTTAGGCAGGAGGGCTCCCGTCTTCCTTCAAATGATAGCTCAGTTTCTTTCTTGTAATGGTGTATAATGCAGCGTCTTAGTTACAATAATTAGTTGTAAAAACGTATATAAATATTAAAATAGTGCGTGAGGCGCTTAGCGATCGAGTGTGGAGGCAACGAATTTTGAAAGGCAAGTGAGGGCGGCCGTTGCGCTGGGCTTCTGTCACCTGCTTCCCGTCGTGTGCGCCGTCCGGCGCTAGATGGCGTTGATGGTAGGCGTAGACACTCCTACTACAAAGATGTGTGATGACAGTGTTTTCGTTTTCTACCAGGCGGCGGAATGCGTTTATGCTGTGGTACTATAATAAAAGTTAAGAATGGACTAATCCACAATTTTTTACTTTGACTTGCTCATAGATACCTCATTAAAGAATCATTTGTGTTAATCAAATTGTTCCGTAACATTAATAGTATCCGAGTTATAACAATTTCAAAATCACCACTAATTTATGAGTCCAAAAACGTATCATACAAAATGGCTATGTGCGAGTGACGTCACTGGTATATTATTTCGCATGCCTCGTATAAGAAGTTTGCCTGACAGCTATGTTAAATATTGCGTTTATGTAATTGGTTTCATAACAAAATATGTTAAAATTAATGCCACTTAAAATATGGTATAATATTATTGAATCAACTTTACACTTTTGAAAATGGTATTTTTCTGTCGATTTTGCAGGCCTGTTTGCAATTCCTTCGTTCCGTTTCGCAACTAATTTTAGTTGTGATTTCTTAAATAGGTAAAATTTTACGGATTCTTTCTGGTAACCACAAAGTAACAAGCAAAATCAATCATAGTGGAATACCCTATTATCTTGTCTGGTAAGATTTTTGCTGAGCGTTCTTTCGTGATTGTTAGCCGTCACAGAAAGCAGAAGGATATAGGCCAACTATAATCTGACTAGGGAGTGGAATCTACTGAAGTATCTCATTATGTCGGGAGGACGTCCTATTACCAAAAATGTAATAAGCTACCATTTCTCAGTCAGTTCGGTAGGATATGTATTGTGCTCTATAATCCTTGGCAATTCCGTTAAGAGATTTAGGCCTACGTCATGATAAATTAATTTCCACTTTGAGACAGTCTGCTGGAGCCGAAATTTTCACGTTCAGTATAGTACGAGTATATTATTATTTTACAGAATCTCGTTTCCGAGCTCAAGGATAAGCTGCAAGCAGTAAACCCTAATCGGAGCCAGCAAGAACCTAAAGTCACTTTATGTGATGCTGCTGTGAACACAGATGAAGGTAAGATTTGAAATTCTAAATCTGTACTGTATCTGTATAGGCTTATTACGGCTAAAAATTGTAATTAGTACGACTTTTAGTTTATTCAAAAATAAAAGACACGTATTTTTCCTTTTTTCATTCAAATAAACAATAGCAAAGATACAAGGCATCAAAAGTTAGGAGTGGGAGTCTTTGACGTCACTCGCTCCCGTAAAAAATGCCTCACCGAGTGACGTCACGCGTAATTTATACGGGCTATAACTTTGTAATTTTTAGTCTAATTTACAAAAATAAAAAAATACCAGTCTTTTATTTTTTAATAAGCTAAAAGACGGACTAATTACAATTTTTAGCCATAATAGCCTATTCAATGCAAATAAATATGCTTTGTTTGAAATGTGTGCAGTGTAGCGAAATATCGAACCTATTCTGATTGATTCTATTCTATATTTTATTAATTTATGTTATTAGTGATGAGTACTACACAATGGGATGTAAGGGAGCTACCCATCATCTTTTCGTTCCAAGCATTTCGTCCCTTTTTGAATTCGTGACGAAATGGGAATGGGACGGAATGCGTCAAACCCCTTTTGCTTTGCCCACATACATCAGTCCCTTCATACATGCTCTCTCTCATATATCTTCAGACTGGGCCAATCTCCACTCTGTGGTGGTGGACCGCATGTCATTCGACGCGGAGGTGGAGAAGAACAAGAGGCTTACTAAGACGATAGAGGACCTGCGCTTCAAGAAGCTCGAGCTCAAGATAACGCTCACGAAAATGCAGAGGGCTTTGGAGAAAGGCGCGGCCAAAAATCAAAGGTAAATGATATGGGATCACTTTATGTGTATGTCACCGGAAAATTGAATTAATAATATAATAATAATAATATTTTTTTATTTAATTATTTCCTCTTCACAATAAGGATCTTAATCTAGTAGTTTATATAGGTACATGCTTATTATTATATCCATCCCAGTGCGAGAGAGGCTGGTGCCTGAGATCGGTTTGGGTCTGAGGAATTGCCGTCAGATTATAATCTACCTAGCGAGATTGTAGACTGTCGGTACATTGTGAACAGTATACTGCTTGCAGTTTAACGTTTTTTCGGTAGATTGTAATTCGGTTTTGCTGGGTGAGCGCGCTCCACCGAAGACTGTGATATGGCTTCACTCATTCGGCTGGTGGTAATCAGCTAAATATTTATTTTTAGTGTAGCTCGAAATGATGGCTTCCCTACGCCTGATAGAAAGCGAAAGAGAAGCACAGTTAACAATCAAGAGAGGTAGGGCATAGCGAATCTTCGCTCGAATTGAGCTGCCCGTCCGGGGAAGGACCTCCACCCTACAGGGTATTCTATAGAATACCGCAGCCAGATGACTTCCGGGACGTGTTGCTGCTGGTGATTAGGGTTTCCGGAGCTCGAGGGGGGTTAGGGTTGGGCCGGCATGGCGGTGGCAACTGACAGGTAACTAACCAGTTACTTGCCAGTTGTCACAGCGATTAGGGCTTCTCTTTCGCTTTCCATCAGGCGAAGGGAGTTACTATATAAAAAAAAAACAAGTCGCCTTATTACCTCTCAGTTGCCACTGCCATAATCCCCCACGAGATCCGGAAACTCTACTCACCGGCAGAAACACAACCCGGAGGTCATTGAGCTGCAGTATTCTGTAGGGTGGAGGTCCTTCCCCGAAGGGGGCGGGCTCAATTCGAGCTCATACATTCGGAATTCCGATGCGGAATCATTCGGAATTCTGAATTGAAACTCACGTTCGCAACAAAAATGCTCTACTTGTATACAAAGCACTCCAGCATTTTACATGTAAGTAGAGCGTTATTTCTGCAAATCTGAATTCCGCATCGGAATTTCGAATGTATGCGGCCCACCTTAAGCGCAAACCCCATTTGAATTATGAATAAAAAAAAGACGCTGTCTAACTGGATTCATCTATTCACCTCATCCTCAATTGTTACCCTATCTGCAATTTTTCAGTCAAATCAGTGAAGAACTAGAAAGGACTAAGGCAGAGTTGAAGGCATGTAAGCAAGAACTGAAGGAACTGCAAGAGAAGTACAAGGAGTTGGACGAAGAGTGCGAGACGTGCTCCGCGTACCTCGAGGAGCGCGACCAGCAGTGCCGCAAGCTGAAGAAGGAGAAGGCTGCTTTGGAGGTGAGCGATTGTGGACCTTGTTAATAGGATATTGACAGGCTCGGTGGCTCAATTGGTAGTGACCTCTGCCTTCTGAGCCAAGGGTCGTGGGTTCGATCCCCGCACATTACAAACATTTGTGTGCATGAACATGTCTGTTTGTATTGGTCTGGGTGTTTTCTATGTATAATATGTATTTATTTAAAAAAAAAAAGTATCTAAGTAAGTTTATCAGTTGTCTAGTACCCATAGTACAAGCTTCGGCTTAGTTTGGGGCTAGATGGCTCTGTGTGGCCCAGCGTGGCATGTCTTGGGTTATTTATTTATTTATTTATATTGAGTTTGAAATTAAACTAGCGACTTATTGCTATCTGTTATTATATTTATACACGCGTAGATAACGGGTAAAGGTACAGATAAAAACTTCTCCAGTTTCTCTTTTTCCAACACTTCCCTTCACTGCTCTGCTCCTATTGATTGTAGCGTGATGAAAAGTATACTACGAGTATAATCTGCCCAGGAGTATGAAGAATTGTACCAACTTACGTGTGTAAAATTCGTGTTTAATTTTTATTGTAAAATAATAAAAAATCTTAATTTATTGTTTTTATGTAAATTATTACAATTTTCTTTGTAAACCATACTCAATTGGAAGCGCAATTATCAGATTTGTTATCCACGAGCGCGCAAAAGAAGGAAGTCTCGTGTCATACAATCTGACAGTGCTGCTCCTCAGAGCGAACGTTGACGGATTTATCACTCGACTAGTCACAGTTTACCTAATAATTATAATCGGCACTGTCACACAATTGAATTGCCATTATTAATATTTGCACTCACACATTTAAATAAAGGAATGAAGTGGAAGGGCGCGTCATTTTAGCTTAGACAATCTATATGTCACCGGAAAATAGCAAGAATCGTAAGTTCATCAATTTCCTAGGTAGTTGATTAACTTTGTTATATTCCACAAACGGTAGTTGAAACGTATTATTTAACGCAATTGATTTCAGTTAGTTGATCAACTTACGGTAGCCTGGCAGTCATTTAATAATTTACGATTTTGACACAAGTAAAATCGTCCTCAAATGGGTCAATCGTTGCTCAATGTACTATTTAACGGTGCACTATTACCCGTAACTTAATACACTGTTCCCTGATTGGTTGCCGGATAACGCCACGCGAGCCATTGAACCAATCAACGTTCACCTCACCTTCGTCTGATGATTTTACGGCAAGACCCCGTAAAATGATCAATTTACTAAAATACATACGTTAAATAATACATTTTAACTGCCGTTTATTATTTTCCGGAAGTTAATCAACTACCTAGGAAATTGATCAACGTACGATCCTTGCTATTTTCCGGTGACATATATAGATTTATTAATAGGTACTGTGTGCGCAGGCCAAGCTGCAGGAGGCAGCGGACGCGGGGCGGCGCGCGCGCCGGCGCAGCGCGCACGACTGCAGCCGCGGGACCGCGCCTACCGCCGCCGACGCCGCCTCGCAGATCAGTGACGGTACTTTTTTTTTCTAGAGGGGAATGCACCGTCATGCCACCTCCGGGGCCTTTAAGTTCAGAATGTACATGGTACTCACATCTCCCGAAATGGGAGGGCAGTTTTTTTTTTTTATAGTTGCTCTACATAATGGCTTCCCTACGCCTGATGGAAAGCGAAAGAGAAACCCAAGTCGCTGTGCCAACGGGCAAGTAACTGGTCAGTTACCTGTCAGTTGCCACAGCCATGCCGGCCCAACCCCCCACGAGCTCCGGAAACCCTACTCACCGCAGAAACACGACTCAGAGGTCATTTGACTGCGGTATTCTATAGGGTGAAGGTCCTTCCCCGGACGGGCGGCTCAATTCGAGCGAAGATTCGCTATGCCCTACCTCTCTTATGTGGGTATTACCCGTCGACGTCGTCGGATGTTGACGACTCTCAAAAGCATTCTGATCCCGACCTGACAGTTTTATTTCCTGACTAACTTTTGTGTATATCAATTTCGCTGATTCTACTTTAATTGTTTTACAGATTTCCTAAATAACCAAGTGGAACGTGATGAAAGCTCCAAAAAGAACGACGATAAATCTAAAGAACTTGGGCGTCTCAAACTGGTATGTTGAGGACATATATTTCCATAGCGAAAGTTTATCAATAGACATAAAGAATACTATATCTAAATGACGCAAAATCATTATTTTGGCCGGTAACTCTAACAATAGTTAGTTTAATAAGCAGGACTATTAATTTCCGCTTGTACTTGGAAACTTTATCGCACCTTCATTCAAATTTGACACTAGTCTAGTACAACTAATGACGTTCATTCAAAGTTTTCGCTAGGGTTCTGCTTTGTCCGACATGTTCATTCAATTTTGACATTAGTACAACGGATGTCAGATTTGAATGACATTCATTCAATCCGAATCCGAGCCAAAATAGGCGTTGTGAATACTTACACTTATATTATAATAACTTTTCAGGCTGTCGAAAAACTGTCTCAACAAAAAGCAGCGTTGGAACACCAGCTGGCCGCAGTGTCCGCCGCGCCGCCCAACCCCATGTATATAGCCACGGGCAGTGCCATTGTACAGGTATGTTTTTTTTTTATAGTAGCTCGATATTATGGCTTCCCTACGCCTGATGGAAAGCGAAAGAGAAGCCCAAGTCGCTGTGACAACTGGGGAGTAACTGGTCAGTTGCCACTGCCATGTCGGCCCAGCCTTAGCCCCCCCAAGAGCTCCGGAAACCCTACTGGCACCGGCAGAAACAAGACCCGGAGGTCATTTGGCTGTGGCATTCTATAGGGTCCTTCCCCGGACGGGCAGGTCAATTCGAGCGAAGATTCGCTATGTCCCCTACCTCTCTCAAATGATGTATGTGTTAAAGAAGCGTTGTGTGATAACCAAAATATTTGTTACAGAATCAGCAACTGACTGACGTCATGAAAGAGAATCAAAAACTGAAGAAGATCAACACAAAACTAATTGACATTTGCAAAAAGAGAGGCAAGAAGCCTGATGCCACCATCGAAGATGTGTCGGGACATGTGTTGGGGCAATAGGCGATTGCAATTATATTTAGTTAGAAGCCATATTTAAAATACTTTGTACAGTATAGAATACGTATGCATCGCGAATGAGTGTGGATATTATTCTCAACATAATATGCAAACTTTTGTGGCAGGCACACCCATATATGACATGGAAATTAAAGCATATTGGAAGTACATTAACAGTTGTGATTGAAATGTGTGTTGTGATCAGGTGTTTACTTTCTATTGATTGTGATTTGTCAATATGTTTTTCTTTTCATAGCTATACTTTTGGCGATTGTAGTCATACATTACGCGTAACTTTTTTTGATGACACGACGATTGAAATGGAAATTATAATCAGCCAATATATGTGGTAATTGAAACTATAAATCTGTTTTACAATTAGAGATGGAAACATAATTTGATCAAGTATTTTTTGAATTTTTTTTCTCCGTCCTTTTCTGCAATGATAGCTTATTTTAAACTTTTCACACGTCGATAATTTTGCAATTTATTTACTTAACGAAAACAAAGCGTAGCGTAGTCTGAATTTTGTATTTTTTTTTTATAATGACTAAATCAACAGCTGGTTTTGTTGTTTGAATATCATTGATAGATGGTTAAGAATAGGGAGCGTCCACGGGGTGATATAAACAGGCGAGGCCTATTTCTTATTCTGACTTGCATGCTAGCGAGATGATACAAAAATTGAGACTGAATGTATTCTACATTCCACAAGCATTTATACTCGTACTTGAGCAACGATCAGCGTTATCGCCGTATGATTTGCCAATAACTTTGAATGTGATTTTGGTACAATAATAGTATTATTAGATTTAGATTGTACTTAATATTTGTGGTGCCTGAAATTTGATTGAATCTATATTTTTATAGCTGTAAAAATTGGATTACCTATTTAATATTATATGCCATTTTCTGTTCAATTGTTAATACTATGTGCACAAAGCTTGATCAATTAACCATATGTTTATGTAGAGCCTTAACAATTATTGTATAAGTTTCCGTTGGTCTAATTTTTGAGAATGACTGGTCAAAGCTCAAACCAATTAATTATACAAGGAATGGTATTATAAGCAATTGTTTGCTGTTCACCTTGCGAAACACTTCGAAGTTGCAAACATAAGTGATGATACATTCGTTTTCTGTCCCACGCACTTTCACTAGTCATATTGTATTGGACTCTACATACACATAAGATGTAACAATTTTCTTTGTTTGCCCATATTAGAATGTAACAATTAGCACAATGTTATTATTATAGCACAAAAAGTTCTAATTACAATATTAACAAAATACAATATATATTTTTGCGGTATAATGTTACGTATACTAAATAAAAGAATTGATTTCAATATTAAGTAGTTTTAATGAAAACATGGTTTTTCTGTGAGAAAAATCTTCACTTTTTCAACAACAACAAGACCCCTTTAAATAATAATTAACTTTAAAAACATAATGGCCTCAATTTGACCCAAGAGAGCGAATCATGCAGATGTGTAAAAATAACATTACCATCCAAGTTTCAATTCTATGTTGTATACTTAAAATCAGGAGATTCAACATAGGTAGTTAACCATTAAGGAGAAAATGCCTATATCATTATACTTTCGTAATTTATTTTATAATTATGGTATTCCCACACAGCAGTTATATAAAACTGTTGTTAAGCGTGAAATATTGCTTAACATTTTGACTAAAACAAATTAAAATAAAAATATAATATGCTACAAGGTAAAATGTGTCTGTGATAAAACGATTATATTATTGTATAACCTCCTCGAAGGGAAAACCCAATTTGATGGTTACAGAATGTTATACAGTGTTATAACGAGTTGAACCTATGTGGGAGCTTCTATGACATTCATAAACAAGTTTGTAGCAAAATGTTACGCACTGTTTTGAAATGTTACCAAAAGTTACACAATGTTTTATATAATGTTAAACAAATGCCATGTGTGGGCACCATTAAGTTACTTTACATTTGATATTATGGAATGTGAAGTTAGTAAACATTAACAGTGTTAGGGGTAGATTCTATTGGCACACATACCAATCACATCAATAAAACATCGTACATCAATACAATGACTTGGCTATCACTTGTTTGTGCTATAACAACACTTACATATAAAATTACATAATGACTAACAATTATTCAGGAACTATCTTTGGAATATCACTATCTCCGTTTAGTTTATTTCCTTCTTTCATTAGAAGCTCTATTCTCGACGGCAACTGCTCTAGTATTTCGGCTGTCTGGTCAGACTTTGGGGTATTACTCTTCATATTTTCTCTCTTTTCTGAAATATGATCCGCTAACATATTCTGACCGGCTATTTTAGCAATGTCCGCTGCCAAATCTAAACTCTCTTGATCCTTCATTTTTCCTAGTTGTGTGGCAGCCTCCGGAAGGTTTCCTAGTATGATGTAGCTGAAAAAGATACAGCACATAATCATACACTCAAACTAAAAGTATAGTTTTTTGGTTGGAATGTGCAGGTAACTTCTATCATAAATCATCAAATCGTATGAAAATCGCGCCCTGCTTTAATGGAAAACAGTAATGAGAATCTTGTATAACGGAAAATAGAAATAAAGTGTTTCCTTACAAAATAGCAGCATCTATGTAGAGTCCGCTCAGTACGCGTTCAGCCGCCCATAGCTTTAGCGTCTCCTCGGCTATGCTGTCCATGTGGCTGAAAAAAAAAACACAAATTAATCTTTATTTAGTTCCATTATTAATATAATTATGCAATAGTTCTGCAATGGGCGGGTGATACCACTTATTCTGAATGACTTGTAAATGCCTATTTTCAAGTAAAGTATCGAATTTGGAAACATTAAGCCGATTAAAGGTACGAGTTGGTAGCGGGCAACATGCTGTCCGCCGTGGAGCATACAAACCAGTTTATATGCAGTAACGCAGACGGCGGCGTAGGGCGGCTAGCTCAGTCCGCGCCACGCGCTATAGAATTCATTAGAACGAAAGTCCTAAACTTACCGCCTCTGCCCGTCGTGTGCTTTGTGTACGCGGCGAGTGCAGCCGCAGACACCGACGGGCACAATGAAGCAGAGCAATAAAGACCGCTATATTGCTTTTTTTTTATTTGGGTAAAAGAACAATGTTGAATACAATTTTGCTTAAATTTTAACTAGGTGATGTTAGTAAATTCAACATCAGCATCATTTACCACAGCTTACATTAACAAAGTAAACAATGAGACTGAGAGTGATAATATTACATTTTTTGCTGCAATCATGCTTTTGCATTGTATAAAACGTTTTTAAATTTATTCAATGTTTAAGAAAGTACAAGCGGTCTTCTCTACTAGAAATGAAAGTACCTATAAACTAAACATAAAGGATACTTAATTAGTTTGAGTTAAAAAAGTTGTAATACCAAATCATGTAACAATTGGCGATTTAAAAAGAGTAACTACCGAGTTTCTTGCCGTTTCTTCTCGGTAGAAATCTACTTTCCGAACACGGCGGTAGCTTCTTTTAAATTGCTTTTATTCACATTCTTACATTACTTTTTATATTTTTACATTATTTTTTACTTGACGATTCATAAGTGCTTATTTTAAGTTTATGTGAATAAAGGTATTTTGACTTTGACATTCCTTGACAAAAAGCCCGCCCCGCCCCGTCGTCTGCAAAGCGCCCTAATGTGTGTCAGTGGTCTACTACTATGGTCGCGAGTGTGTGCTCACCGGATGCGGCACAGGATGTAGGCCTCGGTGTAGAGGCGCGCGTCGCGCAGCTCTTGCACGGCGGCGCGCGCGTCGTGCGCGGCCAGCTGCAGCGACACGCGCCGGTACACCGCGCCGCCGAAGCTGCGCGCCTCTGCAACACGACCGTAATAAATGAAAATGACATACAGCGCCATCTAGTTTCAAGCTAAGTATAAATAACACACAGCGCCATCTAGTTTCAAGCTAAATATAAATACACTAGCTGTGCTCGCGACTTCGTTCGCGTGGAATAGTTATTTTTTCCCCGTTTTTTTTTTTACTTTTTTCATTATTTCTTCGCTCCTAATAGTTGCAGCGTGATGTTATATAGCCTAAAGCCTTCCTCGATAAATGGTCTATTCAACACAAAAAGATTTCAATTCGGACCAGTAGTTCCTGAGATTAGCGCGTTCAAACAAACAAACAAACTCTTCAGCTTTATAATATTAGTTAAGATAAATAACACACAGCGCCATCTAGTTTCAAGCGAAGTGTAAATACATAAATAACACACAGCGCCATCTAGTTTCAAGCTAAGTATAAATACATAAATAACACACAGCGCTATCTAGTTTCAAACTAAGTATAAATACATAAATAATACAAAGCGCCATCTAGTTGCAAACTAAGTGAAACTTATACTATGGGTACTAGTACTAGACAACATATTTTACTTCTTCAAGTGCCTCTCCAATCACAGAAGGTTGGCATAAATGAATAGGTGGATAGGTCACGATCGCCAATCCGCCTGCCCAGCGTGGCGATTATATTTTTTTACAGTAGCTCGACATAATAGCTTCTCTACACCTGGTTAAAAGCGAAAGAGAAGACCAGGTCGCTGTGACAACGGACAAGTAACTGGTCAGTTGCCACCGCCATTCCGGCCCAACCCTAACCCCCCACAAGCTCCGGTTACCCTACTCACGGGCAGAAACACGACCCGGAGGTCATTTGGTTGCGGTATTATAATGATAGTGACAAATCAAATTCGTGAAATGGAATTTAATTTGTCACTATCGACAAGGAACTTATGTGGATAGAAAGGGGCTGAACGTAGAAATAAAAAAAATACCGACTACGAGTAACTAACAATCAACGCTAATTACCTTCAAGTTTCTTCTCTTCTCCCTTTGCCATTTGTCTTTGGAGTTGCGCCAAATACATCTGAGTTACATCTTTCCAGTATCTGAAAGGAAATTAATTATGTACTACCCGGCTCCGCAAAGTTCGTATTGACACAGAATTCAATCTCTTTGTTCCTGGTCCCATTTCCATATCCTTCCCGCAGTCCCAGTCTCCAAGCTATTCTAGTTCATGTATCCCTTCTTTTTTTAACCTTCAGGACGGGATTCTTCTATTTGGGACGGAATGAAATCAAACTGTTCCCAAATTATCAGTATTTATCTTACTTTATATATGAGATATTTAAGATACTAATAAGATTTTTAAAGTTAAATCACGATTGATTTCCTTCATTATAAGTACTCAGTGAACTTACTTGTAAGAAACGCAAGGGGCAATACTAAGTAGATACGGGCAGAGCAAGTCCCTTTGACTGGCGTACTGAATCATGGCGTCGATGTGTCCCCGGAATATGGCCAGGGTTACCCAGTTGTCTATGTTATTATAAGCCTGATGTATCTCCACTGAAAGAACATAATCGAAACATGAACAGTGGTTTAAAACATAATAAAGTACTACTATATGCAACGACAGTAGGTATATGGAAAATTTTGAATAAATCATGCAAAAAGAAACAAAATAATCAAGCTTTTACATGTAAACAGGAGATTATAGGTAGGTAGGTTACTCTATTAGCTCTTAAAAAGATTCCCTTGATTTACCAGTCACATAGGGAAGCGAACTGGAGGCAAATAGTTACCTGCGTAATAAAGCCTAAACATTTCTAAGCTATTTTTCTCCTTGTGTAAGACAAAAGAGAGGGTTTTACTACAATTTAGGCTTAACAAATACACAACCAAACTTACTCTGTTTATCCAAAATCTCATTAACATCATTGACACTTCCGAATATTTTGAGATACTCGAAATTGTATGTGCTATCTTCATCATTAGACGACTCGTCTTCCTGGTTGCTATTAGATGTCTCTTGAATTCTGTCCCTAAATGCTTTCTCCTTGGAATCAATAGCCGATGATAATTTTCCCTTCACATCTGTCTCTATCAATGTACTGTTCAGATATTTCTGTAACATTATCCGTATAGCGTGTAGAAGACACTCATTGTTGTGACGTTTGTGTAGTATCGGCAGCAGGAACTTCTTTGGTCCCTTCAGAGTGGCGTTCTCGGTTTTGACTGCGAGACCGTTCTCATTTGGGCAGTCCGTCTGTTTCACTTTCTCCTCTACTTTTTTTAATTTTAAGTCCTTCTTGATCTTTCTCCTGTCTTTCTTTGTATTTACTTCCAACTTGCCATCTAAAAAACAAAGGGTTGATCTTTTATATAACACATTTTAAACATACACTTAAGTGTGTTTGCCCTAAGGCAAACACCTGCTGGAGGGTATATGTATACGACGCCACCTATAATCGCCACGGGTTGGCGATAGCAGTGCGTATAGTTTATCGCTCCGGTGACGCTGCTGCTCATCGTCGGTCTATGGTATTTAGCCACACCTTCAATTGTGATAGTTATGTCGCAGTCATCTGGTTGAATCTCCTATTCAATTGAATGGCTAGCGTGTTCATTGAATGACGACATTCAATTGAATGCCTAAAGGACAACTCGTCAAGTTATTGATTGAAACATTCAACGTCTTGACTGAACGTCATTTTAGCATAGTCGTTGAATGGATAAAAGCCGACTGTGTAATATTTAGTTTTTAATTTTTCTTTAAAAGTATCCGGCGGCGACGTATTAATAGTTAAATCCATGCTGTTACACTATTTTATTATGAATAAGTCAGTTTAAAGTAAATCTAATGAAACAAATATCAACACTGTTCATATCTTTTTGATCATGTTTGACGCCATATTTGTTTTGGTGACTACTAACGTCGCGTGGGAAAAAAATGAACTAAATTACAATCACCTGACTGCTTTTACGTCCGCTCTCTTCAAAGGGCTATGTTTCAATCCGCTACCTAGTTGGACGTTTAGTGACGCGTGTTTATTTAGTCAACGTTCGGTCTAGTGATTCAATTAAATGTCGTCATTCAATGAACGCGCTAGGCATTCAATTGAATAGGAGATTCAACCAGATGACTGCGACAGTTATACCGCCACCAGACGGTTACCAGCACCACCTCTTTCCTCAGGGGTGCGGATACCCAACATGCCACTCCTTGAGAAGTATAAAGTGTCTCACCGACGTAGGCGTCCGGCGGGCAGTCCCTGGCGTCCCACAGGCGCAGCGCGCAGTCGCTGCCGCCCGACACCACGCCGCTGGCCAGCTGCGGGTACGCGAGCCACGCCGAGTATATAAAGTGTCTCACCGACGTAGGCGTCCGGCGGGCAGTCCCTGGCGTCCCACAGGCGCAGCGCGCAGTCGCTGCCGCCCGACACCACGCCGCTGGCCAGCTGCGGGTACGCGAGCCACGCCGAGTATATAAAGTGTCTCACCGACGTAGGCGTCCGGCGGGCAGTCCCTGGCGTCCCACAGGCGCAGCGCGCAGTCGCTGCCGCCCGACACCACGCCGCTGGCCAGCTGCGGGTACGCGAGCCACGCCGAGTATATAAAGTGTCTCACCGACGTAGGCGTCCGGCGGGCAGTCCCTGGCGTCCCACAGGCGCAGCGCGCAGTCGCTGCCGCCCGACACCACGCCGCTGGCCAGCTGCGGGTACGCGAGCCACGCCGAGTATATAAAGTGTCTCACCGACGTAGGCGTCCGGCGGGCAGTCCCTGGCGTCCCACAGGCGCAGCGCGCAGTCGCTGCCGCCCGACACCACGCCGCTGGCCAGCTGCGGGTACGCGAGCCACGCCGAGTATATAAAGTGTCTCACCGACGTAGGCGTCCGGCGGGCAGTCCCTGGCGTCCCACAGGCGCAGCGCGCAGTCGCTGCCGCCCGACACCACGCCGCTGGCCAGCTGCGGGTACGCGAGCCACGCCGAGTATATAAAGTGTCTCACCGACGTAGGCGTCCGGCGGGCAGTCCCTGGCGTCCCACAGGCGCAGCGCGCAGTCGCTGCCGCCCGACACCACGCCGCTGGCCAGCTGCGGGTACGCGAGCCACGCCGAGTATATAAAGTGTCTCACCGACGTAGGCGTCCGGCGGGCAGTCCCTGGCGTCCCACAGGCGCAGCGCGCAGTCGCTGCCGCCCGACACCACGCCGCTGGCCAGCTGCGGGTACGCGAGCCACGCCGAGTATATAAAGTGTCTCACCGACGTAGGCGTCCGGCGGGCAGTCCCTGGCGTCCCACAGGCGCAGCGCGCAGTCGCTGCCGCCCGACACCACGCCGCTGGCCAGCTGCGGGTACGCGAGCCACGCCGAGTATATAAAGTGTCTCACCGACGTAGGCGTCCGGCGGGCAGTCCCTGGCGTCCCACAGGCGCAGCGCGCAGTCGCTGCCGCCCGACACCACGCCGCTGGCCAGCTGCGGGTACGCGAGCCACGCCGAGTATATAAAGTGTCTCACCGACGTAGGCGTCCGGCGGGCAGTCCCTGGCGTCCCACAGGCGCAGCGCGCAGTCGCTGCCGCCCGACACCACGCCGCTGGCCAGCTGCGGGTACGCGAGCCACGCCGAGTATATAAAGTGTCTCACCGACGTAGGCGTCCGGCGGGCAGTCCCTGGCGTCCCACAGGCGCAGCGCGCAGTCGCTGCCGCCCGACACCACGCCGCTGGCCAGCTGCGGGTACGCGAGCCACGCCGAGTATATAAAGTGTCTCACCGACGTAGGCGTCCGGCGGGCAGTCCCTGGCGTCCCACAGGCGCAGCGCGCAGTCGCTGCCGCCCGACACCACGCCGCTGGCCAGCTGCGGGTACGCGAGCCACGCCGAGTATATAAAGTGTCTCACCGACGTAGGCGTCCGGCGGGCAGTGCCTGGCGTCCCACAGGCGCAGCGCGCAGTCGCTGCCGCCCGACACCACGCCGCTGGCCAGCTGCGGGTACGCGAGCCACGCCGAGTATATAAAGTGTCTCACCGACGTAGGCGTCCGGCGGGCAGTCCCTGGCGTCCCACAGGCGCAGCGCGCAGTCGCTGCCGCCCGACACCACGCCGCTGGCCAGCTGCGGGTACGCGAGCCACGCCGAGTATATAAAGTGTCTCACCGACGTAGGCGTCCGGCGGGCAGTCCCTGGCGTCCCACAGGCGCAGCGCGCAGTCGCTGCCGCCCGACACCACGCCGCTGGCCAGCTGCGGGTACGCGAGCCACGCCGAGTATATAAAGTGTCTCACCGACGTAGGCGTCCGGCGGGCAGTCCCTGGCGTCCCACAGGCGCAGCGCGCAGTCGCTGCCGCCCGACACCACGCCGCTGGCCAGCTGCGGGTACGCGAGCCACGCCGAGTATATAAAGTGTCTCACCGACGTAGGCGTCCGGCGGGCAGTCCCTGGCGTCCCACAGGCGCAGCGCGCAGTCGCTGCCGCCCGACACCACGCCGCTGGCCAGCTGCGGGTACGCGAGCCACGCCGAGTATATAAAGTGTCTCACCGACGTAGGCGTCCGGCGGGCAGTGCCTGGCGTCCCACAGGCGCAGCGCGCAGTCGCTGCCGCCCGACACCACGCCGCTGGCCAGCTGCGGGTACGCGAGCCACGCCGAGTATATAAAGTGTCTCACCGACGTAGGCGTCCGGCGGGCAGTCCCTGGCGTCCCACAGGCGCAGCGCGCAGTCGCTGCCGCCCGACACCACGCCGCTGGCCAGCTGCGGGTACGCGAGCCACGCCGAGTATATAAAGTGTCTCACCGACGTAGGCGTCCGGCGGGCAGTCCCTGGCGTCCCACAGGCGCAGCGCGCAGTCGCTGCCGCCCGACACCACGCCGCTGGCCAGCTGCGGGTACGCGAGCCACGCCGAGTATATAAAGTGTCTCACCGACGTAGGCGTCCGGCGGGCAGTGCCTGGCGTCCCACAGGCGCAGCGCGCAGTCGCTGCCGCCCGACACCACGCCGCTGGCCAGCTGCGGGTACGCGAGCCACGCCGCGCCCAGCGAGCTCGCCGAGTGACCGCCGAATATGGACGTGCACACGCCCTCTACTACGTCCCACACCTGTGGATCACACTTTATGTAAGTCTCCTGCGTGTATACATCAATAAAGCTATTACACAATAGGTGTGGGAGCATCCGGCCTGGCACGGGACCCTGTCATCGTTGAACGAGAGTAGGCTGACACTTTGGGCTCTCATCTGTCCCCCAAGTAGGTGAGTTCGAGGGATCTGGTCACACTTTATGTAAGTCTCCTGTGCGGATATCCATATACCCACCAATAGAGCATCATCATCAGCCTATCCCAAGCTACTGCTGGACATAGGCGTCGCCAGTTGTTCGCCACATTGGTCAAACATCTGGAGGCTTTACTCATAACCGCAGGGGGGCTAGACGAAACCGCCCTGCGGTATGGGGCGTAAGAACAGAGGTATTCCTGCTTGTCGTAAGAGGCGACTAAAAGGGCCTTCGGGATTGTAGCTCACTTGCGCTCCGATCAGCGACCCCTAGGACGACACTAGGCCCTTCCCTGGTGTGCCGCCTAATTTTTAGGCGGCGCAGCGCTATTAAGCTGAGGAGGGGTCGAGTCGAGTCCCGACCCTCCTCAGATGAGCGCTCGGTACCAAGCTCGGTTTAGTGGGTATTTTCCAATTGTTAGGAGTGAGACCCACATAACCCGTACCTAGGGCACTGGAGCATGCGTCAAGGCATCCAGGATTTTAAAAAAAAGGAGGGCATCATCATTATCAGCCCGTGTCAGTCCACTGCTGGACATAGTCCTCTCCTAATGTTCGCCACCTAAGGGGGGCATACGATTGTAAAATGTTTCTTACCCTGACAGTGTAGTCTTGACACGTGGACAGCAACTGCCCATCCTTGTGGGGGTTCCAAGCCAGTTGCAATACCGCAAATTTATGGCCGCTCAATGTTTTGTATGTTTGAAGTTGTTTGCTGCCATCTACAAAGTTTAGCAAAAACTTAGCTTTTTACAAATATCGTATATATAACCCTATCATCTCTATAAAACATATAATATAAAATCTAACCCATTGCTAGGTGTTCGGATTTGACGCCGAGATTGATAAATGATAAACTTGATAATGATAAAAAGACTTATATTTGGAGATAAAATTACTTGATACAAATAGTTAAACTAATGCTAAATGAGTACGGCTCTCTTGATGGCTAATTGCGAACTAACTTGATTTGATGAAATATAGTAAAATGAGGTCAAATATAAAACTGATGAATTGGTAAAACTGTACATAGCGAGCTCGTACACTAGGGAACCAGCGGCTTATATGGTATACCAATTAGAATTTTATTCATATACCATATAAGTTTATGGTATTATTAGTCTATGTAATGAGTACCTTCTTTGTCAACATATTCCAGAATAACAATGTTGCCATGCTTTTCGGAAGAGCACGTAGCCAAGAGGTTTTTGTATGGCGATTCTTCAGTTGAACTTGATGTTTGCAGCGGATGCCATTCCACAGTGTGTATCATTTTGCTGCGAATAAAATATTAGTAATAATAGGAATATTGCCAGGGTGAAAATAATTACATTATACTCGTATTTTAGTCCGCATTTTAGATTATAAAAAATATATTGAACACGTATTTTTTCTTTCTTTGTATAAACAAAAAAATAACAAAGATACAAGGTATCAAAATTTAGGAGTCTTCGACGTCACTCCGTACGACAAAATGCCACACGGCGTGGCGTCACGCGGAACTTTAACGGGTTATATCTTTGTAAAGTTTGGTCTAATTTACAAATGAAAAAATATGTATCTTTTATTTTTGAATAATCTAGAACCGTCTTCTAGATTATTTACTAATTAAACATTTTAGGGCTACAAGCCTAAAATGTTATTGGGGATATGACATGGAAAAAAAGTAAAGGCAGTCCCGGCGGAAAACTAAAGTGTAGTAAAATAGTTAAATATTTGACACAATATATATTTGTGTGCATTATGGTCGTACGTAAGAATATACATTTATATAGTGGTATATCCGTGAAAGAGGAACAAACATCCATCCATCCAAACGAACTTTCGCATTTATATTATTAGTAGGGAGCGTTCACAACTTGTCCTGAGTATGTTGTTTTGCACTCTCTGCAGGCACATGATGTTACTCTTGTTGCCGAACAACAACATACTCAGGACAATTGTGAACGCTCCCTGGTTTGCGAGAAATGAAGAAATTCATGGATATTTGAAAGTCTCAACAGTGACTGCTGAAATAGAGCACTACAAAAAACAGCATGTCGAACGACTCATTCATCACCCGAATCCACTTGCCTTTGGATTAGTTAACGATGTCGTTGTGGTGGAAAGATTGAAGAGAAGCCACATACTTAAATAGACAGTGAGACAATGGTCTTCTGCTCTACAAGCGTCACCCTCACTCAACACATCTGATCATAGTCTGGCGACTGATTGCAGATGACAAATCAACAAAAAAAAAATTATTAGTAAGATTTTTATAGGACCAACCTGTAGACTATAGTGGCGGCCAGTAGCGGATGCGGGTGGTGCGGGTCGAGCACGGCCGCGCCGCCCGCCGCGCCGCCCAGCGCCAGCCCGCGCGCGTCCCAGCGCGCCGCGCTCGCCGCCCACGCGCGGCCCTCCGCGCACACCACCAGCGGCGACGGCGCTGCAACCACACGCGTCAGCACTGTCTCTCTAAGCACCCCTCTTTCCCATCATCATCATCATCACCAGCCTATTGCAGTCCACTGCTGGACATAGGCCTCTCCAGTTGCTCGCCACTCGGGGCAAACATCTGGAGGATATACCCATAATCGCCACGCTGGGCAAGCGGGGTTGGCGATCGCAGGGCGTAGCTTCTCGCTCCGGTGACGCTGCTGCAGCAGTTGCCCGTCATCGGCCTGTGGTATTTAGCCACGCCTTCAATTGTGATGGTTATACCGCCACCGGTCGGTTGCCAGTCGCCTCGTTTGTTGTTCAGCAGGATGCACCACGGGCAGGTGAGGTTGACTTGGAGCGAAAAGATGATAGGCCGCTCCCTTACATCCCTTGGGGCCTCTTTCCCACTGGGCACTATTGCCACGTGCCCCCTAGTTCCTGCCAGATTACCGAATGATAACTGATATTTAAGTCATAGGGGCCCCATGATCCTAATGTGCCCAGGGCCTCAAATAGTTTAAAGACGGCCCTGTCTCTAAGCCTGGCCGCACACATTCACAAGAGAGGTAGGGCATAGCGAATCTTCGCTCGAAATGAGCTGCCCGTCCGGGGAAGGACCTCCACCCTATAGAATACCGCAGCCAAATGACCTCCGGGTCGTGATTCTGCCGGTTAGGTGGGTCTCCGGAGCTCGTGGGGCGTTAGGGTTGGGCCGGCATGGCAGTGGCAACTGACAGGTAACTAACCAGTTGCGCAGTGCGCAGTGGCGCCCTCTGGTGATTACAAAAACGGTAGCCCTCATTGGATGATGCTTTAATACCAACCCAAAAAATGCAGCCAATCTATTCTGTAAAACACTCACCCTCATCAGGCTTATTAGCGTGGTACACAACCAGGTCACCGTTGGCGCAGGCGTACAGGTCGTGGCCTTCGCCCCAGCAGATGGAATATATCGGCCCGCTCAGGGCAGTAAGCAGCACTTTGGCAGACTTCTCAGTCTTACCGCTGATATCAAGTAGACCAATCTGGAAAGGAGAATGTAAATTGTATCTTGCACACATAAATGGAAAAAGTAGATACCTCCCATCCGTACAAAAAGATTTGCAAATTCCTTCCTTAACGTTAACCCTTGGTATTGCAAATATCCATTGGTAAAGTCTCGATTAACATCAAAAGGAGAATCAACAAAAAGAGAGTCAAGTCAAGTCAAGTCAAAATAATCTTTATTTGTATAGGTTTTTATGAAAAACACTTACAAATCGTCGAAGCTACCACCGGTTCGGAAAGCAGCATTCTACCGAGAAGATACCGGCAAGAAACTCGTGTAGTTGCTCTTTTCAAAAAGAGAGGTAGGGCATAGCGAATCTTCGCTCGCATTGAGCCGCCCGTCCGGGGAAGGACCTCCACCCTATAGAATACCGCAGTCAAATGACCTCTGAGTCGTGTTTCTGCTGGTGAGTAGGGTTTCCGGAGCTCGTGGGGGGTTGTGGTTGGGCCGGCATGGCGGTGGCAACGGACAGGTAACTGACCAGTTACTTGCCCGTTGTCACAGCGACTTGGGCTTCTCTTTCGCTTTCCATCAGGCGTAGGGAAGCCATTATGTCGAGCCACTATAAAAAAAAAACATCAGGCCGGACAAAAAAGCTAGCCTAAATGTACGTTATGGAAAAGATGTACCTGAATGGAATAATTCATATTCCCTTGAGATAATAAGCCCTTTGCAAATGTTCAAAAATAAATATCTTACCCTTGATTCAGCAGTTGCGAAAGCCAGTAAATTCTCTTTGGTGGGATGCCACGCGATTACCAGAACTTTTCCTTGCACATTCTGCCAGTATGTGGTCACTTGTCCTGTACCCAATTTCGTTTCATCATCCTCTAGAGGACTGGTTTCCCAAACTCTAATAGATCCATCGCCTGCACTGACTGCAATTCTGAAATAAGTACTAATGAGATAGAGCTCTCGGACGAAATCTATGAACTATTATAAATTGGCGACGGCCAGTGTTTCAGGGGGGTTCGATTCCCGCACTGTAAAAACATTTGTGTATTTGTATCTAAGTCAGTTTATCAGTTGTCATTCTTAATTTATCAATATTTATTAATTTATCATCTTAATATGGGACTAGATGGGGCTGTGTACCGCGCGGGTATATTAAAGGATATTTTAAATTTAGAATGCTCCTAAAGCATCTAATTTAAGTATACTTACTTGCCAGCATCGTAAGGACACGGCAGAACCGTATAAATGAATCCACCACAGGTAGATTGCACGGATACAGTCTTTTTGTCCTCAATTGAATATTGAATGATATTCCTGTCCTGGGACACGGTGTAAACATTCCAATCATCATTTGTCTCGCCATTTTGCACACGAGGAGCGTTGGATGCGATACAGTATATTCCGCGCTTGTGCAGTGAATGTACTACGCTCCACTCCAGTTTGTTCTTGCTTTAATATAAGAAGAAAGTATGGTTAATTCAGATAAAGTTATGTACTAATGTAACTAAACATGTTTTAAAAATATTGCAGTCCATGTGTTTCCGGATTTAGAATAGGACCACTCCATCTCATCCCGTGGGTGTGGTAGAAGACAACTAAAGGAATATCAGGCGGCATTTATTGTCTGTCTGTCTGTATGTTCGTTATAGAAAAAAAAACTACTGGACGGATTTTGACGAAACTTGGTACAAATATTCTTCATACTCCTGGGCAGGTTATAGTACAGTAATACCCCGACTTACGCTACCCCGTTTTACGCGAATTCGAAGATACGCGGTTTTTCATTTTGATTGCCGCGCGCATCGGCTCTCTCGCTCCGCTCACTCAGTGTTCAATTTGCGACAGGTTTAAACGTGTTCCGCGTGAAATTGTTTTAAGTGCGCAGGGCTCAATTCAATTGAAAAGGGGTTACAAATTTTAGAAAAAATTGATTCTAATGAAGAACGCATTTCTACTACAAAACGAGGGATAAAAAAATTACTGGTATGCTACGAGGAAATTTTACGTGAAAAGAAGAAAAATTTAACTCGTCAGGCAACACTGTTAGAATATATGAAGCCTTCGACATCAAAAATTAAACCGACTTCAAAAAAAAACACAAACGACCAAAACTAAAAAGCGATAAATAACGTAAGTAATTCTATCCTTAATACATAATTATTTAAATATTACAATTATCACTTATTTTTGAAGTCGGTGCCAACCGCGCGCGGCCGGCAAATCCACACGACAATATACATTTCTTTGTTTGGCTGGCACCGACTTCAAAAATAAGTGATAATTGTAATATTTAAATAATTATGTATTAAGGATAGAATTACTTACGTTATTTATCGCTTTTTAGTTTTGGTCGTTTGTGTTTTTTTTTGAAGTCGGTTTAATTTTTTTTTTTAAAATAATTTTATTTCTCGATTTTTAGTTGCGTTAATGTGCGGTGAATTTGAATAAGGGCTAATTAAGATCCTTAAGAGTTTTACTTAGGAATGAAAAATTTTGCTTTAAGTCAAGTGAAGACTTCGATCTAGAATCAAGCATATCACTTACCAAATCACCTGCCCTATTAGCCCTGCATAAGTACATACTACTACCTAGTTTAATATCGACCAATGTCAGTACTGTCCCCTAACTCCTAACCGTTAAGGAGTTCTGTGGCTTCATCATCAGCACCAGATGTTGTCGCCCGGAAGCATATACCTGAGTAAAATATGATTACGTAACAAAAACACCATATGAGCATACAATTTTCGGTTGTTGCCCTCAATTTCTCCAGGATCCCATCATCAGATCCTGACTTGGTGATAATGGGACCACCTCGGAAGTGTCCTCTGTCGAACTGTCAAAAAATTTTTGAAATCCATCCATAATTGACGGAAATATCGGTGAACATACATAAAAAAAAAAAAATATTATACATACAGACGAATTGAGAACCTCCTCCTTTTTTCGAAGTCGGTTAAAAATAACTTCGGCTTAGCTTACTTTATTCATAACAATGTAATATTTTTTTATTATCCTACACTTTATTAAACATTTTTCTTCTAAATTATTGTTTTCTTTAAACTCTGGTCCCGATTAAACAAACTTTATATGTATTTATATGCAACGTTGAACCCCGACTTACGCGAATTCGACTTACACGGCAACCGCTCGGACCCACCTATCGCGTAAGTCCGGGGTATTACTGTATACTTTTCATCACGCTGAAATCAATAGGAGCAGAGCAGTGAAGGGAAGTGTTAGGAAAATGGGAGAAATTTTTATCTGTATGTTTGATCGCGCATCACGCGAAAACTACTGCATGAAATTAAATGCGGTTTTCACCAATGTATTGCTAGAAGTCTAATTTTATGGAAGTCCGTTATTTTTGAAACCAGATATCCACTCGTGCGACGCCCTCCGGCACAGCTGGTTAAAAAATATGTGTCTTTTATTTTTGAACAATTTAAAAGACAGATTAATTACAATTTTTAGCCATAATAGCCTGTTGTCATTGGGGCAGGCCTATGTCCATTAGTGGACGTTTGTAGGCTGAGGACAATGATGGTCAGAGGCAGCATCCTATTTCCTACCTATTTCCAGATAATACACAAATTAAATAATGTAAACTCACCAATCAATTTTCAGAGGATTGCATTCTAGCAACTGATTTTTCGCATCGGCTATCAAAAGTGTATCTGGCTTGTACCACAGCAAAGTGGGCCAATAAGGCTGTTGGTTTCCCTTGCCCTTTTGGTTCTTGTTCATCATATTGTTTGAGACAGCACAGCTGCCCACTAATTTTCCAGATTTAGACCATAGGCGTACACCTCTGCAAAAGAATAAAGAATTAAGTATACTCAATTTATTTGGGATGTAAGGGAGCGACCTATCAGCTTTTCGCTCCAAGCCATCATCACCTGCCCGTGGTGCATCCTGCCGAACAACAACCGATTGGTGGCGGTATAGCCATCACGATAGAAGGCGTCGCTAAATATCACAGGCCGATGACGGGCAGCAGCGTCACCGGAGCGAGAACCCGCCTGCCCAGCGTGGCGATTATGGGTATATCCTCCAGAAGCTTGCCCTAGGTGGCGAACAACTGGAGAGGCCTATGTCCAGCAGTGGACTGCAATAGGCTGATGTTGTTGTTGTTTACTCAATTTTAGCCACATCTAATATTATAAATAGGTAAGTAAAGTTTGTGCTTTTGTATATTTGTTAAATTGTAAGGAGTAATCATGGGGTCTACTGAACCGATTTCAAAACTTCTTTCACCAATAGAAATCCACATTATAGCTGAGTCTTATAGGTTATATAATTATGCCCAACGAAGTAGGCATGGGTCAGCTAGTATAAAATATAGGTCTTATTGGGTTTGCATACAGTTCGTTTTAATAACCAACACCAGCCATTCCTTGAGATCTTAAAGATATGGTTACCAACCGCAGGAAAGTCTTCATAAAATAAATGACTCAACTAAGGTTTTCTTTTGTATTTTAAGAACCAGATGATGATTGGGTGCGTCTCCGAAAACACAAAGACTAGAAATCATTTAAAAAAGACTATTTCCTATATCAATCTGACTGGGATCAAATCAGAGCTCATTTGTTATTTATTGTATACTAGCTGCAGCTCGCGGCTCTGCCCGCGTGAATATTCGTATAAAACATAGCCTATGTGTTAATCTGATGTAGGTACAAACTATATTCCTGTAAAGTTTCAATAAAATCCGTTCAGTAGTTTTGAAAAACCCAAGACAAGCCACACTGGGCCACACAGCGCCACCTAGCCCCAAACTAAGCCGAAGCTTGTACTATGGGTACTAGACAACTGATAAACTTACTTAAATACAATTTTTTTTTTGTAAATAAATACATATTATTGTACATAGAAATATTAGTAGGAAATAACAGTATATTATTTTGTACCACTTACCCATGTTTACCTATTGTTGCTAGTAAATGCTTGTGAATGTGAGCACTAGACACATTTTGAATATCACACCTATCATCACTTTGTGATTTGGAGTCACTAACTGACATACCATCTTTGCTATCTACATGGGCATTATCTAAAGCCGTCACTAATGACTGAATAGACGCTTCGCCTTCTGTTTTCTTCCTCAATATTTCCTCTTTGAGTTTCAAGCATTCAGCCAAGTAATCATCCTGTTTTGCATCGACTTTAACCTTTACAGATATTTCTTCAGGCTGAAACTTTTTGTGACCAAATTCATTATCTTCATGGTCTTTGTAAATATCAAACATATCATCTTCAGGTATAACTACTACTTCCTCGACAGTAGTTGCATCAAAGCTGTCATTTGGAAGGTTCTTGTCAAGGCCTGATGTATTTAATGATTGCTTATCACCCTCCTGCTTCTTATGTTCCTTGTCTTTGGTAGCAGCATTTACTCTTTTCTCAGACTCTTTGAGGGATTTTTTTAGAGCAATTTCATATTGTGGACACCAACTCAAATTCACAATTTCGTCATCCTGTCCACGAACTTTGTAAAGGAGTTTGCCATTACCTATAATACATAAAAATGCTCAGTTTGTACATAATTTAAACAATTAAAAAAATTTGCTAGGTTTTTTTTAATAAAAATCGAAGGATGTGTTTTCTTCACAAAAGCGGAGTTGCATTATTTGAGCAGGTAATGTTTTTGTGCCTCAATTTAACTCGGTGCATCTCTGCTTCTATGGAAACACACACTTAGAGTCCATATACTGAATGTTTCTTTTTTACAGATGTAATTTACATAATATAAAAAAACTACTCACCAACTAAATCTAATACGATCACAACACCCTGTTTAGTTCCTACGGCGACATTTAGAGGCAAGTGTGGAGAGCAGGCCATACACAAAGGCTTGAAGTTTTTGATAAAACTGTAATTCTTAACTATGTTGGAGTTCAAATCCCATTTCACAAGATTCCCAAAACAACCAACTGTGATCGCATACACTTCATTTGAATAATCCACACCAGCTATTTCCTAGAAATATTAAAAGTATTTAAAAACTTGAAGCAAGGTTGTCTTCATCCACCAGATGGCAGGCACCACATAAAGGCAGGTCCAGCTATCATGTGATTGGTCAGTTGCTATGTAAATGTCAATCAAGAACTAACAGCTGGCTTTTAGGTGGTGCTATCTGGTGGATTTCGTCTTCCAGAAAACCTCAAACCCCATGGCACTATCTGTACAAGATGATTATTTGGGGTATCTTTTTTTTATTTTTTTTTATTGTGGCTCGTCATTTTGGCTTCCCTACGCCTGATGGAAAGCGAATGAGAAGCCCAAGCTGCTGTGACAACTGGCAAGTAACTGGTCAGTTACTTGTCAGTTTCCACCCCCATGCCGGCCCAACCCTAAACCCCCCCATGAGCTTCGGAAACCCTACTCCGGTGAGTTACCGGTTGGTGACCTCTGCACTGGCAGAAACACAACCCAGAGGTCATTTGGCTGCAGTATTCTATAGGGTGGAGGTCCTTCCCCGGACGGGCGGCTCAATTCGAGCGAAGATTCGCTATGCCCTACCTCTCTTAGAACACCCACTCTCCTGCCACCCTATCTCCAGAACTCCCACTCGAGATAATTTATAAAAGTTCATGTCCTATTTATGTTCTTTTTACATAAGTCAATAGACATGTTTTACCTCTTTCTCAACACTGTGAAGCTCATGACTCAGCAATGGCTTAACTGTTTTACTGCAATGCTGCAACTTCTCGAAGCTCCAGTGCTTGACGGAGCCATCAGCACTACCAGTCAGCACACATCGCTTTTCTGGCCATTCAGGCGATATGGCCACACTGACAATCCTGGAAATTATAAATAAATAACCCAAGACATGCCATACTGGGCCACAAAGCGCCACCTAGCCCTAAACTATGCCGAAGCTCGTACTATGGGTACTAGATAACTGATATTATGTAAACTTACTTAGATAAAAAAAAATTTGTAAATAAATATGTACATATTATACATAGAAAACACTATATAACACCTATATAATAAGCCTTAATAGGCTAGGGAGTGTTACACATCATACATGTAAGGGTACCAAAACCTACCCAGAAGTTTCCACTGCATAAAAAAGAAAGGAATAAAAGAAAATCCATTCTATATTTACAAAAAAAATACAATCATAACAATAGTCCATTGTGTATTCACAGATGCCAAAATGTAGAAACCAAAAATAATGTATGGGGCATTATCAGAATGAAAAAATATTTTGCTTCTCAGCCGATTTTGGCAGAGTGGTTATAGGATTATAAAGATTAGGGGAAAATAATCTCATAAACAAATTTTAAGCTACAGCAGTCAAGGAGACTAGCCAAGTACCTAATACAATACAACTTTTACAAAAAATATTTGTATAAGATTTTGAAACAAAATAACAAATCGTCCATCTAAACAAAAACTCATGTACCACAGAAACATTTGGTCAGAGTTTATTGAGCATTGTAGGATAGCACCCCTGGCAGCTGACTCACTGTGTGTTTTACATAAAGCTTTTGCAAAATATTAAAAATGCATATCATGAAGAATGCAGCATTGTTACGCCCTAAACAGCCCAGGGGTAACGGCAAGGCCTACTTAAGCTATTTTCCATTGTGTTTGAAATACCTACCCACATTTGAAGAATACAAAAAGTTTATCAGAAACGACCTGTTGTATTATAAAATTTTATTCTTACTTTTCCACGTTAACTCTGTTGAACACATGTGCAGTGTATCTTGGTCCCCGGAAGAGGCCGTCATGGTCAGCAGGAAGGGGCTCCAGAAAACAGAGGCTTTTGCTAGGCCCGCCATACACTATCCAACCGTCTTTGGTAACCGCCATTCCAGAAACTTGGAACCAATTAGGAGACGGGGGTATGAGGGTCTCATCCATCTTTTCTTTTAGAGACATGGTATTCTTTCAGAAGTCTGCCAATTGACCGGTGCACAACAATGGACGGTGAAAACGAAATTGAAAATACAAAATGCGGTAAGAGCAACTGTCAAGACAAACGTCAATATAAGGAGTGAATGAACGACTCGAAAATAAATGATTGAATTTTACGAATGATTACCAAAATAAGGTGTTTCATTTCAAGGCTGTCAAAAGTTTTGACTCAAAACCATAAACAGACAGGCTCGGTGGCTCAATTGGTAGTGACCCCTGCCTTCTGAACCAAGAGTCGTGGGTTCGATTCCCACCCGGGACAAACATTCGTGTGATGAACACTTGTGTTTGTTCCGTGTCTGGGTGTTAATATTTGTATTTAACCCTAGAAAGATAACCTACGTCGAATCGACGTAATCGATTTTGAAAAATCGATGTAACTCTTTGGTTTTTTGCGTCACTAAGCCAGCTGTTCTTGCCAACTCAATCGGCTGCCAGAGCTTGCAGGACATGCCCGTATCGCTCTGGTAAGTGCATTACTTTCGTCAGTATTAAGGTACCGTACGTCGAAGTGACGTATGGTTATCTTTAGTGTGACTGTCTAAAACAAATGTACAGGTGGCCAATCGCTATGTTTATGGGATTTTGAACATGGCATTTATAAATTCACACATCATTTATTGCGATAATGTTATATCCAAGAAAGAAAAATTACTGGTACGTCGAGATTTCATGAAAAACCTCAGCAATAACTTGATGACCCCTTGGATTGAGAGAAAGCAGCAAATGCTGACTTTGCCGACAAATAATAAATAAAAAATAGGCAGGTTTTTGCCAAAGAGGCAAGTCACACAACCTGAAGGTGTACCTGAGCCAAAGAAAAGAAAATATTGTGTAAAATCAACGTACGACAGCTGCAAAATTCCAATTTGTGAAGAGCACAAGTTCAGCGCCTGCCCTAAGTTCCTTTGAGGCAAAAGTGATTAAGAAATTATTATTATTTTGGTTTTTTGTATAATTAAGATAATAAAAAAAATATTTTGAAAAGTTTACCTAGTAAATGATAAAACTAATGGGGAGATTCTTAAATGTTTAAGTTTCATAAAGTAGGAAGTACCCTGTTTTGTTTTTGTTTTTTTAAATAAACATATAAATAAACTCAATTATTTTTTATTTACTAAGACTACTATTACATACATTAAGATGTAATATCTCATTTATAAATGTAGTATAAACATATACAATCCAAAATATGCTCACTCAAACATACGCACGTCGATTCGACGTATGGTTATCTTTAATGTATAGTGAAATATGGTTATCTATCTAGGGTTAAGTATATATTTGTGGTACCTTCGTTGTTCTGATACCCATAACACAAGTGCTTAAGCTACTTACTTTGGGATCGGAGCAATGTATGTGATGTTGTCTGATATTTATTTATTAAAAAAAAAAAAAAAAAAAAAAAAAAAAAAAAAAAACAATAAAAAACCGGCCAAGTGCGAGTCGGACTCTCGCACGTAGGGTTCCGTACCAATATACAGCTAAATAAATGTTTTTCTTTACGTTTTATTATATTGGAGTTAATTAAATGAAAAAATTAGGTAATTTGATTTATGACGTTTAAAAAAAAACTACTGGCTAGATTTCATTCAAACCAAATTTCGTTAGTAGTTTTCATAGTGATACACATGATATATTTTTTTCAGTTTTATCATGCCCATATTTTAGAAGTTACGGGGGGGGGGACACTCATTTTACCACTTTGGAAGAGTCTCTCGCGCAAACTATTCAGTTTAGAAAAAAATGATGTTAGTAACCTCAACATCATTTTCAAATACCTATCCATAGATACCCCACACGTATAGGTTTGATGAAAAAAAATTTTTTCAGTTTCAGTTCTATGTATGGGGAACCCCAAAAATTTTGGATTTTTTTCTGATTTTATCTTAAAATCTTAATGCAGTTCACAGAATACACCTACGTACCAAATTTCAATAATGTAGCTCTTATAGTTTCGGAATAAACTGGCTGTGACATACGGACGGACAGACAGACAGACAGACAGACAGACAGACATGACGAATCTATAAGGGTCCCGTTTTTGCCATTTTGGCTACGGAACCCTAAAAACATTACTTAATTTCATTCGTTTGTTCACTCATTCGTTCACTTCTGTCAAGTCAATACTTCATTCAATCAACATTAGGGACTTGCACCGGAGCGAAATTTTGACAACCGATTGAATTCACCGGTTTTTTGTAAAGCTCCGGTGATTCACCGGTGATCACCGGAGCTTTACAAAAATAATTAAGATATTTTTTTTTTAATATTTGAGGACAAATCACACTGTTTGAGCTGGCCCCAAAGTAAGTTCGAAACTTGTGTTGTGTTTGTTATTGCTTAGACAGAGAGATCCGACGTGGCGGATGACGTCACGTACCGTGCCCGCCATACAAACTCCATAGAAAAATCTGTTTCGCGTGAGAGAGACATATATATTCACTTTCAACGACTGTATCTCGCCCAATTTTCAGCCAATTTTGATTTTGTTTTCACTGTTCGTAGTATATTTTTATGTATTTTACGATAAATTAGTAAATACATGAAATTATTTTTTATGCATATTCCCTATTGTAAGGCCGGATGGCTACTTTATTAGATATTTTTGATGAAAAACTGGTAGTTTACGAATAGCTCTAATAGGCCGAATCCAGGTCCATCCAAGGAAAAAGATTTACGAAAAAAATGAGGTACAATAATTTTGTCATCAAATAAAAATGCACTTCTATAGTAGTTTCCACCAAATATTTCAAATAATCAAGATACCAGAAGAAATGAAACTGGAACTCAAACTGAAAATATAGATCATGCACGTTGCAACGAATTATGCGGAAGATTGATAGCTAGTGAAATGAATCATATAAAAGAACAAGAACGTTTTCAGTTAATGACTGAAATAATTATTAATCTTATAAGATTCAAGCAAATTCGTAAATAATTTAAATTAATGTGGTTAAATAATTAAAATACTTATTGATTAATGAATCTTTCTTTTATTTATCTAATGTTTTTAACTTTAATTAAATCTTCATAAATACAATACAATCACCGGAGTTTAATCGATTAATCACCGATTAGTTTTAATCGATTACTTTTACCGATGAATCACCGGTGATTCTCCGGTTCTCACTACTCCGGTGCAAGTCCCTAATCAACATCTTCCTTCATTCATGCGGAGGGCATTGTTGTTTTGTTGGTGATAAATATAATAATTACAAATAAATTGAATTGATCAAAGTTCTGCCTGTATATTTACTGCGGATTAGATACATTCCAGTTATAATCAATTGGGGCAGTAGAGTTAAATAACCATGGCGCACTACAAAGGTGCTGCTTCAGAGGCTGGCAGGGCCATGCACCTCATGAAGAAGCGAGAAAAAGCACAGCAGGAAATAGAATTACGAAAGAAGAAAATAGAAGAAGATTTAAAAATAGATAACATTGAGAACAAGTTTGCCACACATTACGATGCGGTGGAACAGCAGCTTAAAAGCTCCACCATTGGATTGGTGACCCTCGACGAAATGAAGGCGAAACAAGAGCATATAGTCCGCGAGAGGGAGAAAAAGCTAGCACAAAAAAAAGCTGAAAAAGAAAAGGAGAGACAAAAGGAAATTGAAGCTAAACAAGCTCAGAAAAATAAACAAAAACGACAGGTAAGTACATATTATACATAAATACCACTAGGATTTAGTAAATACTATCATTAGAACACTATGCCATTGTGGGCTACCCTACACTCTGACTGCAGATCCACATTGTTCCACATCAGTAACTCAGATACAAAGAGAATACCACATCATGTGAGCCTCGGATAGATTTTTTTTTGTGTGTTTCTTGCTGAGCACAGCCGACAGGGACAAACATGACACCTATAGCGTTTTAGTCACTCCCCTGAGTGAACATTTTCGTTGTGTGAAATATTGAACTGCTTTTTTTAACTGCAATATACCTACTTTTGATTGTAAATACACACATACAGCGAACACACCATAATGTTATCTATGGTTGACAAGCTGCTTTAGTGTGATCATCAGCCCCTCAGTTCATTGGTGGGCATAAGCACTCTAATCATTCACCGCTTTGCTCAATCCTGGACTTATGTTTATTATGGGTACAATCAAATCATTTCTTTGAATTATACGAATAAAATTATAGATCCATATAAATAGCTTAGGTGACCATGTAAGTACTGGAGCTATCATGTCATCACTCTAAGGTAATTACCTAATTAATTTTGCAGATTCAAGCCCTGTCATTTGACTTAAACGAAGAAGAAGAAGGTGATGAATCTGAAGAGGATGTGAAACCAGAAACAAGCTGGAGAGAGCAAGAACCAGTTAGTATTTATTGCCTACTTGTAATAATAGTAGATGTAGATACCTACTATACATGTCTTTTATTTTTGAAAAAGCTAGAAGACGGACTAATTACAATTTTTAACCATAATAGCCTATTCATCAAATTTCTTGTTACTGTTTATTATCAGAGACTGACTGAGTAAAGTCCTAATATACTTAATATACTCTTTAATAATGTATGTTTTCAAAGGTCTTGAAGAAAATAAAGAAAAATCCAGATGTGGACACCTCATTTTTACCAGACAGAGAGAGGGAAGAAGCAGATTTGAAGCTGCGGGAAGAATTGCGGCTAGAATGGGTGATGACTCAGGCCAGCCTCAAAGATGAACCAATTACAGTCACATTTAGCTACTGGGATGGATCCGGGCATAGGAGGAATGTCACTTTAAAGAAAGGTATAAAATCATTCCAAATATCAAGTCGAATCAATCCTTTGTTGTTGATTCACACACAATCTCTGGTATAATTTATAAACACCCTTTCTGGGTATAGTTAAATAATAACAAATGACCCTAGAAATGCCACATAGCTCCATCTAGTCCCAAACTAAGCCTAAGCTTGTTGATTCTAAGCAGATAAATAACACAATGATAAACTTGGATACTTTTCATTTATAAATAAATAGGTACATATAACATAACATCACACAGTGTTTGAGTAATGAATATGTAATGTTTAAATTTCTGTTTTAGGCAATTCTATCTACCAATTTCTCCAAAGATGTTTAGACACATTGAGGCCAGAGTTCAGTGAATTGAAAACAGTGTCCGCTGATCAACTTATGTATGTGAAGGAGGATCTTATATTGCCACATCATTACACATTCTACGATTTTATTGTTACTAAGGTATGGAAATATTTATTATACAGTCATATTGGCTGTTTACCAATTACATATATTATTGATTGTGGATTTATATAAATTATTTCTCATTTGTTTCAGGCGAGAGGGAAAAGTGGCCCTTTATTCCAATTTGATGCTTCAGATGATGTTCGATTAGTAAATGATGCTACCCAAGAGAAACAAGATTCCCATGCTGGAAAAGTTCTTCTTAGGTATGTCCTAGTACTAGTAGACTACACCTTGCAATTTGTTGGCAAACCATTACATAAATTGTTGAAAATAAAATGGAGGCCTTAATAATATTATATTGAAAAAAAAAACAAATTAAGTATACCAATCTGTCTTTTATTTTTCAGGTCCTGGTATGAGAGAAATAAACACATTTTTCCAGCATCCAGATGGGAACCATATGATCCCACTAAAACCTATTCTAAATATACAATTAAAGGAAAGTAGTAGAATTACCATTTAAAAAAATAAAATTTGTAAATTATAATGGCCTAATAAATATTTATGTATAACAACATATTTGTTTCACTGCACCTTTATTCTATACTATAGACTATAGAAAAATTGTTTAAATAAATAATCGAAAAATAAATTTTAAATTCTTAAGCCATAAATAACTTTTGTATCATCCATATAGAATTTTATTCTAACAAACCACCATGTACATTCAAATAACCAAAATAGGTCATAATTAAAATCAACACTGCACAAGTTTTTCTAAATCTTGCCATCTTCTATGTTCCAATTTTTCCAAGAATTGGAGCTTAGTATTACTGTATGATTTTTCTGCTTTCATTGGAGGAGCATGCCTTTGGAAGTGGATTATAGCTGCCAGCAGATTGTATATAGTGAATTCTGGCCATAACACATCAGTAAAATAGAGAACACTGTCTGATATCTGAAAAGTAAATTAGTTCAGTTCAATACCTCTCTTCTAGCAAACCAAATAAGTAAAATAATATGTTTATCAGTTGTTGAGGAAAACACTGAATAAATTTGATTTAATGTGGAGTCTACCAAATAAAGTTTTACATTCACTGCCACCATGATTTTCTAATGAAGAAGTATAAAGTTGTGACATTTAGGTGATAGGCACTACAAAATACCTTTTTTTTTCTTCATAAACCGTTAGTTTATTATACCGTTAACCGTTAGTTTATTTGTAAGGGGCAGTGAATGTGTTAACTATTGGAAACATAAGAGAAATTTTAATACCTGCCAAAGCATGAAGTCTGAAAGTCTAACTTCTCCAGATGTTCTTACTAGTAAATCTGGTTCCCCAAGATCCATCATTTGGGATACCAGATCCTCATCAATGTCACTAGATGACAACTCATTGTTCTTCACACCATCTACCAGATGTGACGCTGCTCGACTCATTTCATCTCGACCTAAATGAACATAAAATGTTCTTAAGTGTTTTATCAAGAACTGATATTTGTACAGCTACTAGGCACAATGCAATTATATCCTTTAGGTTAGGCTTGATTAAACACATGCCGCACCGGACTGTGATACAGTGGGAGAACTGTCTAATTTAGTACATTTTATTAGAGATAAAAGAAAATTTAAATGGCAATAAATATTAAACATGTACATTTTTGATAATAACTTGCAACACTAGTGTAAGTTGGTATAGTGCAGTCAATGAAGCATTATAGGTCCGAATTTTTTTACTGTGAACCGAATTGCATACAATTTTGGGATTAGGTTCATCTTACCATTAACTTCAAAAGTGAAAATGATTTGAACTCCGCCACCACCATGGGGGTGGTTGCCACCCCTTCTCGGGGGTCAATGGTTGTTTTTTCAAAATAACCTCGGATATCGATTGAAGATCTAATTTTAAGCAAAAAAGTTTCTATAAAGTTTCTCGAAAAATCTAATACTTTTCAAGTTATTGGCAATTGAAAATTCGCAAATTTTTCACGATTTTCATCAGTTTTTTTCAAATATCTCCAAAAATATACGTTTTATCAAAAATTTTATAAGGAACGAAACTGTAGCAGGTAAAAAAATGAACAATTTGGTTTTTTACAAAGTATTCTAAGTGCAATATTAAGCTAGATATTAAAGATCAAAGCCGTTTTTTATTTTATCTGAAATTTCATCGATGTAGTCAATGCCATCTAGCAGCGAGCAAATGCGTTTTATGCTTTCTAATCGAAAAGGGTTTTGTAGTGCTTGAAATAAGCTTTAAAATGAGCTTTATCAAAAGTCTTTTGCACGTAAAATAAGTGAGCTATATTGCAAATAAGCGGAGCATCGAATGTTTTTCCTTTTCAATCAATGGGTTTAAATATGTGCCATTTCCACCAAAACTAAAATTAATCATATTCCGCCTAGAATTAACTTTATTATGAAGAGTTTTATAGATTGTATTAGTTTGGCTGCTTTAGGACACATAGTTTTCAAAAAAGTCACGATTGAAAAAAAATCGAGAATTTCAAATTTTTAAAAATCCCACCCCTTTTTCATAATATCTCAAAGATGACGACAGATACGTATAAAAGTGTAGGGATAAAAAATTTAGGTATTTTTCTGACAAACAATTTGGTTTTTTTGTTTTTTCTATCAAATAAAAATTGACGGAGATATGATTGTTTAAAGAGCGCGTGGCAGCGCAATCACAGCCTCCCTTAATCGTGACTTTTTTGAAAACTATGTGTCCTAAAGCAGCCAAACTAATACAATCTATAAAACTCTTCATAATAAAGTTAATTCTAGGCGGAATATGATTAATTTCAGTTTTGGTGGAAATGGCACTTATTTAAACCCATTGATTGAAAAGAAAAAACATTCGATGCTCCGCTTATTTGCAATATAGCTCACTTATTTTACGTGCAAAAGACTTTTGATAAAGCTCATTTTAAAGCTTATTTCAAGCACTACAAAACCCTTTTCGATTAGAAAGCATAAAATGCATTTGCTCGCTGCTAGATGGCATTGACTACATCGATGAAATTTCAGATAAAATAAAAAACGGCTTTGATCTTTAATATCTAGCTTAATATTGCACTTAGAATACTTTGTAAAAAACCAAATTGTTCATTTTTTTACCTGCTACAGTTTCGTTCCTTATAAAATTTTCGATAAAACGTATATTTTTGGAGATATTTGAAAAAAACTGATGAAAATCGTGAAAAATTTGCGAATTTTCAATTGCCAATAACTTGAAAAGTATTAGATTTTTCGAGAAACTTTATAGAAACTTTTTTGCTTAAAATTAGATCTTCAATCGATATCCGAGGTTATTTTGAAAAAACAACCATTGACCCCCGAGAAGGGGTGGCAACCACCCCCATGGTGGTGGCGGAGTTCAAATCATTTTCACTTTTGAAGTTAATGGTAAGATGAGCCTAATTCCAAAATTTCATGCAAATCGGATCACAGTAAAAAAATTCGGAGGTTAGCCCGTATTTTTCGCTTCATTGACTGCACTAGTAACACTGTTCTTTTTGCTATGTGCACAAGTGAATTAGTTATCTGATAAATAAAGTCTACTGTATAAGAAACAAGATTTTTTATCAAGATTCCCATAAACCCAAGAGGTTATGGGCCAAGGAAACTCTGGAAAACAGCAAAGAAAAAGTATTCGTATTTGAAAAATCAGTGATGTAAAAACTGCATGATTACTAATCAAATCATTTGTTCATAAATTTTACTAACTTTAATAGTGTACATGTGGAAAGGAATTTCTGGTAAAACATTTTAAAAGAATACAATCATGAACTTACTTGTGTAAGCATAAGCAATGTTAAGTCTCAGTTTGTTATTATGCCTGGTAGCCAGCATAGCTCTAGACACTGTTTTCCTTAAGTCTTCAGGTAATAATGATAATCTTCCAGCTATATGAATACGGACACCAAGTTCGTTGATTTGATCTCTGAAAAAGTTTAATTACCACCAAAATTACATCATCAAAAAATTAAGTTATTTATCAGTCCCAATGCATAAAATTCAACATTAGCTATTTTTCATTAGATAAAACTCTATTAAACCTTAAACGAGGGAAAAGGACTATCAATCACCCTTTATGTGAATCTTATAAAATTGATAGCAAAATTTTCAACTGGCTAAATTACTTTCAAATGGTTCGTTAAAAGGTTAAGTCAAAATATATTACACACATTTCATCCAATAGTCTTTGAAATTTGTCCCTTGCAAGATCCATGAGTGCAGACACTTCCTCCTCACTCCTTTTAAAATTCTCTATGCTGAAGGCATATACAGTGACTTCTGGAATACCAAGATCCAAACACCACTGAAAATATTTTTTGTTTAAAATATTTGTATTTCAAGACACATCAATAATTGACTAAAAATTTTACCTACATAAATATTTTAGCTATTTATACCTTTAATGTCTCGGATAACTTTTCAAACCCTTTGGAGTGACCAACACTTGTGTTTTCGTTGTGCTTTTTGGCGTAGCGTCGATTACCATCCATAATGAAAGCTATGTGTCCAGGCACCCGACCGGTCTTTACTACTTTGATACAAAACAATTGAAAGAAAGATACTACATCTTCTTTAACCCAAGACATGATTTATTCAACTAATATATTAATTAAAATATTCAACACAAAATTTACACATTCAGCTAGAAATTTAACTTCATTAGGTTATGTTGCATCACAGAACGATTGTGAGGTGTTGATAGTCTGGTCACTTTTGTGAGTCAGGCAAATATCAGGTGATTTTTACTGTAATGCGAATGTAGCTAGCAGAAGCAAACTAACTATTGATGATAACAAATTATTACTCAAGCAGGCAGTAGACGAGAACACTTTGACAGATGGATGGATGCGATGACAACAATGTCAGTGACAGCTGAATGACATTATTTTTTTTATAATAATTGTACGGCCTTGGAATTGACTACTATTATTGATAACATTGATCTTAATGATCAGTTTCATGAAAGCAAAAGGTACAAGGTATGTGATTGGAAGTCAATGGATTACACAGGATTTCAAACAAAAAAATATGTAAATGATAGGATGTAATTCATACCACCATAGCAAAGGACATGGAAGCGATGTAGTACATAATACTTATATGATAAATGATATAATTATGTACATGAATTTTATATAATTATCTTTACTCTGATTGGCCATATGGAGGCCAGGCCAGGCCGTATATCACACGGACATCATTAGCAAGGACGTTTTATATAAACGTCATTGATCATTCATTAGGTATTAAAAAAAGGTACTTGACTTTGACATTTTACCTGCATATAGTTGCTGCATTTCATTCATTATCATTCATTCATTTCGTTCGTGATTCGTACGTCGGCTTTATCGGCTTTTTTACTAAAAACAAAATTGAAAATTCCAAACGCTATCTTCTAAAATACCAAGATGTTTAAATTGAAACTTTCTGCCCTGGGTCATCCCAATCCAGAAAGTTTTAATTGTGAAGGTAATTAAAGCATATTTAAATTACTGGAGTTAGTTTCCGCGGACCCAGCTTTTAATATTCTTATTTTCTTATTATATTTCAGACGAGAAGGAATACAGAAGTGTCGTCTTATGGTTAGAAGACCAAAAAATAAGACATTACAAGATTGAAGAGCGGGAAGGCCTCAGAAACATTGATTCAGATAGTTGGAAGGAAGCATATGATTCATATCAAAAGGATCTGGTTAGTCCTGCAAACGATGGAAACCTAAATGAACAATTGAATTGGCTTTTGTCTTATGCTGTGAGATTGGAATACGCCGACAATGGTATTAAGAAGATTTAAAGTTTTAGAGTGGTTATATTTCTAAGGGACACTTAATAACAAGTAATTATTTTCTTTTTAGTTGATAAGTACAAAAATGCTAAAATAGAGGAGACCAAGAAATCTGCGCCTAATGTTGTATCTTCCAATCCACTGGATAACCTAGATTGTGAGTAATTGTATAATTTTTTTACTGAATCCTCAAGAATTTCGATTCAGAGTTATCTTTTGATTACAAAATATATACTTTTATTTTTAGTTTCCAGTCCAGCATTCAAAAGTGGTGTGGATAGGGTGTCAACCCTTGCAGGTGTAGGTCCACACTCTGACCCAAAAATGAGACTGGCTGCCATTGCTAAGATATTGAAAACATCACCTCACCCAGAACCCAATAAAACGGAAGTAAACATCATACAGCAACCTTCGGATGTTTTGAAACTTTTGTTTGTACAAGATCTAAGGAACTTACAAACTAAAATCAATGAAGCTCTAGTTTCTGTTCAGACGGTTACTGCTGATCCAAGAACTGACACAAAGCTTGGCAAAGTTGGCAGATAAATATTGTGCAATCTGATGCAATGGGCTTTTAACATTGATCACTAACTTCAGAATAATAGGGAATATGCATGAAAAATAGTTTCAGGTATTTACTAATTTATCGTAAAATAGATCAAAATCTACTACGAACAGTGAAAACAAAATCAAAATTGGTTGAAAAATGGGCGAGATACAGTCATTGAAAGTGAATATATCCGTCTCTCTCTCGCGAAACAGATTTTTCTATGGAGTTAGTACGGCGCTTACGGTACGTGACGTCAACTACCGCATCGGATCTCTCTGTCTAATCAATAACTTTAACGCTTTATAACTCGCTTAATAGAAAAGATAGTTTAAAAATTCTTCGAAATTTATGTATCTGGAAGACAAAAGATCTCAATAAATCCATAAAAAAAAGTCATGCATATTCCCTATTATGTATTACATATAAAATTTTTATTAATTTATTTGAAAATGTTGAAAGCCTATATCTCATCTAGATTAATATTTGACTCTCTGTTGCCATACATAGAAGTCAGCTCTATCAAGTTATATTCAAATTTGCTTACATGAGAATACATTTCCTAATCAGAATAATTCAATTGTATTTATAATATGACCAAAAATGCTAAACATATAATCATACATGTGATTCTAATTATGTGTGATAATAGTTCCTTTGGCAACTGAGAGTCCTAAGAGAACTGATTAAATGTTTGTATGCAGAAATAAATAACACTTAAATATAATTTCTTTGTTTATTTTAACACACCTATTACCTAGTTACAATAACAACAGAAAACTGAACACTACAATATGTAGTACATACATGAATACAGTTTCAGAATTTCTACACTCAAGTGTAATGACTTGATACAAGTGTTGAGATAATAATTGGAACATTTTGAACAAACTTGTATCCTATAAATGCCACAAAATTTTGTTACAATTAACTTTCTTACTCTTGCATCAGCAATTTTTATTTTATATTCTACAGTAAATGTAAATAATTCAGTTAATTTGTGTTTAATTCATGCCACCTCCTTTTTCGAGCATTTGTGCGAATCTATTCGTGATGAGAAGTGAAGTATCGATGAAGCGCTCGACACAGTTGGTGATACAGGTCTCGGTACGGGAATCTAGCTTTGCTCCAGGTTTGTCAACGCATTTGTCCCAGCAAAAATCATTGAATTCATGGATCTAAAAACATACAAAATATATTTTTAAAAAGTCACTTGATGCATGTACAATTATTTAATGGAAAATTTACAATTTATAAAAATTACCTGAGCATGGAATTGAGCTTTTTGTTTTTCGGCCAAAAGGAAATCTTGTAATTCGGAATCGACTCCTTTCGTCGCACCGGAATAGTCTGATAAGTCACTCATATTGTTATTTTTAGGCCAAACTGAATTCTCTCTAAATTAATGAGTTTTTCTCAATTATATATCAGCAAGAAATTTTTAGGTTAACTTCATCTGTCACTTCTGTCAGCCTGATTTTTTTTTTTTTTTAATAAGATTTTAACGGCCTGGGATATGTCAGCCTGATTTACTATACCATAGACTGCGTAGTTTGACATAATAAGTTTTTAAACAACTCGCTCACAAACAAGGACGTTTAAATAATACGTCTATGCTCACAAATACTCAAAGATACATTACAGTTTTGATGGATGAATACATGGAAGATGAGATCAGATCAGAAAAAATACCACATGGGTATAAAAATAATTTTAAGGTAGGTACAGTCGTTACAGTTCGACAAGATAGAGTTGAAAATAAATGAGGGCAGGACTATCGTTCATTTGGCTACACCACTGTATAGCGCGCGTTAAGTCACAACAGATCTTGATACTTGTAAAATTTAAAAATGGCGAGTACACCCTACCGCCCGCTGAGAAACTGGAAATACTGGAATCGTACTTTCGGAAGATAACTTGTCATAGTTTAAAGCCAAGGATATATTATATGATAGTATCATATCCCAAAAACAATACGAATTACAACGCATTTTCTTTAATATAACTAAGAATTTTAGCTTCAATTACATTTTTCATTTCTTCAGCAAAAATGTATTGGCAGGAATTCAGAGATAGTCTAGCCAATTGGGCTTGACCCATGTTAAATATTTCTGAGCATATCCTGTACTCTTGAGATAGTGATGTAGTAAACACGCCCTTATCATCTGTCTGTAAAATAAAAGATCATATTTAAAACAAATGATACATAGCAATCACTGGAGTAATGGAAAACGAGCTTTTGGTGACTGAAGGAACTACTGTAACTACTTTTCTAAATAAAGAAAATGGGTGAACCTTCAAGGAAAGTTACTTTTTAAGTAAAACATTGGGGGTAATCTGTGGTAAAACACTATAGGAAAATTATGTCAAGCTGTAGGCTGTAGGTAAGGCTACAGATTGCCAATGATGATGACGAAAGGGAACATAAGGCTAGTGAAGTAGTGAGGGATGTAACCCTTCAGTCACAAAAATATTTCTGCAGTTGTAACTTACTTACTCAGTTATATAACTATGGAAAACTAAACAGAATAGAAATCCACAGTCAATACTGAATACTCACACACAGAATGATGGGCACTCCAGCTTCATGCAACTCTTTGAAATGATGAGAATAATAATCTGGAGTTGATTTTGTATTCACATTACTAGTTAAGCAGACTTCTGTAATAAAAAGATAAACATGTTTTGAAATCAGCTGTCTTTTTATAAAACGCAAACTATATTTAAAAAATATAAAATTTTCTTTCTTTCTTTTTTTTAACCCACCAGTAAAACTTTAGGTACTATTTTCTAGTAACTGTTTTCAATAGCATTGACACATGCTACACTGGATGCTATCTAAAGTTTGTTTTATAACATAAGTAGGTATGTATGGATCACATTCACTACTTAAGAAAATTTTGTTATGATTTTTGTTAACCATGTAAAATACAAAATTTATAATGATATTTGAGACTACATATTTTTAATTATTTTTAAAATATTGTGCAATTGTAACCTATTGTATGTAGCACCTATAGGTGTGAAATATTCAACTAATAGTTTATTTACTTTCTTCTTTCTGAATAGTAGAACTTTACTCTTACCAACAGGTACTTTGTTATCACATAACAGAGCCCAAGTTTCATCAGTGCCACCTAATCTTGGATGGATGCAGGTGCCATGTCCAATCCTGTTTGGCTTGAATTTAAGCATTTCTAGAACTTCTTCTGGGTTACATACTTCACCACAATGTAGAGTAATCTGAAAAATTACGAAAATCAATGTAAAAGTATTATTTATTTTCCTTCAACTCTTTCAGCTATAAGGCAGAGTTCAGATGGAAAAAATAAAAAAATATTTTGTGTATAATGCTTATCCATAAATTAATCATCACATTTATTTATTTATTTATTGCTTACTTTTAAACCAGCTTCTCTAGCTCTTGTAAGTGCTGGAACAAAATCTTGAAATTTCCCAACTGTGGGCTCACCACTAAGCTCGATGCCTACAACCACATCAGGATATTTCCTATAGCTTTCTATAGCTAGGTCTGTGATTATTTCAGCCTCTGATACTGGGTAGCTTCGGTTAATAGATATTATAAATCTAGACACCATGGTTAAATTGATAGATGATTTTCTGGAATTTAAAAAAAAACATGAGTGAAGATTTTGATTAGCTTTGTTTGATTACTCTAAATGCATCATCAGCCTATTGTAGTCCACTGCTGGACATAGGCCTCAAGTTGTTCGTCACTTAGGGCAAACATCTGGTGGATATACCCATAAACGCCACTGGGCAGGCGGGTTGGCGATTGCAGGGCATAGCTTTTCACTCCAGTGACGCAATAATTTTGCAAATTATGCAATAAATAATATTATAATCAATTACTTACTGCATACAATGGACAATAGTGTCAATGTACTGTTCCTTTGTCATATATTGGTTGCTACGTGGCGTGCTTCTGAGTTCAATGTAACAGCATCCATCGTCATGAAACTCTCGAAGTGTCAGCATTGTGGCCATTGCCAAGGCTTCGGGTGTGCTTGTCAGTGAGTGAGCTATGCTGAATACTTGGAAACAACTGTAAACGAAATTTAGAATAGAGATAGATTTATTCTTTATTCTAGATAGAACGAAGACTAATAGAGCACTTGATTTGGTCTCTATAAAAAGACCTATGAAATGTAAGTAAACTGTTAATTTAATTTAATAACAATATATAAGAAACGACCAAAAGTCGTGATAATACCAAGTACATCTCTATGAAAAACTTAAAAACGCACTCCGATAGATTTCTGCAGTCTCCGGCGCCGATTTGAAACTCGTCAAAGAAGGCATTCGTTTTGTCTTCCAACCCGGAGTCAGCATAATATCTTTTCAAATCTAACATAGTAGACCGACTTAAGGAACCATTTAAATGTGCGTGAAGTTCCTGAAAATAAATTAATGAAGTCGTGAGTTAGGTATTGGTAATTTTAGAAGTCCTATAGAATTTCATAAGCATGTCTACAGTACAGAAAGTATATTACAATTTTTGGGAGTTCACGATAAAATGTATATAAATCCATTTTCACTTTGTTTTGGTCTGCTTTTGATCAAAAAAGTTAGCCGCAGCAGGTTATGTTATTATGATTGACTTGTTTTTTTTGTTCATAGCTTTGTCCTGTTAGATTTTTTATCATTATGAGTTTAGACTTTGAAGGAAAAAGGTTACACTCACCGGCCTGTGAAGGCTAAAGGAAAGGTACTTTCTACTAATTTACAAAGTGTCTTTAATTAAAACGATTGGCGTATGCTAATTGCAAGATTTTACATGGCGAGAATTTAATGGGTCTGAACCATGGAAGTAATAAACCAGCCTATACAATCTTAGTACAAATTGTATGGCAATCACATAAACACAGCTGACCAAATTTAATTGTACACAAATATTTAGATGCACACATTAGAACTTAGATCATTTCAATTTACCTGGGTTATACCATGTTAGTTCCATATTTGAATACTAGGTGGAGTTTATATTCATTGATTAAAGTTGGTATCTATTTTCTATACAATAGTAAGGATTAAATTGCCTTTCAAATTCGGTAGCATAATTTAGTTGCGACGTTTCGACAATATTGTACAGTTGTGTAGTTTTTTTTTTTTTTTTTTTATTACGGTCCTTTTATTTAAATTAAAAAACCAGATGAACGCTAGTTATATTTCACTTTAATTTCATGTATTCCCTATATAATATATTACTACACTTAATTTATTGAATATTGGGTTAAATAACGTATTGTTCTCCATTTTCAGAATTTACTGATTTTAAACTGTAAACTATAGATTCAAATTTCTGGCAACACAGCTTAAAATGGCGTGTTTTAAAATTTTCCTTTTGAAAAAAGCGCGGGAAACCTCAACTTGAGCGGGCGTCCTTTTTCGGCTTTGATATTTTAAATAATTAATTTGATATATAGGATCAAATTTGTTGCATAGTGTACATATTTAAGTTCATTTATTTATTTTTAGTAGTTGTAGTGTAAATATCATCATCATCTGGTAAGTTTTTTCATTAATTTTTCGTTCTTCATGAACGACCCTGAAGATCCTGGGGGGACAGTCCCCCAGGTCTTCCACACTGTAACTGTTACCCATAATGGGTCTGAAATGGACACGGAAGGTTCAATAGTTGACACTGATGGGTCTGAAAATGCCAGAAATACTACAAAAAGAAAGCGTTGTTCTGGTAAAAAAATATGTAAGCATTGTAATAAAAAGAAACGAAGGCATCATAAATCCACTTTAATAGCTCCTTTAAGTGAGATTGATTGTAATTGCGAATGTTTTTCCGATTCTTCTCAACCCATTTCCAAGAAAATTGAAGTTAATAATTCAGTTTGTCCACCTCCCGCTCCGGTGTCTGCTTCTCAGACACCTATTCAAGATCCTTTGGCTTCAAACACTTTGGAATCGAATACTCAGCGCACTCCTGTAGGACGAGCATACTATAGCGCTTCTGATGTATCTCCATATGTGGTACATGTGCAGAGGGAGCAAACATCTCCCAATGACAATACATATATTCATCCCATTTCTTTTGGACATTTTCTAAAAAAAAACAACATTAGAAATATAGTAAATGGAAGTGTCAAGCGAATTGGTAGAAACAGGGCAACTCTGTCATTTACAAACTTTGAAGATGCAAATTCATTTATTGTCAATGGTGCTTTGAAGAAGAACAGCTATAAAGCATTTATTCCTACATTTAACACAACTCGTATGGGTGTGATACGAGGTGTACCTAACAGTTGGTCTGATGAAGAACTCATTGAAAATATCACAGTGCCAGTAGGAACAGGGAATGTATTAAAAGTGAGACGATTGAAACGGAAGAATGTAGTGAACGGAAAGAGTGAATTTGTTCCGATAGAAACTGTAGTGTTGACTTTTGACGGGCAAATCTTACCTAAGAGAGTATTTCTATGCTACAATGCTTTGCCAGTTGACCTATATATCTTTCCTACTATCCAATGTTTCCAATGTTGTAGGTATGGGCACATAAAAAGCCAATGCAGGTCGACTCCTAAATGTTATAAATGTGGACAAGGGCACTCAGGAGAAAATTGTTCAGTAGATGAGGAGTTTGTTACATGTTGTATGTGTTCGGGCAATCATTTTGCAACCAGCCGTAAGTGCCCTGAATTTTCGAGGCAAAAGGCAATTAAGGAATCCATGGCAAAGAATTGTGTATCTTACTCTGAAGCTATTAAGCTTCATCCACCAATCACCAAATCTTATGCTGATGTCTTAACTTCCATAGCACCTCAATCTCCAGTTCATCATTCCATGCATTCTCCGTCTAAAAATCATCCCATCAGGACCAATTATAAAAAACAAGTAATTTTGAAAAAAAGCCCTCCTAAACCCCTAAGTAAAGGATATGATCGAGCAGCACATGAAAATCTAACACACGACTATGACATGCCTTCTCCATCCAATGGATGTGGCTATAGTACTGATTTGCCCCTAACAGATATGTCTGTTAAAGAATTACTGATACACCTTATTAACAAGTTAACTCAATCTTCTTCCGTTTCACCGACCAACGCCGCCATCAATTCCTCCGATTTGTTAGATATTTTAAACATTCAATATGGATCACGTCCCACTAATAATGCAGTGGAATTGCCGTAGCATTTCTAATAAGAAATGCGACTTAATTTATTTTATTAATAACTATAATCCGTTTGTAGTTGCACTACAAGAAACATGGCTAAAACATGATAGTATTTTTAAAATAAATAGTTATTCATGCGTCAGAGAAGATAGATCTGACAGCTATGCTGGTGTTGCCTTACTTATCAAACATAATGTTCCATTTTATCATATTCCCATTCCTGGGCATAGTCCTGATTTTTCAATTATTGCCGCTAGTATTAATAATATATGTTTTGTTTCCGTTTATATACCCCACCCTTCTTCAGATATTTATGATGAAGTTGAAAATATCATTTCTTCTCTCCCTACTCCTCTACTGATCTTGGGTGATTTTAATGCTCAACATTATTCATGGGGTAGCTCAAATAGCAATTATTATGGATCTAGAATTTTAGATATGTTAGATGTAAATAATTTATGTATATTAAATACTGGTGACCCAACTAGGCGTACTCAGCCTCATGAAGCAATAAGTGCTCCTGACCTGTCTATATGCTCTCCTAGTTTAGCAACTTCTTTAACCTGGCATGTGCATACTTCAACACTAGGCAGTGACCATTTTCCCATAATAATCCGTTTTCCTAACATGGTAATCAATTCAACATCACCTAGTTATTCCCCACGATTAAAATATACACTTAAAAAGGACAGATGGACCTCGTTCAAAGAACAAATTGAACAGGAACTGACATCTTTGCCTACAGTTACTCAGTCTAACCAATCTGAATGTGCCCACGCATTAGCTACACTGTTAATTGAAACCGCAAATAAAACTTTCCCATTAAAAAAATGCGGCCCCAGAAAAATTCCTCTCCCTCCTTGGTGGGATAGTGATTGCTCGTCTGCAATCAAGGCGAGAAAAGCTGCGGAAAAAAAGTACAAAGATATTTCTACAGAGGAAAATTATAACGTTTTGGCCGAGTTGATAACAAGCACTAGAAAATTATTCAAAAATAAAAAATGGGAAGGTTGGAAAAAATTCTGCGCTTCTATATCACCAGATATCCCTGCTTCTATTGTTTGGAATAACATAAGGAGATATAGATCTATTTATAAAGATTCAAAGCCTCCCTTCCTACATAGCTCGATAGCCGAAGAGTTTCTTGATAAGTTAGCGCCATCTTTTGTTCCATTAGATATTATTAAGCCATCTATTTTATGTTTAAATTCTGAAGAACGAGTAGGCTTGAATGCACCTTTTAATCTTAATGAGCTTAAAGGCATTTTATCTTATGTGACCGATTCAGCTCCAGGGTTGGATGGGATCCCATATTCTTTTCTATCTCACTTAAGTGATTCTAGTTTGACCTATTTTCTTACTTTAATTAATTCTGTAATGTTATCTGGTGTAATACCGCTTTCTTGGAAATCTCAAGAGGTAATACCCATATTGAAACCAGGTAAGCAACCTTTTGAAGCTTCGTCTTATCGCCCTATAGCCTTATCATCAGTCCTTATAAAGATAGCCGAGCACCTTGTTAAAAACAGGCTAGAATGGTTTATTGAAAGTAACGGATTATTAGCCCCTAGTCAATTCGGTTTCAGAAAGGGTAAAAGTACAATAGATAGTATTGCTATATTTACCACAGATATTCGTATTGCTTTTTCAAAAAATGAAAGTCTCCTTGCTGCTTTTTTGGATATTACTGCCGCTTACGATAATGTCGAGGTATCTATTCTTAAAGATAAACTCGAAAAATTAAATGTTCCTTTAATGCTTTCAAATTTTATAGTCAATTTATTAGCAGAAAGGTGTATCAGTGTCACCCTTGAAGACTCGACTACTAAATCTAGAGTATTATGGCGAGGTCTTCCTCAAGGTTCCGTTTTAAGCCCTATCCTTTACAACATATATACTTTCGATTTGGAAGCAAGCCTGAATGGTACTGTTAGAATACTTCAATACGCAGACGATTTACTTTTATATAGTTCTGGCCGATCATTAGAAAATTTAACTTCTTCCCTTGATTCATCCTTAAAATTACTCAAACAATGGTTAGAGAACAATGGTTTAGCTTTGTCAGTTTCTAAGAGTTCTGTTGTCTTATTCACAAGAATGCGCACCCCACCTTCTATTTCTATATGCTATGATAATTCTATTATTCCTCAACAAAACGAAGCTAAGTTCCTTGGAGTATTATTAGATAGTAAACTTACTGGTATTCCCCACTGTTACTATATTGCTGCTAAATGTGAACGTTCTATTAACATTCTTAGATGCCTCACAGGCGTATGGTGGGGAGCACACCCTTTTTCTTTAAAATTACTCTACAACGCATTGATAAGGAGTGTTCTAGACTATGGAACCTATCTCTTGGAGCCTTGCAGTGTACTTGCTATGGCCAAATTAGATAAAGTACAATCCAAAGCCTTAAGAATTGTAGCTGGAGCTATGAAAACTAGCCCTATCAATGCTTTACAAGTAGAGTTATGTGATCCACCCTTAAAATTCCGGCGGCAATATTTATGCGACCGTTTTCTTTTCCGTGTGTTGCAGCATTCTAATCATTTATTACACTTAAAATTACGAATTCTCTCAGATTATATAGAAAATTCTTCTTATTGGTCTCGCAAAGATATGCCATGCCTTGTAATAAGTTACCGTAAGTTTATATCTTTAGAAGCACCTACCCATAAATCATCATATCTGCCCATTTTTGCCACAGATTTTAATTCATTGATCCACAAACCTAATGTTAATTTAGATCTCAATATTCCAAATGATAACAAAGCTGATATTCATTTTAATCTTATTTTAGCCAGGGATTTTGAAAACTATCATTGTATATATACTGATGCATCTAAACATAATGGTATAAGCCCTGTAGGTGTGGGCGTGTATCATCATGAGTATGGAATCGTACAAAAGATTAAACTTCCTCCTGAAACTTCTGTTTTCACTGGTGAATGTTTTGGCATCTTCAAGGCTCTTGAATATGTATTATTGTTTAAACTTTCGAAAGCTCTAATTATCTCAGATTCGAAAAGCGCTCTTCAAGCCCTAGAAAAATTTCCATTTAAATGTAATACTATTAATACAGTTATCTTTGATTGCAAAAAGCTACTATATCAATGCGTAAATAGGGGGTTTGAAATATGTTTTATGTGGGTTCCTGGCCATAAAAACATTTATGGTAATGTTAGAGCTGACAAGTTGGCAAACGAAGCTGTTCTTTGTGGAGATTTAACCCCATATAAAAACTTTTGTGAGGACTTAGTTCATTTGGCCAAAGTCTATCTTCATAGGACTTGGGAAGTAAATTGGGATCATACCACTCAATTCAAAGCAAAACACTATAAATTGATTCAAAATGAAATTGCATTAAAGCCGTGGTTCTCTAAAATAAGACTTGGAAAAATTGCCACTACCAGTATCATAAGAATGCGATTGGGTCATGTTTGTTCCCCTGCAAACCTAGCTAGATTTCACATAATTGATAACCCTATGTGCGAGTGTGGCGCGGGGATTGGAGATCTGAACCATATATTTTTTAGTTGTTCTAAATATGATCGATCTTCATTTATAGTGAGTTTAATAACTTTACGTGTTCCTTTCCCTACATCGATTATTTCCATATTGTTATTACAAAATTATGATATTTATAATGCCATATCTGAATTCATCCTAAAAAATGATATTAAATTGTAATTTGTGTATTGTATTATCACCATACCGTCATACTACATCCTCACCCAATTTCATAAAACTCCTCACGATTCCATAACTCCTTTGATCCTATCAAAATTCCGTTCCGTCCATTCCAATTTTTTTTCCTTGCAACGGTTTTCCCAAACTTTTATCGCAACTGGCATAAGCACAAGCCGTGCATTGCCATCCAACCACAAAAAAAAAAAAAAATTTTCCTTTTAGTCAATACTAATTTATCAAGTTTTCAAAAGTTTGTGCTTTTAATAGAACTTGAAACTCATAGCATTTTTTAAAACGGTCGTACAAGAAGCAGATTATAATGTGATTGTTAAGTTTGTGACCAAGGGTCTAAAATCCGCAAGAAACCCGCGGAAAGTTTAATCTACATTCGAAAGAAAATGTGATTTTAAGAACTTATATGATTATGAAACCAATATTTTAATTTTATAGTGGTGTATGGTGTGTAAAAATGTGAAAGTTAATAAAAGTTTCTAAGTTTTTACACTTATCTTTTATTTTTCAAATGTTGAATGATTTGCCAATCTTAGTTTGTGTTTATTTGCATATGATAACAAATGATTCAGAAAAATATGCCTGCGGTTGGCAATTCATAGCAAAAATTCATCATTCATTCCTTAATGAAATAATACTTATAATTAATTAGGTACAAGACCAGAGTATGCTGTAGCTATATCGCTGTATTGTGATTATGTATATTGACGAAAAGTTGCCGTAAGTTACCGTCGAGTGGCGCTGTATTTGTTACCTCTTTTGACAGCCAAGATTGGTCTCTATTTCAGTATATTACAAAGTACTCTGTGTAATAAACTAAGTAGGTAGTACTTATCACTTCCAAACTGAATAATTTAAAAATTCGTACCTACTTTCTTCCACATTAATTTGTCGACCATAGAGTTAAGTTTTTTTGACTTGAAGTTGACACTGACACGACATACATGACAGATAAACAATCTAAGTTTGACAATGACATTATCAGCTGATTGATTTGTAAACATTATAGGTAGTGGACAACGCAAAGATCGGCTGGCCTGCATTATCTCTCTATTCAGTAGTACTGAATAAGTACCTAATATAAATTAGGTATACCAAGTCTTTTCAGTTTAGTCAAATCATCATCGATTTCATTTCAATGGCTGGTTTATAGACGTGTCATTTTTATGTGTTTCTAATAAAACGCTGAAGTTTAAGTAACTATAGTTTGTACCACATTTTGTAATCAACTTCCAGACAAGTTGATTTATTGCCATCATTGTATATCGTTATTAGTCAGAAGTTATTGCAGGAATGTATTTAATAGTGACTTTTGTTATATTCAGTTTTTGTGTAAATACTTTGATTACCGAAGTAAATATACCAATAGTTGTAACAACTTGGAATTTCACCAATGCCACTACAAAAGGTACCCAAACTCTTTGTTCTTTACTTTATGACTTGTAAAAATATCTTGAAAGTTATTTTAACCATATTATCATATGGTTATCATGTTTATCATGTTTTTTAGCATGGGAAGTTTTAAAAGAGGGAGGAGTAGCATTGGATGCTGTGGAGAAAGGTGCAGCTGTGTGTGAAGTTCTACAATGCGATGGCACTGTCGGCTTTGGAGGTAGCCCCGGCGAAAATGGAGAGACGACACTGGACGCCCTTATTATGGATGGGTATTTAGATACAATTTATTCCTACATTTTAAAATATTTATTTTATTTATATTATTTATTTATTTATTCATAATCCATAAATAAATATTGAATGATATTGTAATATGTGATCCCATATAAGGTATATTCTGGCTGTTGTATTTCTTGCAAATCCCTAGAAGGAACTAAAATTATTTACCATGATATGGAATCAGAATTGTTAAGGTTTAAATAATATTCCAATGGGCCATTTTTTTTTGTTTTTAGATAAATGGGGTTGAGTGACATAGTAATTACAACCATTAATATTATGAGACATTTACTTTGATGCTACATTAATATTCCAAGAATACTAATGATTCAACCTTGTAACTCATAGCTCTGAAGTCTGAAGGCAAGTTTAATATTAACTTTATAATTTTCCAGTAAAACAATGAATGTGGGAGCAGTTGGAGCCCTTCGTAGAATAAAAAATGCCATCTCTGTAGCAAGACATGTCTTGGAACACACTAAACATTCATTCTTAGTTGGGGAATTGGCTACTCAGTTTGCTGTCCAAATGGGATTTCAAGAGGAAAATTTAACTACAAACAATTCGAAGAGTATGTGGAAAAAATGGTTTAATGAAGATCATTGTCAACCAAACTTTTGGATGGTAATTGTTATTGAATTTTGATATAAAACACCTGCCCCATATTCCATTATTGTTCCAATTCACAGTCAAAACAGGCGCAAAATAAAAATGTAAGTGTATATCAAGAGATGAAATAATAATTCTTTATATTCTTATCTAATCACAGAATGTTAAGCCAGATCCAACTCAAGAGTGTGGTCCATACAGGACACTCAAAACTGATAAGCATGAAGAGGTTGTCGAAGGTCACATGAAAGTAGATAGATTTAACCATGACACTATTGGGATGGTTGCTATTGATCAAAATGGTGATGTAGCAGCTGGCACGTCCACTAATGGGGCCAAGTTTAAGATACCTGGGTAAGAATTTCAATAGTGTTATTGTACCCACATTGAAAACAACTTTTGTTAGTATTAAGAAAAATACTTGTTTAAAAAAGATTTCTGATTTTTTATAAAAAAAAAATAACAAGGACCTCTCCTAGTCCTGATATTATAATTTTTTTCTTATTTCAGGAGAATCGGAGATTCGCCTATTCCAGGCTCTGGTGCATACGCAGATAATGCAGTTGGAGGTGCAGCAGCCACTGGAGATGGGGATATCATGCTTCGCTTTCTGCCTAGGTACATCCTCTTGTGTTATTATAACAGAAGTTAAAAAATAACAGACTACATGGATCTTTTGGAGCTTGGCCAACTTCAGAAATGTCGCCACGGCATAATATAAAACGTCAATCAGTCAAAACGTTGACTACCCTCATGTCAATGTCACCCAGACCATGTTCCCAAAATACCCTCATTGTCGATCTGTTGTATGCTTGTATACGTGTTGTGCACGTATTTATCCAATACTTATATTTTATCAAATTTTGTTATCAGCTTTTTAGCAGTTGAAGAAATGCGCCGAGGAACAACACCTACACGTGCAGCGCGAGTTGCTGTCGAAAGAATAGCGGCGTATTACCCAGAGTTCATGGGAGCTGTGGTTGCAATAACGAAGTTTGGGGAACACGGCGCTGCGTGCCATGGCATTACTACCTTCCCTTACGTGGTACACGACCGTACGCAAGATTCATATAAAGTTGTTACTGTTGCTTGTTCATAATTTGTATAAAAAAATTAATAAACTTATTACATTTAAAGTATGTTTTACTGGAGAAATAGATAAAAAAAATTAACGAGCGTGAAGGAGTATGAAAGTCTCGAATTTTTGGAGCTTAGATCCCGGACAGTCGAACATTATTTTTTTGTAATCATAACAAAATGCAATCCAGAATTCCAGATACTTAGGTTTGAGACCCAGACTTGAATTAGAAAACCCGCCCAACCACCATCCATAATTAGGATAAATCCGGGGAACCCCGAACGCCTGGTAACCTTACAAAACGTAGGGTCAGTAGAAAAGTCATAAAACTAAAAGATATCTATGGTTTCAGTAGGGTTATTCACAATGCCAGATTTTCGGAAACTTCGAATGAATATGAAAGAAAGAGTGTCGAAATCAGAAGCGACATTGGCATTGTGAAGGAGTAGCCCCACTGAACTACATATTCTCACTTTCGTGATTTGTTGTTACGATAATTTAATAAACAAATGATTCACAGTCCTTAACGCTCAAATTGTTTTAAGTAAAACTATAATTGTGTAATGTACGTACATTAAACAACGAGTCTCCCAAACCCATAAAAATATTAACACTTCAGTTTTAGGATAGTACCTACTTTGTGATGATATAAATAAATTAAAATCTTTTTGGTAAATTTAGGTTATATTATTGGAGTTTTAGCACGGATCCCTAACTTTTTTAAAATATAATAAAGCCTATGTTCAGCGCAGATAGTGTAGCTTTCCGACAGTGAAAGAATTATTAAATCGGTCTAGTAGTTTCGGAACCTATTCGTATCAAACAAACAATCAAATCTTTCCTCTTTATAATATTAGTTTAGATAAATAAAAGCAAAATTCTGGTATGCACTTTAGTGACATGAAAAATAGAGATGAAAAAATTAAAAAATCTTCACTCAACCTGTGAACCCTAAGCTTAAACAAAAAGAATGTGAACAGAATTACTCGATTAATAGATTATTCATTCACTTGTGACATTTCATTTGAACGCCTTTAATTCATTCATTCATTCAATGTAAAAAGGACGGTCTTCGTCAGCAGTGTTGCCAATTTAGCAAATTTTATGCTAGATTTGGCATATTTTTATGTTGTTTAGCATTTTTATAAGTTATTTAGCAAATAGCATATTTTTTGGCATATAAAATAATTATGAATAACAAGTTCACTTTCCTTATTTAAGTCCAAATACTTCGAAAATATATATAAAATAAATATACTGTAATTATCAATTATAATAGCTTTATATCACAAATATTGAAAGTTATTATATTGTCCTTGACGCAAATATTAACGAAAATTTATACTAAATTTCGCAGAAAAATTTGTTTATTGAATTCGATATTTTTGTATTTTTTTTGACATTGACATTCACAGACAGCTGATCGAAAGCTATGTGTTCCGTTTCTGAATTCAGGTTTTTTACTAATTGAACCATTGTTTTATTTTACATTATATATTAATATTATTTAAATATAAGTAAAAACAATCATAATCTGAACTGCACAAAATTAACCAAGACGTTTTATTTGATATTGAAAAATGTTAGCTTATTTTCTGGCAATATTATAAAGCAATTAGCATAATTTTGGCAAAATTTTAACATCAGTTTAGCAAGTTTTATACCCCATTTATACTCTCGCCTCGCGATTCGCCTCGTACCTCGCCTCGTGACTCGCGCCACGCCCCCCGAAACGAGCTTGGTGTTTACACTCTCGTCACGAGTTCAGTTGTCTTTGAGCTCGCGACAATGGAGGACGTCGAAATGTTAGCGGCAACAAGTCATGGTTTATTGAACTACACACATTAAATACAAATAAAAAAGGAAAATGTCTTATGTTTTAAATCAATTAAAGGTCTATTCATTTCATTTGTAATGACAACCTCTTCCACGCATCGTTTATTTTTGGGTTCCACAGAATAGGCTATTATGGCTAAAAATTGTAATTAGTCCATCTTTTAGCTTATTCAAAAATAAAAGACACGTATTTTTTTATTTGTAAATTAGACTAAAACTTACAAAGTTATAGCCCGTTGAAATTACGCGTGACGTCACTCGGTGAGCCATTTTTACGGGAGCGAGTTACGTCAAAGACTCCCACTCCTAACTTTTGATGCCTTGTATCTTTGGTATTGTTTATTTAATTGATAAAAGGAAAAATACGTGTCTTTTATTTATGAATAAGCTAAAAGACGGACTAATTACAATTTTTAGCCATAATAGCCTATTGGTTCCCTTTGAAATGCTCCAGTAAATCTAAATGTTTCCTCATAAGACGCATCCATTTTAACGACCTGCGCGGCACAACGCTGAATCGCGAATGAAGCGAGAGCGCGAGTGTAAACACCCCGCTCGCGTTCGTCGCGAGGCCCTTTGACTCGTGACCAAAAAACCGCTCGCGACGCGAGCGCTGCGAGTGACGAGGCGAGGCGCGAGGCGAGGCGCGAGCGAGTGTTCACACTCTCGCCTCGTCGCTCGCCTCGCGCCTCGCCTCGTCACTCGCACGCGAGTGTAAACGGGCTATTAGATTCACCTTGTTGGCAACACTGTTCGTCAGTCGGCCATTTTGTGTTTGACCGTCTTTTAGCGCACACTGTTCAACGTAAGTACGAAGTCGTAATTTTTTTAGTTACGAATAAGTTTTTGTTGTATTAATGATAAATTTTGTTTTCGATAATAATATTGTTTCGTTTAAAAGCTTCAGTAGTTGTATACAGGATAATCCATTCTGTCTGTTCATACATCTTTCTACATAACCTTATCTCCACGTGTTTTATTTTTGCAATCATATTTCATGATGAAACCAAAATAACAATTCATTCGTGGTATCTACCATAGTGTTTACACAGTGATGGCCTTAACGCGTCTGATCTATCTTATTTTTTACTTATTTTTTGAGTGTTAAATCAATGTGGCTTCATGTTTGTTATAAACTCATTTCAGAATGGCGGACGCTGCTCCTGCCGGTGGACGTGGCGGATTTCGCGGAGGCTTTGGTTCTAGAGGCGGAGATAGAGGCCGTGGTGGCCCGCGTGGACGTGGTCGTGGACGCGGTCGCGGCCGTGGTCGCGGCAAGGAAGACCAGAAGGAATGGGTGCCTGTAACCAAACTGGGCCGTCTGGTCCGTGAGGGGAAAATCGACAAACTCGAGAACATTTACCTGTTCTCTTTGCCCATCAAAGAGTTCGAAATCATCGACTTCTTCCTCGGGCCGTCTCTCAACGATGAAGTTTTGAAGATTATGCCCGTACAGAAGCAGACCCGTGCCGGTCAGCGTACGCGTTTCAAGGCGTTCGTAGCTATCGGCGACAACAACGGACACATCGGCTTGGGCGTGAAGTGCAGCAAGGAAGTCGCGACCGCTATCCGTGGCGCCATCATCCTGGCTAAGCTGTCTGTCCTGCCCGTCCGCCGAGGCTACTGGGGCAACAAGATCGGAAAGCCTCACACCGTGCCTTGCAAGGTTTGTATACTTACCATACTTAAGCTATAACCCATCAAGCTAAAGTTTTGTTCATAATGCAATTTGTACTGTAACATCCTGAGCTCGAAACATTTGGGAACACAATGCTTAATTACAAAATGCGTTCGTTTGGACGCTTGATGGGTTAAACTAAAGAATTCCACAGCATTTTTATGATGAAAACTGATAATCATTTCATTCGTGGTATCCTCTGAGGTTTTCCAATGAAGTTTGTTGAACGTCTGATTCTAAATCGCAAAATCTACTCTTCAAGGCCAATTGCATTATCATTTGTTAACCATACATTTCTTTTTCATTCCAGGTCACTGGTAAGTGTGGTTCAGTCACTGTGAGGCTGATCCCCGCTCCCCGTGGTACTGGCATTGTGTCGGCTCCAGTCCCCAAGAAGCTGTTGCAGATGGCTGGTGTCCAGGACTGCTACACTTCAGCTCGCGGTTCCACTGGCACCCTCGGAAACTTCGCCAAAGCTACCTACGCTGCTATCGCCAAGACCTATGCCTACCTTACCCCAGATTTGTGGCGTGATATCCCATTGACAAAGTCACCTTACTCTGAATTCAAGGTTTAAGTTTTATAATGAAATAAATTATTGACCTTGAATATATTTTTTTACTTTAATCTATCCCTAAGAATTCATTCACAGCTACACACAGCATTACCTACACCAATTGATAACTAGATAGGTAGGTAGGTTTTGTCAGAAGTATAATAATAATCTAATTAACTCGTTTTGTAATATCTTGAAACCTACCTATATTAGGTACCTACCTACCTAAGTACAACAACTTATTATGACAAGGTTCTATATAGAGCTTATTGCTTTTGGACTGGTGGATGGTGATGAGGATTACAGCTTGAAGCACACCACAGTGCTGCCGAGAACTCTATCGAAGAACTAATCACAAATAGGAGATGTACCTACTTTATGTAGGTAGGTAGGTTATAAAACATGGGTACCTACTACATAATAATACACACCCATGTAGTTACCTACCACAGATGTACCTACCTAGGTTACCTAAAGTTTTCTTCTAGTTCTCAAAAATCGTTGACTAGTAGAGAATGAAAAATAAACTTATTTTTTTACATAATAAAACCAACCCGCCCAGGCCTATGCATATACATAGGTACCTACACTTAATAAGCATAACTTATAGTAGGTACATACAATCACTACGATTAAGTGGCAGTTATAAAAAATATTTTTATAGTGTTATTCTTCTATAAGACAGAAATAAGTTTGAGAATGTCTGGTCTAAATTAAAATTATACATGATGGAAGAAAAATGGATGACAATAAGACAAAGATAATAATAAAATTCTAATCAACTTTTATTGAATTCTTTAACTTCCTTTTCAAACAGGTCCATAGTGTGATCACAAACTTTTTGCAGGTCTTTGAGGCCTCTTTTTAATATCTCTAGTGCAGGGGTTTCTCTTGATTGTATCCTAAAGTGCATTTTCGCTTCCGCAGGATGTGGCACTGTGTAGCCGCAAAATTCTACATCTTCACTGAAAAATTACATTAAATTATTTAGATAAAATGGCTTGAATTTAATGAAGAAAAAGTGTACATAGGTAATTCAATTAAAAAGTAATTGTTTGTAGCGCTCAATAATACTCTACATTTTCTTAAACTGAATTTGTTTTTTCATTGAATTTATGTCTCAATCACATTAACTTTCCGTAAAGTAATTAATCTCATCCAAAAACTGGTATTGCTTTATTGTTTTGGCTTGCAGACGACTTATGCAATAAGGGATATTATTTCAGATAGAAAATTTTATAAAGAGTTTACAATGAACCCTTCAAATAATTCTCAAACAACTGGTCATAACATTTTGTGGTTGTACATTGGTCCAGGTGTATGGGAATCGCAATCAACCATAACATATTATGCAAAAAAGTAGGTTAAAGATAAAATTCAATAAATCACTCATCTAAAATAAATTGATCTGCATGAACGTGTATGTTTCTGAGTGCTTCGCTAACAAGTGTCTAAATACTGGTAACTAGTAAGATTGATAATAATGACATACTTACTATTTATTAATAATACATTTCAGTGCATTTCCTAAGGTGTGACTTTCATTTTGAAAAACATACGTGCGGCATGTTAACCCAGAATCTTCATCGCCAGGAAGCTGAAAGTACAATTATTTTCAATAGTATTATTCGGGAAAGAGTACTAAAGTTGCTAAAATGTAGATAAATTAAAAGTTACTTTCAAATCGCTTTGTCCAAATGATGGAAATACAAAAATAGGTGCAACTTGAATCGATTCGTAAAATCGTACACTTACTTCAGATATCTTCATTTTTTCAATTGTGTCACTATATGGTATTTTAATGTATAGATTTCTATTATTGGCTTTGTGCACTTATTATCTTGGACAAGAGATAAACAAAAAATATGGATGAGAAACATGTATAAAGGAGCATGATAATTGAGCCTTTGAGGTTATCGAAACATCAACAAAGAAATGTCATATAGAGACATTTGACAGATAAAGAATGACGAAGAAAACATGATATATACTGCCTCTTATTTTAATAATTCTTCTGTAGATAAATGTATTTCAATGAATGTTGATGTTTTAGACAAAATTAGTTATTTATTGATAAAAGTGTGGGTAGTATGGTTTATAGCATTATTTGAGTTTACGTAAGACAGCGACAGGCGTTAGTGAGAAAGATTGAAGTGGCCACGCAAGCTGTATTTCACGCCTAGTTTTGGGTCTGACGCAGAATGTGCACTTTGCAAAATGGGCACTCACACATGGACGTAGAAAATCTACGTCCATGCACTCACCCAAAAATGTAATTTTCGTAGAATTCACCCTTGTTCACCTTTCTTATACAGGACGTTTTAGTAATATCCTAGCAAAGTGCACATTTTGCGAAGTGCGCATTTCGTGAAATCCTCATTTTGAGAAATGCACATACTGAGAAGTGCACCTTTTGAGAAATGCACATTCTGCGAAATTTGCATTTTCAATTTCAATTTCTTTCAATTTTTGGGTGAGTGCTCATTTTGCCAAATGCACATTCTGCGTCAGACCCCTTGTTTTATAAACTACTACGGGTGGCACTACGAGCTTACAGTCCGCCTGATGTTAACCGATTACCTCAGCTTAAGACGCCTGCAACACCATGGGTATCACACACTCGTTTCCGACCCTTTATAAACCTTTTTTAAATGGCCCCATACTGTAGTGTCGGGGGAAAGCCTCGGCGGGGAGTTTATTCCAAAACCTAAGTGACGACTATGTCTGTATTAAACAAAAATAAAACAAACAAAATTTTGATAGATTTGAACATACGAAAAATCATCACTTTTTAAGGAGTACCTAAAAATGCAGTGTATTTTATTAATAATCGAGAAAAAAAGCAAATTACTAACAATTTCACAGCTGTCATTTAAATCATGTTACGTTTTAAACCCTTATTACACTACCCGGTACTCAGGGCACTGAATACCGGGTGGGCGGGGACCCTATAGTTCATTCGCGTTAAGAAAATAGTGACTGACAGGTCACTGACAGGCCACTAGCCAATTAAAACGCTAGAAATTATAATTTCATTTAGGGCGATTATCGCGTATAAACTGATTATTTATTTATTTATTAAGAAAACCAACAGCTTAATGTTAATAGTACATGGTAAAAGGATATACATTACTAATATCAAAGCCAATTACAGGTTTCCCTTAGTTAACAATGTACAATGTTAATGTCGGTAGGTAAGACTACAATAGGTAAAACACTGATTTATTGTGATTTAGAAATGCGATAAATCGAAAACAATTAATGCTAACAAACCAATTTTACACCAATATTTCTTTAATGAAATATTCTATCTATATATATTTAAAAAGAATAACTACCGAATTAAGGGACCGATTTTCAGAGTAGTGTAATAAGCGCCGCACTAACTATAACGCGAATGAACTATAGTGATAGGCAGGGCGGTTCGGTAGCTAGGCAGCCCGATCGCCCTAAATCGGAACACTTACCCTAAATCTTATTAGACCACCCTTATTCAGAGTTAGGGTCCCTTAATCCCGGGTAGTGTAATAACTGCTTTAGGATAGTAGCTTTTTTGATGTTAACATTACCTACCAATTAATTAAATTTTACTTTAATTTTGTTGCGTGGCCAACTACATAGTACACACGCAGGTTGATGCAAATTATGTGATGTTTATTACAAAAACTTACCATAGGGTAGATATTAACATAATATGTAATATTATTATAAGGGTAAAGTTAAACTTGAAACATTCGAGGTACGAGTAAAAGCTTATATGTATGTATACCTACCTATTTACGTAAATACATACCTCACATACAAAACATCAGTGAAGATCTAACATTCAACAAGTCAAGAATTTAAATTTTCAGGAAAACATCTTAGTTACTCGTTTATCATTTAATTCTTGTTGTCTATCTACTTCAAAATAGCTAGACCGGGTTCGATTTCCAGTCGGATCAATTTAGGAAATGAACTTTTCTAAATTATCTCGGATTGGAGTGTTCTAGGAGACGCCTACGGTTATCATCTGGGAATCATAATACATGAAATAAAACCTTAGTTTGAGTCCAGACGCGTCAATTGTCTGGGGCATGTATTTATTATTCAGATAGTTTAACACCAGTATTCACAAACAATACTTACCTATCTATGAAAACTAACAACTCTATGCGAAGTAAGGTAACGCAACGCAAAAAAAAAAAACCGGCCAAGTGCGGCCTATTTACAATGCCGACCGCCACTAAAGTGTTTACTAACCTACGCATTGAATTAGGTTGTAAATGTAGTCTAAAGAATAAACACCTATAGAGAGGTAGGGCATAGCCAATCTTCGCTCGAGTTGAGCCAGCCGTCCGGAGAAGGACCTCCACCCTATAGAATACCGCAGTCAAATGACCTCTGGGTCGTGTTTCTGCCGGTGAGTAGGGTTTCCGGAGCTCGTGGGGGCTAAGGTTGGGCCGGCATGGCGGCGGCAACTGACAGGTAACTGATCAGTTACTTGCCCGTTGCCACAGCGACTTGGGCTTCTCTTTCGCTGTCTATCAGGCGTAAGGAAGCCATTATGTCGAGCCACTATAAAAATAAAAAAAATACCTACTGTCTCCTAAATAAATATATTTTTGTCTTACTCGCCTTTAGAACTTCCATGGCGAAATGCAAAATGAAGGAGACAACCGCACTGTATAGCATTGTTAGGTTTAATGAAGTGCTTACTCCCGAGTAATTTACGTTTACAACGGCCTCCTACAGCGACGCAGAGGAATTTGTCTCATCATTCCGCTCGTGGGTGCCTCCGGTGATCATTCTTCGCATAAATTAAAGTTTGTGGTTTGCTCAGTCCTTAAAGCTGAGGCCTAGAGTCCTTGCGACAATTTATGCGGTGCCGCTGTTTAAGCGGTGGCGCTGCCTTCAATTTATGTCCTCATCCCGAAATATAGTATAGGTATAGAGTACCATTTAAGCCTGCCTTGTTTATGAACAATTAAGGCTTTGGGCATTTCTGTCTAGGATAATTAGTGATTATAAGACAGACAAATCAGAAAGTCTCTTATCTTATTTGATTCTCACGGGAAGAGGTGTGGTGGTTATTTTTGATTTTCCCCGTACTGGGGAGTACGGGTAAAACGTACATCTGCCGAACCCTTTTAGACAGAAACACTCTTTTAGCACATGGTAATAATCTCGAGATTATAAGAAGAATGTCTTCTTATTATTCTAATTGTGTGTGCTAGTGTGATCGTTGCACTGATTAAGCGTGATGTGGATCGTTTACTTTTTTCTTGGACTTCATCGTCTGCTTAACAGACATGCTGCAGTCAATTTGACGTGTTAATACAAAATAATGAAGATAGGAATAATCGAGTCTCTAAGGCTGTAGGAACAGACGAGTCCTTACGAAAAGTGAAAGTACATACTTCGTCCAATATAAGTGATCCTACGGTGATCCTGCGTGAGTGATGACTGCGGTCCAACGATGATCCTGGTTCGTCGTATACATGCTCAGTCGCTACGAAAACTTCTCATGTGCAATGTAGGAATCTGATGTTGTAGTGATGTGGAGATAAATGTCGCTACAAGATAAACAATTTATGACGTAGCTACCTATCGCACAGTTTGAATAAAACAGGGGCCCTACTACAGAAAACGAAAACGATCGTTCGCTGAACGGATCGCGTAGTTTTGCCCTATTAATCCCTTTCATTTGTCCCTCCCGTGTTCTAATATATCAATTAAATTGTTGAGAATCGACGTTGACGAATTTTAGTTCGTATATTTGAATACGGGAGGGACAAATGAGAGGGATTTATGGGGCAAAAATAAGCGATCCGTTCAACGAACGATCGTTTTCGTTTTCTGTAGTAGGGCCCCAGGAGTCAGTGGCGTAACTATACCATTCGAGGCCCGTGGCAAATTCATCAGATTTTCACTAAATGTGTAATAATAAATGTTGGGAGTTTGGATTCTCCTCTGACCGGGGGCCCCTTTCAGCTGGGGGCCCGTGGCATTTTGCCGACATGCCACCCTGTAGTTACGCCACTGCCAGGAGTATTCAAACTGTGCGATAGGTAGCTACGTAACACGTTCAGAAACAACTTTGTAACTGTTACTTCGCTCACACGTAATGCTATGTAAAGCGAAAGCAATAGGTACTTACTTACTTAATTGCAATGTCTTTCCCGTCGTTGGAACACAAAACGCTGCGACAATCGACACAAAAGAGATTTATGTGGCGTCTTTTGTTTTCTTGTTTGATAGCGAGTGAGTGAACCAGAGTCAGCTTTTTAGCTTCAGATGCATGCGTCATTAGACGAGTAAAGAGCTTCTTCGCTCAGCCTGTAAAAGTAGGACAGTATTTAGCGAGTTTTTTTTTTGCGTAGTTTTGGTTCGGCGTGACGTGTGGCTTCGGTAATGGATATGGGAATGTGTTACGGATGACGTGTGTATTTCAAGTTTTGGTTAAATGTCTTTTTTGTTAAGGTTTGAGCCGATGTTGTTAAACCTTACGAAACATAGTGCAACCTGTTTTGTAAAACAGCTGTATTGTAAGTATTTCACTAGGCACTTACTTTTCTTTGAGATGCGAGTATAATAATATAAAGAACTTAAGCACTTAAATTTCGGAGATATAATATTTTATTGAACTTGAGATTGTTTTATTGAAGTTGATAGACGATTATATTTTAATTTACATTAGGATACAATCTTATACATTTATTTGGTACAGAAATACAAAGAAGTAAAAATAGAAAGTAACTTAAGCCTACAATAAATAAATAAAACCTAAACTAAACTAATATGTACAAATATTAAAAATTTTCTAAAACGGGACCCTGTGGCAGAGACCCCAGGACGCTGGCAGCGTTACCTCGCTGAATTGCTAGCGAGATGCGCTGAGCGAGGTACGAGCCAGCTCTGGGGTCGCCCGAAGCCTGGACCAGTTTAGACGAAATCTCTTTTACAAGAGATTTGGCCTCCGGACCCCACGGTCCCAATGTCTCAACTGCAAACGCCGCAAATTCATTGTCTCTCAGGAGAGATGAATATTTGCGGCGTTTGAGCAGTTGAGCTTGTTCGGCAGCCGAGCCGGCCCTCGCCGCAGTGCCCTGGATGTGTGACGCAGCCAATGTGTCCACACATGTCGCATCCCAAATAAGGATGCGACCAAGTTTCCAGGGCACTAGCGTGGCGCCATCAGGTCTCTTGCCATCGTCCCTAAAAAGGCCACGAGGTTCTAACGTGGCCGGGATAGAGGCAGTGGCAAGAGAACGGCGCAAGATGTCGTTGAGGGCGTTGTGGCGAAAGCCACGACCCGAACTCTGGGGACAGGAGAGTCCGTGGCGTCCGAACTGGTCCACGCTTCGGCCACAGTGGCAAGTGTGGGCAAGGCAAATTTTTAAGCCCAAACGGAGGGAGCAAGCTACGCGCAGGGTATTGGCATCAAGCAGTGTGCCGATGTTGCGAGAAGGCAGGGCTTGAAGCCAATACCCCGACTCCCTTTCGAATGCCGCGAGGAGCCGGGCGCGTTCCGAGTTGTCAGCGCTGTCCACTAAAAGCTGAGACTGCGCCGATTTGATACCCGGGAGGTCCCAGAGCTTTTGGCTGTGCTTTTCGGAAGGGGCATCCGCCAATGGGTGTGCGACACTCCACGCCTGCCTCGCCTCCGCCAGGTGCGCCACCTCAATGCCAGAAGAAGAATTCAGAATGGTACTGACAAGAGGTAGCGAACCAAAGCAAGAGGACAAGAAAGCGGGGAGAGCCACACAAGAAATAGACCGGATGCCCAGGCCACCGAATTTGACAGGGAGGACCGCCTGGGACCAAGAACGACGGTCGAAATTACAATTTAGAATTTTGCCTACAATGGATTTTAACGAGTGGTCTAAAGAAGAAGTGTGAGAGGGAAATTTCCAAACAGGTGAACAGCGCATGGCGTAGGTTAATTTAGGTGTGTAGAGGCATGAACGAAGGAGGTGGAGGGCAACGTGTGGGGATAGGTCGAGAAGTCTTTCTGACATTTCTGAAAAAAGGTTTAATTTAGAATTTAGAAAACTCGGGATGGCTTCTTCAAATATAGGGGAACCAAGGAGGGAAAGCGACTCCCTTGTGAGAATAGAGATACTGGGGATAAGAATTTTGAATTTGTCAACGATGTCTTGTTTTTTCACGGAATCCAAACATTCAGAAATAAAAAGTTCGCACTTATTATGATTAATTTTGAGGCCGATATTGGATAAATAGATGATCAGAGTTTCTAAATCTTGAAGCACCGAAGAAGCTTCTCCCCCCAAGGATCCATCATCCAGGTACCAAAGATTGAATTTTGAGACAAGAGAAGAAATTATGGGGTGAATTCCAAGGCTGAATATTGCAGGACCGAGAGGGTCTCCCTGTTGGCAGCCCACACTAGACAAGATTTCGTCTGTGCCAAAAAGTAATTTAGATGGGGTTCCATAACACTGCCAAAGATAATCATAAATTTCGGGGATTTCGTTCTTAATTTCAGCCAAAAGTGCGTTCCGGTCAATTGAATTAAACGCATTTTTAATATCAATTTTGACAAAAACTTCAAAATCTGAATTTAGAAAAGTGCGGGCTGCATGAACTGCTGCTTCACAGCCACTCTTTACCCCGAAACCGAGCTGCTGAGGGCGAAATTTTGCTGATAGGCGGTTTTTAACTCTCAGGCAGCACAGTTTCGAGGCGAGGCGTCGGAGGGTGCTCCCTATGGCTATGGGGCGGACACCACCGTCCTTTTTATTTAGCGCAACCAGGTTTGCACCGTAAATGACCTCACAAACGCATGGGTTTACCTTACCTGCAAGCATGAGGTTCATAAGGTTTGTCACTTCTTTGAGCAGCTTACGGCCGGCATCACCCAAGCACGGATTTGTGAGGTCCTTGAGGTGCTGAGGACTGATCGCGTCGAGTCCACCCGCAGAGCCATTAGGGAACGAAAGTAAAGCGCTGTACACCTCGTCTTCCTTCACTGAGAGAAGCTGTGGAGCAGAAGACGGGGAGGAAGCAATATAGACAGGAGCTGAAGAGGATGTGGGATGTTTTTCGCGGAGGTTAGCCAAAGTATCAGCGGAGTCCAAGGCCAAGGAATCGTCTGAGAACAACATTTTGGCTGCAGCTTTTAAATTTCCGTCGGCAACCTTCGTTTTTTATATTGGCGGTTATGACTAGAGGGAGATGGATCATGGGTAAGATTCGAACAGTTATTTTTAATGGTTTGTGTGAGATTCGAAGGAGGGGTATTAAAGTTAATATGTAAAGCGGAATAGCAGAAGGTTAATAGGTTAGTCCATGATTTGACGTTGTTCTCAGAAACGGTTTTGGCCATGCACTCGGCCAAGCTATAGGCGACGGTAACGCGGGCTCCTCGGGGGATTCTTTTAACAACATTTCGTGACTTTTTTAGCTTACCGAGCGTTACAGAGAGGGTATCTGAACTCGAGTGGCCAGGGGCTAAAGAATTGGATGTGCTGGGGTGAGGTGGGATGGGTTGAGGATGGGAGGAAATCGGAATATGTGGCTGGGAAAGGGTGGGATGCCGGCGGCTGTGGTGAATGGCTAAACCTCTAGTTCCTTTGTATAATTTATTGTCAAGGCATAGAGGACACTCGAGCAAAGATACCGGTGGAGGCAAACTAGACATAAAAGGATCTTAAAGTGAAAGATAATACTTACAAAATTACCCTAATTATAAATAAATAATAACCTATAACACTTAAAACTTAATATAAAACTGCACTGAACCACTGACACTGAAATGTTTTGATTTTGATTGATGGACAGACTGGCGCAGCCGCCTGAGGATCGCAATGCGGCGGTTGCTAGGCGCTGCGAAGACATTTTAGCGCGATGCCGATATTTAGCTGGGCGCTTCAAAATCTGCAGAAAGGCCGTAGCAACCGCGATGACAGGAACCGTCACAACAACAAAATGTAGAAATCTGCCAAATACTCCCAAGAAGCGAGGGGGCCGCGAAAGCGCAGGCCCACAAAAACTCCGATGCAGGAAGACTAGAAGTACCTCTTTAATAAGAAATAATTCATATAATCATCCTCGAAAACCTTAAAAATTTATTAAAATGGGCAGTGACATCTGTCGTCTGTCTGATGTCAAGTCATTATATAAATTTGACTGCAAAAATTTTATATAAATCTTATTAACAAAGTTCATGATAGTCTTGCGTACATCTAGACACGCACCGGGCGACTTTTTTCTTACTTTCTGATTTGTTCTCAAAATGAGAAAAGATCATAGCGTCGTAGCACCCGTAGCAATCGTATCAATCGTAGCACTTGATGTGCTACGAATTTCGTAGCATACAGTACAGTTACTAGACGTCGCTCGTCGATTTCCCTCGAGCGAAGAAGCAATACCACGCGCCTGGAATCAACCGCTCGTGTAACTAGTGAAGCGAAGTGTGCAAGCGCGGAAGGAAATTGTAAGAAATTAGATATTTTTTTCACAGCGGGAGTTCGAAACATTATGCGTTTTTGGTGTGTTTCATTCTTCTATTATCTTTAATGTGTATGGAGTCAGAACACGAATAGATGCCAGCGAAGAGACATATCCGCGTCCTGAAACTTTCTTGCCAACTTTTCTCAATAAGTGTGTCCCAAAAATTTTCAGTAAATATACCAACCACTTCACAAACATACATTAATCTGATGCTAAGGTAAGAACTTAAAAAGGTAGAACTTAAGAATATATGGAAATGGTAATAACAAAAGTAGATATAATAAAGGTATCAAATACAGTATAACACCCAGGACAGAAGAAATTTTACAGGTGAAAGGAATGTTGAGCCGCTATAAAAAAAATTCCTAATATTTTTTGCCTAAAATACAAATATGTATTGTAAATAGATAGACCTTCCTAATAATATTATTCTAATAAATAAAAACAAACAAACGCCACGTTCTGTCATAAAATACAAAATCTATTTATATTTACGCAATTAATTACCACAATAAACTTTTATGTTATATGTCGGAGATGTAATAAAGCCTGTTCGGGCTACTTCATAATGGTTCGTTAAGCTGTGCTCGGTCGCTTCGTAATAACTAAAGCTCGGGGCTCCCGGACGGCCTTCCCTACCTGTAATTATTTACTTTGATGCGTCGAGGCTTGGGTGACGGATGTTCAACACGTGGGACGTGGATTATTTGCTGAGCTGGCTTACCTGTCGATGGAACATCTTATACAAGAAAGTTATCTTAGTTGTAACATAAAATGCAGTGACTATTTCGAAATTGTTTGGCACTTTGGTAGTAACTAGCTGCAACCCGCGGTTTTTCCCGCTTGACGGCAATATATGAGATAGATAGGTAGCATCTATCTAAGAGCATCCTCTTCTTTATTGCTATATGTTTTCTAATTTCTGATTGTTATTTGTTGTTTTTGCCGAAGTTAATAAAATATTATGTATTAAAGCCGATGTGTTCATTTGATGTATGATTAATTCAACTCCGTTCAGAGGTTTCGCGTGGAACAAACATCCATCCAAATATTTGTGTTTATTATCATGTCTGTTTCTATTGGTCTGGGTGTTTTCTTTGTATAGTATGTATTTATATACAAAAAAAGTACTAGTAACTATTTGAGTAAGTTTATCAGTTGTCTAGTACCCATAGTACAAGCTTTGGCTTAGTTTGGGGTTAGATGGCAATATGTGGCCCAGCGTGGCATGTCTTGGGTTATTTATTTATTTTATTTTATAAACAAACTTTCACCTTAACAATATTACTACGATAGGATTCCATTGCGTGGTTTGCATACACACCGACAACGATATTTAACACGGACCGCCTTGGATACACGTCCCCCACCGCAAGAAAGTATTTTACAGTAGGTACCTATACCTGCTGTAAAATACTTTATCCAAGCAGTTATAACGTTTAGGAATTTAAACAAAACCACTCCGAATTAACACGGCGGGCTCACAACGTGTTTACGTGAGAATTAATTATGTGCCGCCAAAACAGAGCAGCCATTCAGCCCCAGTCGCGCTCGTCATTAATAAGACCGCCGCAGGTGTGCGGCCGAGCCTCGATGCGAGCTACATTTGGTGTTTATTTTAATTGCTGGCTCCAAATTATATGATTGCTCCTCCTTTTCTATAAAATTCTCGCATTTAATCCCCATATTTGTTGCGTTGATGACGCTTCTGCGAACTATTAGCCAATCGTCCACCGCCAGCTAAGCTATTAAGTTAATTTTAGCTGGCGGATGCTTCACAGTTGAGACGATATAAAAAAAAAATGCGTATAATGTGTAGATTTGTAGCGACTCTATAATATAGAGTGGATATTATCCACATCGTTGGCAACATATAATCACTAGTTCCGCCTACTAACAACAGATGGCGATGTACCTGCCGCGGAAAGCAGACTCCACATACATTGAGTAAATGCATGATACAAGTTCTATGGAAGACTCACAACGCACAGGCGAAATTTCCATCACGACTTAGCATTTGATTGACGATTTGAAAGATACGGGTAGAGTAGACTCTCACTCCCAGTAAACCAAATGGTAAGTAAATAGGTACTAAAACCGTTTTAGTTTATGTTGTAAGCTGCGCTTCAAAATCGTCGTACCTTCAATCCATTCCAGCGTTGGTAGTCTCTTCTTAATGGGTAAATGAACACGGTCATGCGACACGGTCTTAATAAAAGCGGTCTACCTACCATTACCGACTTTATGTGTCCACCGTTAAGTTTTACGAGGTAGTCGAGGAATGCTGACCTGTAAATTTTGTGACACACCCTTTGCGTGGATATTAAGTAGCACATAGGTACTGGTAAGTACTTACGTCTTCTTTTCAATGCCGTTAATACACGCTATAGAAAGAAAGAAAACATTTTATTCAGCGCACATTAGGAAAAGAGTAGGTACATGAGTATGCTAAATCTAAAAAGTAATTTAAGTTTCAATGTTACACAATTTGCAGCCAAATCGGTATCCTCTCAGAATGTCAAGTTATGACATAAAGACAGCCAAGACGTATAGGGTATAATAAGGATCTATGTAGAGCAGTCATTTTTCATCATCATCAGCCTATTGCAGGCCGCTGCTGGACATAGGCCTCTCCAGTTGTTCGCCACTTCGGGCAAACATCTGAAGGATATATCCATGATCGCCACGCTGGGCAGGCGGGTTAGCGATCGCAGGGCGTAGCTTCTCGCTCCGGTGACGCTACTGCCAGTCATCGGCCTGTGGTATTTAGCTACGCCTTCAATTGTGATGGTTATACCGCCATCTGTCGGTTGCCAGAGCCTCGTTTGTTATACAGCAGGATGCACCGCGGACAGGTGAGGTTGGCTTGGAGCGGAAATATGATAGGACGCTTACATCCCTCGCTCCCTTACATCACACGGTCATTTTTAGGGTTCCGTAGCCAAAATGGCAAAAACGGGACCCTTATAGATTCGTCATGTCTGTCTGTCTGTCCGTCCGTATGTCACAGCCAGTTTATTCCGAAACTATAAGAGCTACATTATTGAAATTTGGTACGTAGATGTATTCTGTAAACCGCATTAAGATGTGAAAATAAAATTGGAAAAAAATCCAAAATTTTTGGGGTTCCCCATACACAGAACTGAAACTCAAATTTTTTTTTCATCTATACGTGTGGGGTATTTATAGATAGGTATTTGAAAATGATATTGAGGTTTCTAACAACATTTTTTTCTAAACTGAATAGTTTGCGCGAGAGACTCTTCCAAAGTGGTAAAATGTGTGTCCCCCCCCCGTAACTTCTAAAATATGGGCATGATAAAACTGAAAAAAATATATGATGTGTATTACTATAAAAACTACTAACGAAATTTGGTTTGAATGAAATCTAGACAGTAGCTTTTTATTAAACGTCATAAATCAAATTACCTAATTTTTTCATTCAATCAGTGGTACGGAACCCTACGTGCGCGAGTCCGACTCGCACTTGGCCGGTTTTTATTTGTGTCAAAAGGGCGATTGTAGATTTGCGGCATTTGCGCTTGCGCAGAATGTTTCCAATATCATAATATGTGAATTATTCCATAGAAAATTACCTTTATCAATCTACTTATTAGGAACCTTCAAAAAAGCATTTTTCTCGGAACCACTGAAATAGGCTTATAAACTTTGTCATTTTGAGACAGGGTACAGAATAGTAAATATAAAAATGTTTTACTAACAGTAAATTCTGTAGGTGCATGTAACCAGTCGTCAGTTTTATAGTTTACAGGCTAGATAAGAGCCTGGTTTTATTAAGTCTACCTGCCACACCAATCAAAGTGGGGCGTGACGTCATAAAACGAGTGTGGAATATACAAGGACGTACTATCTTACGTGATAAGGGTTAAATCACACTCAGAGCGCGGACGCTATGTCAACCTTAAAGAATAAATGCGTTTATAATATTCTGGGAGAACCATTGCCTTAGGAAAACGCTTGGTTTGAAGACTGTGCATTTACTCGTACATTAATTATTATTTATCCAATAATAAATAAATAACCCAAGACATGCCACGCTGGGCAACACAGCGCCGTCTAGCCCCACACTAAGCTGAAGCTTGTACCTACTATGGGTACCATTTCCATTACCTACCTTCAATAATTTTTGATGCCTGTATTCACAATAAATACGCCTGTAATTTGTCCGTGTCCCCGTCATCTTCATCATCAGTCTGTGAACGTCTGCAGCTGGACAAAGCCTCCTCAGGAACCTTGATTTTCACTAATCACCACGTCTGGCAGGCGGGTTGATGAGACCGTAGGAAAACGATGATGCCCTTTTCCTGATATTCCCTCATTCACTCTATCACCATCCATATCTATGACACCCACGGATGAGATGGGGTAGTCCTATTCTGGCTCGGTGGCTCAATTGGTAGTGACCCCTGCCTTCTGAACCAAGGGTCGTGGGTTCGATTCCCACCCGGGACAAACAATCGTGTGATGAACACTTATGTTTGTTCCGTGTCTGGGTGTGTATAATATGTACCTATTTAAGTATTTATTTGTGGTACCTTCGTTGTTCTGATACCCATAACACAAGTGCTTAAGCGTCTTACTTTGGGATTAGAGCAATGTAATGTATGTGATGTTGTCTGATATTCTAGTTTCGGCAATTACACGGACCCCAAGTCCCCTTGAAGATTGTTTAAAACTAAAAAGACAATATTGTGAATTTCGGGATTGTAAACCCCAAGGTCGGTTAAATCGACTAGTTGGAAAGGTCATGCAGCCTGTGACGTCGGTTACAGCGGAGTAGGTACTGTCCGGGGACGGACCGCGAACACGCCGAATTTGATGACCACTTACAAGGACAGGCTTATCAAACTTCCGGTGACAATGGTACTCAACTAATTCCGGTCCAATTTACGAGAGCCGAATGCTTACTCTAAGAGAAACTAACGGAGTTATATCAATTTATATTCTTCGTAATTCATATTGAGCTCTTGTGTTGTGAGTAGGTAAAAGATATGTGTTCCTAATTATGTGTTCATGTAACGAGAAGGTTCGTGTAATCTATTATTTTTTAGCTTGATATATTTGTTTATTATTGCTTTTGTTTGCATGTCTAATAATAGAAAGGGGGAATAAGAGAAAATGTATTTTTACTTTTCGAGAATAACAAAAAGCACGAAAAAAATGGTTATCTACCCATGTCTTTTTTAAACAGCATCTTAATATACATATACCTACTTATGAAGGGGGAGGGAAGTCACTATGTTTTTTAAAAAAATTAGAATGTACAAATTAAATAACAAAGTACAAATAATCAAATAGAAAACTGTTAGAAATTCTAAAATTAAATTGATTTTAGAATTTCAAAAAGTTTTCAGAAAATTAATATTTAGAGAGCTCCGTGCCGATAGCTGGCAGTAAGTTGCGCAGGACAGACCCAGATGGAGGCCCTATTTCCATTTCTCCCCGGTGAAAAAAAGGAGACTAATACTCCGCTTGGGTCACTGCGCCAGTAGTTAGTTTTTTTTTTAATTATTGATGTCGACAACAATATCAACTATGGCGAAAGACCTAACGTATGTATCTATGTCTATGTGGCCAAGTATTAAAAAGTACATAAGCACGTCTAAGTATATTTATCGTTTATTTGTGCTGAAGCTTCTCGTAGTACCTCCCTATATTAATACTCCCGAATTTCATTATTCCAGATCAACGAGTCCCTATTATAAGTTTTGATACCATTGAAAGTCTATAAATAGATATACTTACGTTGTTAACTGCGGTCTGACTACGTTCTATTTCTCTCTCTGCCTGTTGAATTAATTTTAACTCCATCTCCATCATACAATACAATTACTTTCCATGTTTCCCGGCCCTATTTTCTAGGTGAGGGAAACTAAAAATAAAAAAAGGTAAAGGTTATCCTTATCTACATGTATACTAATATAATAAAGAGAAATTATTTAGATTTGTGTGTGTGTATGTTCGTAATTAATAAATGCAAAAACCACTGTGCCGATTTCCAAAGTTCTTTCACCATTGGAAGTGAATGTAACTTCATTCGCTCAGAGTAACATAAAAGATTAAGGTTCCTTCCTAAACCAATAATTGAAAGAATGTTTCGGAATGAAATATTTAACTCAAATATCTGATGTGTAGCCGAATAATATTAACAAATGCGTCATCAAGTGTATGGAATTTCTGGTTTAAACTAATCCTTGAGCAAGCTGCCATACCTATAGGTAGGTATGCGCCATTGTTGATATTAAGTGAGTGGGAGATATCCTTATATTGTGCAGGGCCAACATATTCACATTAAATCCCATCCCAAAAGTTTGAGTGTAGTTGATATGAAATTCTAGGGAATATTTGAATACTTTCACCGCCGAAATACGAATTTGAGTAAGGTCAGAAGTTAGTTAGGGCTTCATATGACCGTTGTTAAAATTTAATACCGCACACACACGCACACTTACGCACATTGGTACCTAGGACAGGACGCGCAAAGTTCCCAATTTTGTCTAAATTGTGTAGTGTCTATAGAATTAGGTTGTGGTTATGGGAACTCCGAGCAAAGCGAAATAAGGCGAGTATTTGCAAAGCTTTATTTTACTTGAACGTTCTTTAGAAGATGAACGAATGGGTACATTTTTCAAATATACGTAACTGCAGGAATAAAATATAATAAATGTAAAATCAAAATCAAATTTATCTCTATTCATATAGAATTGAAAGACAAGCTCTTATAAATCGTCAAATATAGTTAAAAGTAACTCTACTTAGGTACCTCCGGCAGTGGCGTGAACACAGGGTGGCAAGTCGTCAAAATGCCCGGGCCCCCAGCCGTAAGGGGCCCCGGTCAGAAGAGAATCTCAATACTCAAAATTAATTTATTACATACTAGCTGCGCCCCGCGGTTTTTCGTTATTATTTTTTGATTTTTTCTCGCCGTAAGAACCATCCTTGGACTTCAACGAACATTTTAAATAAAGAATTGGCCAAATTGGTTCAAGCGTTGTGGAGTTATGTGCTTACCAACACATTTTGAGATTCATTTTTATATTATAGATTTGTATTGTATGGCTTAAAAACCGGCAAGTAACTCGATAGTTAAGTACTCGTTGTAGCCAAGGTGAGATGCTTTAATACCATATAAGCATCAAAAGTATTACATACTTTTGATGTATTTAACATCAAAAGGAGGCTATAATTTTATATTGTTTGTTTGCAAAGCGAAGTGCTCACTATCGACTTGTTTTATTATCCGATAAAAAATATATTTATTGCTTTTGTTTTAAGATAAGTAAGAGATCTTGAAATAAAACATTTTTACGAGAATTTTTTAGGGCTTTGCAGGGTAATATCTACCCAAATTTTATACTTATACTGAGTGTCGTAACACACGTAATGTTATAGCATTCTGAGTACTAGGTATTTTAGTCACGCATGTCAAGCGTTCAAGATATAAAATACGACTTTTTATGAGTGGGAAAGGGGTAATCAAAGCCGAGATGTGAGGTTAAAATTATGATGACACACGCACAGACACGTTGCTAACTAAACCATAATTACCCAAAAATTAACTATAGAAACTGTACAGGGGGATTGGTGCTTCGTGTGCCAAATTGAAATCAGCGATTATGGGTGGTCTTTGGCTACCCCTTCACCCCTCTTAAAAAGTCTTTACCCAACCATTTTTTTTTCTAACCTAAAACAAATAAAAAAAACTATTAAGTCTAGGCTAATTTTTTTCACTAACTTCTTTCTAAACAGAAATTCAAGTAGGAACTATTTTTGTATCGACACGGGATTGCCGCTGATATGAAATACTTAATCATACATTTTTATTAACCAAGCATTTCCATCATTGTATGGTGTAAACTGGAGAGGCCTATGTCCAGCAGTGGACTGCAACAGGCTGAAGATGATGATGATATGAGTCATAACGCTGGCATAATAGACTAATAGTCTACACCTATCTATTGTGGTATTACACATTATGCAAGCGTTATTATGTAAGTATATCTATGTATACCCGAACGAATCCACTTAATCTCACTTCACCGGCGCGGAGTTCCTTAAAAGAAACAATTATCTCCTTCCTTTTCACAATCACTGTACAAAATATAAGAAAATTAATTGATTACACTTTCGATTGAGCCCATCGATTTCATTATTCATCCCATTTGATTCATCTCGAGTCAATGGAGCGTGTCGGCGCTAGCCATCTGGCGGCGCTCCGGAGCGAAAAAATACCGACTCGAGGAGCCCATCCGTTTACAGCCTTGATTTCAATATTATTCACTTTGTTTTCTTTTTAAATTTGTTAAAGGCCTGACCTCTTCACGTGTGGTTCAGATTTAGAATATGACTATCACATCTCATCCCGTGGGATGTAAGGGAGCGAGCCATCATCTTTTCGCTCCAAGCCAACCTCACCTGCACGTGGTGCATCCTGCCGAATAACGAACGAGGCGCTGGCAACCGACTGGTGGCGGCATAACCATCACAATTGAAGGCATAGCTAAATACAACAGACCGATGACGGGCAGCAGCGTCTCCGGATCGAGAAGCTACACCCTGCGATCGCCAACCGGCCTGCCCAGCGTGGCGATTATGGGTATATCCTCCAGATGTCGGCCCTAAGTGGCAAACAATTGGAGAGGCCTATGTCCAGCAGTGGAATGCAATAGGCTGATGATGATGATGATCTCATCCCGTGAGTGTCAAAGAAGACGACTAATGGTGGCCATACACGTTAGGGTTTGCATGGTGGTTACACATAATACATCCATCATCATCATCCTATTGCAGTCCACTGCTAGCGACGAACGAGGCGCTGGAAACCGACTGGTGGCGGTATAACCATCACAATTGAAGGCGTAGCTAAATACTACAGACCGATGACGGGCAGCAGCGTCAGCGGAAGCGAGAAGCTGCGCCCTGCGATCGCCAGCACGCCTGCCCAGCGTGGCGATTATGGGTATATCCTCCAGATGTTTGCCCTAAGTGGCGAACAACTGGAGAGGCCTATATTGAGCAGTGGACTGCAATAGGCTGATGATGATGATGAATTAGTTTGCTATTTATTTTTTAATTAATACTTAAATAAATGACACAAGATTTTATGACGAAAGTATAAAATGTAACTTTAGCAACGAAAGCAGTTAGCGATTTTTCTCATCGAAACATTCTTTTAAAATCTATTACTTGTCTACGGTACTTTCTTGATTATTTGTTTAATTTAATTGCTTATCACATGGTTTATTCCATAGGTGTTACGAAATAAATTATCACATCATTAACACATGCAACTTTGGAGGCGCTACTTGTATATAGAGATATATAATTTTTTTATTGAATGATTAAAAGTTAAGCTTTAAGTCCGGCCTCATGTGGAATACTGCTCTCATCTCTGGGCAGGCGCCCCAAAATACTAGCTTGACCCATTTGGTGCCCTCCAACGACGTGCTGTGCGAATTGTTGACGATCCCGATCTCACAGACAAATTGGAGACGTTGGATTAGCGGAGAGACTTTAGCTCCCTCTGCGTCTTTTACCGACTTTTTCATGGGGAGTGCTCCGAGGAGTTGTTTAATATCATGCCGATGACACCATTCTTCTATCGCACTACTTGACGCCGCGGTAGGGTCCATCCGTACCACCTGGATACAATTGCCTCCAGAACCGTTCGTTTTCAGCGTTCATTTCTGCCACGGACTTGCAAACTCTGGAACGACCTCCCAGCCGCGGTGTTTCCTGTTCGCTACGACATATCCTTATTCAAACGAGGTTTGAAGAGAGCTCTTTCCTCACGGTAGGCATTGCTGTGCCCCTGGCATTGCAGATGTCCATGGGCAGCGGTTACTGTTAAGCATCAGACAGGCCGCTTGCTCGTCTGCCACCAAAAAGCAATTGAACTTATAATTTTTACTCGGTTCATGTTATAATGTTGACGTATCATTTATTATACTGACAAGGTTCGTAAGCGTGTACATATTATTGCTTTTGACTGTATTTGCAGGGTTTCACTCCACGAGTGTAAATTAGCTACTCGTCGATAGCAGATCCGTTAAGTAACCACTTCTTAAGCGAGCAAACTTGATTATTTCTGTTTGCTGAATCTGCCGTCGCAAATTAAATTAGCTTCACACTTTGTATGAAGCGAAGTGTAGGTATACTTCAGACGGAATATTAGAAAACATATTATAGACTGTGTTAACAAAATCATAGACAAGAAGTCTTCAGGATTTGACGCGCACACATTTTTTTAGCCCGACGTTTCATTGCTTATGATGCAATGCGTTTGAAAGTTATCATATATAAATGGATACTCTCTACTGCACAAAACACCGAAATTACAGAAAAACACATTATCAGGCAGAGGATACCAGTTTTACTGAAGAGATAGGTAATCATGTGATTTACTTAACTTTTATTTAATATCCTCTATTGATCAAATATTTCCTGCTACGCTCGTGAATAATGGAATTATATACATGTGTACCATAGCACTCTATGAAGAGCAGTGTCTATGACATACGGTGAAATGATCAAAATAAAGGAGACGTAAGAACGTGAACACCAGACTATGAAGCTGAGTCTTTAAATACAACCGGGATTAACCCATTGGACTAAATCCCTTGGACTGAAATTGCATACAAACTGATACTGTGGTTACACATTTGAGATGAACCCGAAACGCTGTCTGTTTTCTTATATTTGTCGAACTGTGTGTTAAGATCAATTTGACACTTAAGATGTTGACATTATATTGTAATTTTCGATATGTTGACATTTATGCCTGTTTCTTGTACGTCGACATATTTAAGTAGCTTTCATGCTCACAAATATCTGATGCTGACTGTACCTACGTATCTATAAGCATATAAGTGTTTATGTCAAGACGACTGATTGATTGCTACCTCACATAAATTAAATTGTCTCCAAAGATACATGAGTAGAGCTTAATAGCGATAAGATCGCCTATATTGTACTTCAAGATATTTGTATACCTTTTCTGTAAATTTTGTGTAATAAAGAATCTATCTATCTATGAGTCTGTAGCAATGTACTCGTAGTATAAACTGAAAGACATGCCTTAATTGTTCCTTAAAATGTCTTGAAAGATAATGACGTTGCTTTTTTTTGTTAAAATGATAGAGACGGTTCCGTATAACGCTTCACAGGATTTTATTATTAACCTACATTTATTACTACTGCCAGGCACTTTCCGGTGCGCCGGTCTTAATTTTCCTTAGAACTTGATGAAAAATTGGAGCATCTGTTAGTAAGACTTGAACAGGAATTACAGCGCTACGTTCTAGGTCCTATCTCACAGACTATGTGTTATGATTGACACGAATGTTCAAGTAGCTGGAATATATTTCCTGTTGGAAAGATTTTGTTTGTCATTCGTAAATAGTCTTTGAGTTAGTTTATATTGAGAGCATGAAACAATTAAGAATAGTTCATATTAAAAGGTCCTAAATTGAGCCGAATAGGAATCGAATCCAGTTTTTTTTTATAACAGAGGGGGCAAACGGTCTTGAAGGTCAACTGATGGTAATCACTTCAGCCCATAGACACCTCAACACCAGGGGAAGTCACAAACGTCAGTGCCAGTTGCGTTGCCGGCCCTTGAGAAAACTGTAGGCTCGCTTTTTGAAGGTTCCTAAGTCGTATCCATTCGGAAAAATTGCAGCCAGACGCTGATCCAAAGAACAGTTGCACGAGTCATAAAATTGAGCGCAAAACGCACCGTGGAACTTCCGATTATCAAGATGATAAGATGAAATCTTGAATTGGTGCGAAATGTACCTACGGTGATGAAAAATGGCAGCTGATACTAGATTAAATAATTCATCCGAACATCAGAATCCTTGAATACTTAGGCTCTTAGGCTCAACGATCTAGCCGTCGTACCACTAAGGCTGTTACTTAGACTACCTTTACATACATACAATCTTTCAATCGGTATCCCAATCATTATCCATTTCGTATATATTTCTAGCCAAATGACTACGTAATCCAAAAAATAGTCTTAAATTGTAAATGCAATCAGGCTGGACCTCGTAAAGCTCCGCGTTGAGGATGTAACGGTAACGATACATTGTCAGTCATCGTGTGATGATACAGTTTGCGTTTAATGGCTGCCCGGCCAGTTGAGAGCACTGTTACATAGTTACAACCTTGAAAATCCTTAACCCGTTAATGCTAAGTGTTACCGAAAGTTAACATAATACTTAGAACCTTACGACTTAGTAGGTAATAGTGAAAACCAATGAGATAGATACAGACATTTTACTGGAAAAATCTTTAGATACAACTATTATAATCGCACGAACAAAAAAAAATCGTTCGATGGACAATTCGATCCGAGTGATTTTGTACCATACATCCCCACATTTGTCCTTCCCGTGTTCGTATGTAGTTATATTCGTATTCATGGAGATCGACGTTGGCAGATCGGCAAGTGCAATCGTTGTTAGTGTTTTTTTTATGGTACAAAAGCACACGACCCGTTCGTCGAACTATCGTTTTCGAATGTTATTGAAGGGACTCAAACTCATCATCATTATCAGCCTGTATACAACCACTGCTGGTCATAGGCGTCCCTCAATGACAATTGTCATTTAAAGGGATTTGTCTTAGTTACCAAGCAGGCAGGAAAACCGTCCTTGAATGAGTTACTGCCTGTCTTGATGTTCACTAAACACATAGACTCGTACAGGTAGGTACCTACCCGTAATATATGTTTTTAAATGTGAATTTTCTGAATAGCTATTTTTCCTTTATCCGACCCTCCCCTTTCCGCCTCACCATCCTTACATTTAATTTCGCGTTGTCACGGTTTCACCCTAGTGACGAAAATATTATATCGCGTACACAATAATATTCCATAAGTAATATTAAGACTAGACCTACTGACATATTCTTGTAAGGAAATAGGTATCATGGGTCCCTTCATACTAGTAGCAATAAGGTTATGTATACTAGGTGATACTCTCTTGTCAGGAGATGTCTATAGGTACCCGTGAGCTTCTTCGTGAAATACAATGTGCCAGTAATTACATCCTTTGTTTATTTTCTTTTTGTTTGTTCAGGTAAAATTCATCTCGCATCGTTGCTGTTTTTCCGAAAGTCGTTAGGGGCAGGAGGACGGCACCATGTCTCAAGACGGTGAGCAGGCAGGGAATGCCCACTAAAAACCCTGCTTTTTCCATTAGGTTTGGTGGCACGGGACGTTTAGGATTAGGACTGTCATGAAACTGGTGGCTTTATAGCCATCACAATTGAAGGTGTAGTTAAATGCAGTAGCGTCACCAGAGCGAGAAGCTACGTACGCCCTGCGATCGCCAATCCGCCTGCCCAGCGTTGCGATTATGGTTAAAGCTTCCAGATGTTTGACGAAAGTGGCAAACAACAGGAGAGGCGTATGTCCAGCAGTGGACTGCAATAGGTTGATGAAGATGACTATATCACCACAAGTGCAACCCGCCTTAAGCACCCCCTTTTGGGGAGTAATTACCTCCTCGGTGCAAACTAATATGTATGAATTGTAGCAGTTACTGGATAACATGACGTGATAACTTTAATTCAGTTCTCATGAGCCTAGCACTAGGCTTATTTGAAATATATATTTATTTTGAATGACTGGTTATTACGTGTGTGAATATCAGTATTAAAATATCACTAGACATCAGGTGAATTCAGTAGCATCTGGCTCCTTTGACTGGCCAACCATGAATAAGACTCACGACACACACATTTTATTCCCCGGAGTGAATTACCATAATGCGAGGGAATTTATTACCGCACCAGACAGACGCGTTCCACGCTAAAATGATGGGTTCACGTCTAAATTCATATTTTCGTCTGCGATGCAATTCAAAGTGATCGCCTTTTAATGTATGCTATTTCGCCGTATCAAATGTCTGAGCGTACCTAAATAATGAAGTGGTGTTATTTTTATGGGAAAAAATGTGTAGGTACGTACCTGTAATTGCTACATCCTACCAATATTTAAATACGAGAACTACTGCATGGAATTGAATGCGGTTTTCACCAATGTATTGCTAGAGATCTAACTTAAAACTTAGACACTAGGTATAGATAGGTGTTATATGGAAGTCCGTTATTTTTGAAACCCGATATCCACGCGTGGGACGCCGCTGGCACAGCTAGTATTTAAAAAAAACAATACAAACATTTGTCTCAATCAAAGGGAAATCATTGGAGCTTTTATCTAAGCCAAATTATAAAAATATTACATTTAATGTTAATATTGTTAAAGCTAAGCTATAGCTAATAATATTTCGTTTTTCATTCGTCATCGTTTGACGATACTTTAGAAAAATGTTTTTTCAATTTTGTAGCCTCATTTGGCGCCTCGATCGTGCCTCCGGACTTAATTTGACTCCATTCCGTAACATTTTCTCGCCTGTTTTGTGTGACTCCGTACTTTTCGATAACTGTCCATTCTTATCGAGCTCTACAAAGCGTAGTAATAATATTGCGTTCTTCACTGTAAGCTATTTTTGTTTCTTTAAACACAGTTTCGACAATCGAGACGCGAAACGACTTGTTTGTTAATAATTTCACTAGCTAGGATCAGCTCGTCCCGCCATAGGATAATCCCCATTCGGGTCTCACGTAAAATAAAGTTCACCAACCTTCAGATTCGGTGTTTAGTGAAACTTTAATTAATCCAACTGGACCCTAATAACTTCCAACTGGCTGGTTTCATTTTCAACCATTCTGCAAGGAATTGCCTTTGTTTATGGCGCTGATAGTACGCAATGTCAGTTAATTTGTTTCCATTTTGTTTTGATTAGATTTTGTAAGCAGAACCGAGGATGAAAGTACAGGGTGCCCCTCATTCAGGTGAATGAGGTGCGTTTGCTCCAGGGAAATTGTTTCGGGGAAATACGCCGCTGTCATTTTGGACTTGATTAGTTTCTACCATTTAAGAAACTTTATGTTTCGAGTAACAGTTTGATAAAATGCTAAGGTACCTAAATGTATTTTTTATTATTTCTCAATTAAGAAAACCAATGTAGTAAGACCAAGGCACTAAGAGGAGCTATCATTTCCAATTATTACTTAATTTTTTAACATTATCATTTTCACATAATTCAATCGCATGAAACCTAAAACATACATTAAGCAGGCACTATGTGTGAGTGACACTTTTTAAAATGAACCAAACAAAGAATAAGAATATTCCAAAAGTAAGTGTATGAATTATGTAGTTGAAAAGCAATCCGTAATTTGCCATCGACTCGATAAGCAAGAAGCCTCACTTGCAGATAGACGCTTTCGCCTTTATACCGCTCTTAAGTCGTATTCTTGTTACATTTTCTATATGTGCAACTCGTCTTAGCTATATCGACGATCTTAAGCTCAATTGGTATACTTTAGGTACGCCAATTGGGCTTAAAGACATAGGTTTAAAGACGACCAACCAGTTTAACAAATTAGATTTTTTGCTTTGACGAATATTGAACCACCCGCTTCTAACATTATGTATATGTTCCTTACTCCATATTGAATCAAAGGGCAATATTTGTTGTTAAACTCAGTTTGAGACAACTTTAATCAATACTTTTTATTTCAACTTCCGTATAATATTAAGTATGTACTTTATGATAAAATACTAGTTGCAGCCTGCGACTTTGCTCGCATGACTATCGGTGACATGTGAATTGATAATATCTATATACATTTTTGCCTGTGTTAATTTGTGTACGAACTAAATTACTGTAAAGTTTAATTAAAATCCGTTTAGAAGTTTTCATGTGAAAGAGTAGCAAACATTCATCCATTCAAACAAACTTTCGCAATAAAATTATAACATTAGAAGGAATCATCATTTCTTACCACAGCAACATAGAGAATTCGGAACTACTTTATTTGTTTTACCTATTTTTTTCTATGAATAAAAGCAGTTTTGAAGTTTTAGTAGGTAAACTTAGAAGAGGTGAGTTATCAAACTTCTGTATCCCGGCTAAATCGAAATTCTAACTTCGGTGAACAGGACAGAAACTTCGAGCTTGTATGGCGAAGTTCTGTTTATTAGGTCAAAAAGGTCCTTGGTTCACGTGAAAAGTTTTAATACACATACGGAAATTATGTAGATTTTGAAACAGTGATCAGAACATTTGCCTAAACTTCGTGGAAATGTAATCGAAGTTATTTCAATATTTAATGTTAGTTAACTGAAAGGGTTCGCCTGAGCGAATTTTGGCTACAGAGCCCATCTCCTAGAAAATCCTCTCTATAACCCAGCTTTAATGAATTAACGTGCTTTCCGATGCGACTCCGGGAGTGTTACCACCAACTACTTGCGATCAGGAGGGCTTCGTGTAAAAGTATTAGTCAATCTATTTGTAGAAATAAACTATTTTATTTCTGTACAGGAAAACCCAGTATCAATTTTTGGTTCGACCCAGACTAGAGACCTCTCGGTTCTCGAGATCCATTAGATCAACGCCAGAGTCAAAAAGTTGGGACTGAAAGTTCTATTCAACACAACACAAGTAAAAGAAGTCAAAAAAGGAACATATCTTGATACCCTTGCTCTTAATTAGATAAGATGGTGTTAGTGGCAGGCGTAGACAGGTATAAAATAACCATGATTAATTATACTATACTGCATTTTAAATGGTTAGAGAACTCGTAAACGAGACAAGGTTAAATAAATAACAAACATCAATCAACATCACAAACATCGGTGTAATGCCAAAGTTGCAGAATTATTGAAAGTAAAACGAAGCTAGGCACTAACCACAAAATACACATCTGCCAACTGGAATTTAATATTATTAATATTTAGGCACAAAACAAATGCTCATAATTTGAACACGGAGAATGTTTGTCCTGGGTAGAGATTTCTCCCTCGGCCCATGATTCAGGTTGGAAGAAACTTGTAGCTCAGTAACTACAATTATCAACCTGATAGTTCACCTTGCTTGATTTAATCTTCGTTTTTTTTTAATACTGAGATAATTTTGAAAGTCTTATTAATATTCTTGTATATTAGGTACCTGAATATATAGATAACAATACTTTGCTCTTTATTAAAAAAACTATAAGATATTTAGAGGCATTTTATACGTTCAAATTATTTTCAAAAACATCAACGGGGTTTTTATCGTGCATTTGATTTATCTGGTTCCGATATTTCGTGTTTCATACATTGTTATTAATTGATGTGATTCGAATTACAGTAGGTCTGTACAATAATTTAATTTGCTTTAATTTTGGCTTTTTAATTCATACGAGGTGCATGAATAGTTTTATAAATCATAACCTATATGTACTTACTCTGATTTAGCTACAAGTATTAGTTTAAAATTTCACATATTGCGCCGACCTCAGATAATGGGAACAGGGCAGGCAAATGATGATTAGTTTAAAATTTCATTAAAATCTATGCAGTAGTTTTGCATTAAAGATTACCAAATAATGGATGTTTGTTATGGATGGTCATGTAAACAAACTTTCGCATTGTTAATATTTGTAGGAAAGTTCCCAGGTAACGTGTTTCACCACTCTAAATTGATGAAGCCGCAATAACTAGATAATTAATTTAATTGGATTGAACAAATCACACCCGAAACATCCGCGTCAGGGGTAAGGCGAGTCAAGTTTCAAATCAACGTTGTTTCGGAATTCAAGCGACGTCAGATCATGACGGAACTTCTTGTAAGATCTACAGATTGTACCTAAGCTTTACTTATAGTAACAGTAGTAGTAATGTGTAATTTACAGACTGTAATGAAATGCCTAAAGCACTATTGATCACTCTACCTATTCATAGAATACGTTTGAGTGGCGGTCGGCATTGCCTTACTTCGCATAGTGTTGTTAGTTTTTTTCATAGATTAGTCACAAGTATTGTTTGTGAATACGAGTGAAAACTGATGGTTTTATATGAAGAAAATATAATGAAAATAGCCGTGTTTAAATTATTAACATTAACAAAATTAGATTGCCTTTCAGAAATTAAATTGCCTTAGTGAAGTGGTTACTAGTTAGATAGGTATTTATTTGAGCAGCCTTAACGGTCGGATGAGAATCTGCCACAGCCAGATCTTCGGGGCTTAATCCAATTATCTTGACCTGGCTGCAGCGGGCTCGACCCTCGGATTTGTTCGCTCCAGTCACGTCACAGATTTGATTTGATATTCGCTTCATATCGATTTGAAGAGAGACTGGGATCGCTAAAAAAATGTTAATGTTTTTGCATTGAATTTTATATTAACTGTATAAAATATCTGGATTAATATCGTTGAATAAAATTTTTACAGAGTGTTTTTGCGATAGACTATTTAATATAGAATATCGGATTTCAGTAATGCTTTTGCTGGTTGTTTAAAGTTAAATATATTTGGTTGAGTACAACCGTTGGGTAAACAAGTTTTAGAGTGGATACCGCTTCTCGGGAAATGTAGAGTTAGACGCACTCAAGCCAGGTGGAGTGGCGATTTACGCAAGATGGCTGGCAAGTGCTAGATGCGACCTTGATCGATTGAAGTGGCCAGACCTATGTTCAACAGTGGAGAGGCCAATGTCCAGAGACAGCTATGGACAGATGATGCCATTTAGGTATTTATGATCATCATTTTAAATGGTTACATATGGTTTTGGGCCCGAAGCAAATGCTGACCCTGAACTCTATGTAAATGAAGAAAATATTGAACAATGATTCCAAGCAAGTAACTGATTACTCCCCTCGCAAAATATATCAAGAATTTAGTTATTCAAAATTAAAGAAGCTTAAAACTTCATAAACCGTTTACCTACAGAAGATTTACCATATAATCCAAAAGACCACTGAATACTTTTAAGCCATCAGTAATACCCAAAGGTATTACATTACGTACCTACTAATAATAACGTAATTTTAAAAAATGGTGTCATGTTTCCTTAATGTAACGCCACGTCCAATAAACACTGTCGGTTCAATTTTTGAATTGCCGTCGTTCTCTGCCAAAGCGATTTCATTTCTTTCTTTTTGCTTACCATCGGGCGAAACGGAGTCACTTTGAAAATAAAAGTCCGCTCCGGTTTTCGTTGATTCTCTAAGCCGGAGACTGAGCGGGTGTTGTCGGGTGGGATCCAATCAAATTATCCCTGGCTGTGCCGCCTCGGGTCGTCCAATCGTTTCACGTGACTATAATTTGCTAATTGCCTATCTTGATTTTGGACTGCAATAGTGCGAGTGGCCCTTAAAGGACTTGTATCCATATCGGTTGGAATAAGTGCTTGAGGTTTAATAGATAAGCGCTCCGTGTTTCTCAGGTAAAATCGATGTCAATATAGTGAATAAACATCTCTACCAACAAACTATCAAGTTTATTGAACAGGTTATAAGATTGTAATATAAAGATTATATCTTTACCATATTTGTGGGGGTTGCAAGGGAGCGATCGTCTTTTCGCTCTAGGCCACCCTCACCTGCCAGTGGTGCAATCCGCTGAATAACAGACGAGGCACTGGTATCCGACTAGTGGCGTTATAACCATCATGATTGAAGGCGTAGCTAAATATCATAGGCCGATGACGGGCAGCAGCGTCAACGGAGTGAACAGCTGCGTCCTGCGATCGCTAACTGGACCAGAGTGGAGATTATAGGTAAAGATGTTTGCTCACAGTGGCGAACAACTGGAGAGGCCTATGCATGATGATTTGTATGTGTAGGTGTGTTGGAACATTAATACATAAAAAATGATAGCCAGTGAATCAGAGTGAACAACCCGAACAAAGTGAGGTCGGCCTTTAACGTGTAATGTAACGAATCGTGTAATCTATTGCGAATTATGCGTGTAGACCGGCTTTAGCTTACACGTTTCATTACATTACATGTTACACACGTCTGGACCTAGGGCGCCTCGGGCGAAATGCGTCTGTAGTGTACTAAACTTGACCTTAACTTTGTAATCTTATATTTGGTTGGGTTTGCATTAATAAATAACGAACTTATATACGTGCGTAAGCTTCGTAATATGGGACTTTTTATCTAGATTGTTTGTGTATAATTTAGGAAGGCTAGCTTTTTCGAATAAATATATTTTATTGTAAACCGTGTTTTTGGATTTGCTCGATACTATTAATATTCATAACGGTTAAGTCTGGACTTTTTAGTCTATTGTTGCGAAATAAGCGAACGAACAAAAAAATGCATTTTGTGAAAACTGTAGGTATAGTTTTTATGAATATTATTTTCTTAGTTACAGATAAGCTTAACTGTTTATGATAATGCAGGCTATTGCCTGCTATTATTATAGGCATTTTTATTAGACGTATTTTGTATTATATTGGGCGATCTTAGGCTGATTACTTTTGAGAGCTGAGAGATGGAGTTTTCTTCAATATCCGTTACAATATACTTACTGTTAGATGACATTTAGAAAACAAACGCCAGAGTTTCGTAACATCAACAAAAACAAAGACGAATTAAAATCTTTTATAGAAAGTAGAACTATTTTCGAAACATTATTTCTTATTAGCTCGATATGTTGGAGAGAAAGATAATGCTCGAAACAATTTACGTGGGGCTTAAGTGCAATCGGTACTGTCTGGCCCGTAACACGCGAAGAATCTGAACCAATCCGGCGGAGATTTCCAAAGAAATCCTTTGACGTCGAAACTTGTTCGAGTTAGCGGTGCAATTTCAAGACCCGATTTTATGCTATTAGCTGTCAGATAAGTCAATGCTCTTTCTATATAAAACTTGAATTTGGAGGAAATACTCGCAGTAGATAATTACCGTGTAGACATCAAAACACAAGAAGGTATCTATTGTAATAAAAAATATTATATTATAGCAATGTGATAAGCACGTTTAAATTAATTGGTTTGAAAGACATCGCTGACCTTCTTAATAAGTCTACATTACGTTTTCGGCTTATGTAAAGTACTGAGCTAATCGATTGCTCGGCTCTCTTCTACTTCTTGCCAACCATATGCTCCACCTAATTTAGATTACTGCATTTTCCGATTCGCTATCTCGCCTCGTCTCCTCGGAAACTCGTCTAATCCAACACTTATTGGTTATTTACAGCAGACTTAATAAAAAGATAGCTATTCAACATCTACTTGAGAAGCGTAACGATGAAACATCTATACTTATAATAAATCTGAGAGGTCAATATTCTGTACATGGAATATATTTTCAAAATAACTATCATCTATATCTTCTCCAATCTTCTTCTCCTATCTATACTACTACACCAAACAGATTTCTTAAAACTAGGTACAATGACAACTCGACGTACAAATAAGGCGGCCTTATTGCACATCATAGAATTAACTTAAAACGATGTAAGTATGTAATAGAAGAGTGACGATTTGTGCGGGACGGTTGGCAAGTGCTGGATGCGAGATCTAAGTGGCGGAGACATTAGGAGAGGCCTATGTCTAGCAGTGGACTTTTCACCTTTTGGTAGAAGTTTATTAACTTCCGGAATTCTAGACACAAAAGAAAAACACGAACGCGTAGCTAAATACACCACAGGCTGATGACGGGCAGCAGCGTCACCGGAGCGAGAAGCGACAACGCCCTGCGCTCGCCAAAAATACATAAACCAAGACAATAGCTGTTATTGATGAAATATCTCTTAAATAAGAAAAAGCGAGCATTTATAAATTTCCAAAATTAAATTAACATCTGAGGCGAGTTGAAAAACTTTTAATCGCCACTGGCAGCTGATGCGAGGGCAGGAATTTGTTAATTTAATAACTCCAAGTTATCCCAGACCCGCGTTGTTGCTTTTACGTTGATGAACCTTTTATTGATCTAGTAGCTTTTAATTGTAAAGCGTTAAGGATTCAAGATTGACGTTAAGGGTTCGATCCCCGCACAGTCTGGGCACATGTATAATCCTATACTTATCTTTTAAAAAGTATCTAAGAAAGTGAGTGGGAAGCAAGTTGATCAGTTGTCTAGTAGGAACCAATTATATCCATAAGCTTCGGTATTCAAAACTTCATATCCTGTTATTTATACATGTTTGAGCAAACAAATTATCTTTAAAGTTAACCAGTAAATCCTTTAATGGTTTTGGCTAATTTGAGAATGATGAAATAAATGAATTGAATTGAATTAAAACGAAATCGTTAAATACAAAAAGTAAACCAAATAGTGTATAATACAGTATAGAAGTTAGGTCTCATAACTACACTAGCATAATTAATATACTCTTTCCTCAAATGCTTGTACCTACATACTTTTTTTCACGCAGAAATTCCATGCGCTTTGGTGTCTACTAGGAAATCATTCAGTGGGCCATCTCGTTCATTCGTTTTTCTCACAATATACACAGATTCGAACAAGTTATCATTAAAAAGTTTATATTGTCCGCTTCTCAGTCAGAAAGCACATCGGCACAAGTCGGAAAACCGCAAATTTTCAAACCAGCTATTTTGAACTCGGCCCCGGGAGTTATTAAATGTGGCGAAAACTTTTCGCCGTTTTGATCCGACTGAATTGCGATGTGGGTTTGTTAAATAACTTCAACACATAAGCCGGTCAGGTGTTTATAACGGCAGTTGTTAGAGTTTGAAGTAGTAAATGGGAAATTTATACTGGCAAGGGTAGGGTACTGATTTAAGGACGTTGAAGGTGAACGAAAATTAGCATTAGGTAATTTTACGGCAAACAAGGTTAAATTGATGGTGTAAAAACGGAGCTGATGTAATTTATATAAACGAGGCGGCTGGGCCATATTTTTGAAGAAAATAAACCTTTGATCACTGATCTCTTCGAGATATGGTCGGGGTTCAATGAAATTATTTAGATCAATTTAATGTTACCATCGTTTGTTACCTACGTATTTGTTAGGGTTAACATCTACATTTTTTTGCTGAAGCTACCGATATTTGTGTGCTCGTCGGTAGCTTGTCTAAAGACTAATTCAAGTCTTTGAATTAACCGTATTTTTCTTTCTCTTCTCTTTTCACCGGTTTACCGCCGGTCTGGGTGTGTGCTACGTACAATAATGTAGGTATTTATTTACAAAAAAATGTATTTAATGATTTACATTATTTGTGTTAAGTAGAAATTCGTTTTGTGACTTATGTGATTGTTTAAACCGATTCCCGGTTGCAGAGCGTTCTTATAGCCAAATTAAATGGAAGGATAATCTCCGGGCCGAACACCGTGCAACATAAAACCGAATTGCTATTATCAAAATCGGGGTTTAGGGCGTAATTCCACTTGTTCGGATTAAGTTCGAATAATATTTACTCCCTGTTAACTTTTAATGTGGGCTGTTATATTTTAATGCCCTGTAAAGTGTCGTAGGTAGGGTTTATTTTATTTTTGGTGCGATTTGATTGGTTTAAGGGTTCCGTTGAAGTTCTATACTTGCTTAAATGCATTTATTAAGGTAAAAGTTTAGATTAGTTACCGGATCAAGAATGTTTCATTAGCAGACACCATGAGGACGGACGGATGTGTTACATCGACCCAAAGCTTTCGAAATATCTAGATGGATAATAATGGACTCTCTGCTATTAAGCTGAAATTTACATAAGAAGATAGGCCGCCTGTACATAAAAAAAAATATACGTAGTATTCTTATGGTGTTATTCTTCTTGTTATGGACGGAGTGATTTTCGTAGTACGGACGGATCGAAGGTTTCAGATTCGATTCCCTAATGTATGACTGAACATATTATGGTAGTAGGTACGATAGGTAACGAACTATCATTTATTTTGGAACGAGTTTCGTAGGGTCTAATCTCACGGGGGAAAACTTTAGTTCGTTATAAATTGTCTGTCGCATTTATTGGTTTAATTTAAAATTAATTTCAGATATTTTAAATTGAAACTTCTGATATGTACAGGAACATTACGTGCGGTGAATATTTGACGAGAGACGTGTTCGCTTTGCGCTAATGGCGTAACTGTTCCGCTCGTGTTAAATATTAATAGGTTATTGGGTGAAATATTGCTTTGGGGAGTTGTCGGTTTGACTCCGCGTTATTGGAAAACGTTATTTAGTATGGTAGTATCGGTAATGGCTCGATCATAGTGTTTATGAGCGCTTCATTGAGATTTATTGTTGCATTGATTCAGGATGTACCTAGACGGCGAGTTGTGGTATGTTGTGAGAACATGAATAGCGTTCGGGAAGCGTTTTAGCAGCAAGAAAGCGCCAGTGTGGGTGGGCTGTTAAGGATTATACTCGAGGTGTCGTTGGATCAAGTTATTTCCGAATCACTGGGTCTTATAAAAAAACCGTGTATGGATTTTCACAACGACTTGTCATCGTATACTTCGTTAATACATAACAGATTTGACTTCGATTTGATCTTGTTGTAAAGGGTTACCTTTAGCCACACCTTTAGCTTATGTATGCGAACATTGTTTAGGTAATCTTAACTAATATTATAAAGCTGAAGAGTTTGTTTGTTTGTTTGTATGTTTGTTTGTTTGTTTGTTTGTTTGTTTGAACGCGCTAATCTCAGGAACTACTGGTCCGAATTGAAAAATTCTTTTTGTGTTGAATAGACCATTTATCGAGGAAGGCTTTAGGCTATATAACATCACGCTGCAACTATTAGGAGCGAAGATATAACGGAAAATGTATGTTCACGCGCAAGGTGAGCGCGGAGTGTTAGTCAACGCGGGGGGCGGGGGGAAACGATCGGCGACCGCGATGCCCCGCGCTGCCCCGCACCGCCCCCTCTCAGCCGCCTGGAGCACTGGGACGCCGGGAAGCGGAGTCGACGACGGAACTCGGACGCAGACGCAGCTGCCAATATAATCCCTCCACAATTATCAAAGTTTCAATGTAAAAACAAAGAGGAAAACTATTCCACGCGGACGAAGTCGCGAGCACAGCTAGTAATAAATATGTGCCCTGTTCCCCAGATAGTGGGAACAGGGCAGGCGAATGATGATGATGATGTGTTTCAGCGTTAAATGAGTTCTGGAGTATATACCGCATCCTGGAAAACGTAGTGTAGGACGCCCTCGGCCAGGTGGGGTGACGACCTGTGCAAATGGCTACTGGTAGAGAGGCGAATGATAAGGCCGCCTTAGCTCAATAGCTCGTTGTTATTTAGGGAAAAAAGCAAATAACGTGTCAGGAAGCACGGCGGGTAATACGGCATGACACGCCTCACGCAATGCATCGCCTTAAAAGAGCCCTAGCCCGTACAGATATGCGGTTTTTTGTGTTTCAAACTGACGGGTAATCCGTCCGGCGGCGGCCGCAAATTGACCGTCGATCAATCGCAATCGCCGCCCACGCGGATAGTGTGAACAGGGGCAGCGGGTTGATGGCGGCTTCGCGGGCGGAAATCGCATGTTTGAATGAAGCCTAAGGATACATTTTTTATATATTTTTAATATTTATACTACGTTAAAATGGCGCATAATATCAAAACGTAATAAGACGTGGTGGCATTTCCATTTTTAAAATGAATAGCTCACGCATGACGGCGCTCCTGATGAGCACATGTGACTCATGTTTAGAGGGTTCGCGACGAGCTGGGATGCGCGTTTTGTATAATAAAATATGTTTTTATAAACTATGTTAAATAAAAACGATCCATATTTGTATGCTTTTACCGTGGCTATACACTAACAGTACTAAAATAAAGAAGGTACAAAATTTTTGGAATCTTATTTGATATCTGTATGTTTATGAATGCCAAATTTTTAACATTTGGTAGTGACCTCTGCCTTTTACATACTAGCTAGTTACCTATATGTTGAATATTGGTATACTATAAATATAGGTATAGTAATCATGCTTATTTAAATACTGTATAACGTTTACCACATGTAGAGTGTGTGCAAACAATATATTTAATAAGCTTGGTAAATAAATAATAATATTTAATTAAAGTACATTTATGGAATAACAAAACAGGCGATTAAAATGTATTTAAATGAATGTTTTAAAACCCTACCCGTGAATTGATGAAAACGTCGGAGTACAGAGTAAAATAAGCAAATACAACGCGATTCTAACGCGGGTTCGGAAAGTTGTCTGAAGTGTAAACAACAACAGCATTATACTTTCGCATTTATAATAAAGGTTACGGGGAATTGAACAACACGAGCGGTTTTACCAATGTGCTCCCCTTATAAGTTTCTAGACAATCTATACAAATAATTTGTATTGTCACATTTTTGTATGTCAGTTTCGATTGTAATCTCTAAAACTTTTATAAGTAGATAACAACAATAGAAGGAGTGGTACTTATGCGCTATAAAGGAATTAAGATATACTTAATGTGGATCCTTATATGCCTTCCGCCTTCAGTACGGTGACGATGAGATGGCCACCTTCGCTATCATTTTACTTAGTCATTTCGAAAAACGGGATTATTTTAGGAAAAAATTAGGGGTATACGCCAAAAAAGCCTTGTTCCAAATAAGTGCTAACAATCGTCTCCAGTTTTTATAACATTACGTTACCTACGTTGTTTTAACTGGTATATTGTCAAATTATGGTAAGTAGGTGTATAGATATGAATGAAAATGATAAACATTTGTCATGAAACCTGAACAATAATTTCAGAATATGAATTCTACGCGGACGTAGTCGCGGGTAATAACGAGTATAAAAATAAATGCTTAGGTACTTATATAAGGAGGTCTAAACCTGCACTTCAACTCAACGGACTCACTTAAAACTCATTTAGAAATATTCGACCTTTGTATTTGGTAAAATAAAGAGACAAAATGAATACCGCTTTTGGTAACCCTGCGTCCTGCGTTACGAGTTGCAATTTACATTTAATTATACAGAACCGATTGTATATTATATGTGTATAACGGTAATTCTGTACACAATAGATACGTTTATTACCCATTGGAATAGTAGGCACCAGGAATACTGTTATTGACCTAATTTTCAACGAAATATAATGGTTCATAAACAGTTACGGTTACATTACCTTCCAATTATTATTCCTAAAATAGGGCTCGATTAATACGACGTGCTATTTTGAAATTTTTGGCGGAGGTTTCATCATCATCATCACCCTATTGCAGTCCACTGCTAGACATAGGCCTCTCCAGTTGTTCGCCATTTAGGGCAAACATCTGGAGGATATACCCACAATCGCCACGCTGGGCAGGCGGGTTGGCGATCGCAGGGCGTAGCTTCTCGCTCCGGTAATGCTGCTTCCCTTCATCGGTCTGTGGTATTTAGCTGCGCCTTCAAATGTAATGGTTATACCGCCACCAGTCGGTTGCCAGCGCCTCGTTTGTTATTCGGCAGAATGCACAACGGGCAGGTGAAGTTGGCTTGGACTCTTGGAGCGAAAAGGTGATAGGTCGCTCCCTTACACTCTCTTTCAGGTTTACATCCAGCAATGGACAATGGTCTACTCTTAAGCCGGTGGTCATCAAAACTCCGACGAAAGCTTTGGAACCTCATCCAAAGTTATCCACGGAGTTTTGATGTGAAGAGCATGATTGCTTGTTTCATCATCAGCCTATCGCATTTTGGTCAAACATCTGGAGGCTTTACCCATAATCGTCATGCTGGGCAGGCGGATTGGCGATCGCAGGGAGTAGATTCTCGCTCAGTGACGCTGCTCCGTGCGATTGCTTGTATGTTGTTGCATATTGCATAAGGAAATGAGTTTTTAAATCAAATCAAATTATTTATTCGTGATTCACAGGTATGTCATAGATCTAATTATATATTTATTAACAACGTTGAGGTACCACTGCGATCTGCGATTTCGGCATACGAAATTTTAGGGTTACATTATTATACATATTAAAATTTATGTTATTACAAAATAAAAAAATATAAATTATGTCAACATTAGAAAGTCAGAATATTGGATTACAAGGTGTCAATTTTTATCACAAAAGTCATGAGTCATGTTAGATCGATGAAAATCTGTAGATTTAAGATTTGTAATGGGTCTGTTTTTGAATCGATGATTGTTTAGTCATAGGACTCATAGGATCTCAAGAAGGAAAGGCTTGGTGTAACTAAGCTCATTTGATTTTGTCTCAATGCAATCAGGCACACCTGAGCGAAGGTTTAAAGTTTAAATTACTTTGGAACTCTTCTTTAATTTATGAAACGCATTTGCATAATGGGAAGGCTGTTGGAAGAAAGCGACCCCTAAAATTGAATGTCGGTTATTTCTTTAATTTAGGGATTATTTTAGGTTGAAGTTTCTGCGTTCAGTTTTAATACTCGTAGATAGAACTCGTAACAATATAGGTACTAATAGTTTGGTGTGCTAATGGATCGTTTTTGTGTAGAGGTATGTGTGCTTCGGCTGAAGTGTAGTGTTTGTAAAACCACATATGATTTTGATGTATACTTACTAAACTTACTGGTTTGAAGTGGGGCAATACTTGTCCCTTCTTTCCTGAGAGAAGATTCAAAAAAATTCAAAATTCAAAAAAGTTTATTTGGGTATGTACGATAACAACTGCTTTAGTCGTAGACTGTGTTGCAGTTATTACATTTATTACTGGGATTCTTAACCCAAAAACTTATTTTTTCTTTTCGACTAGACGGTAATATAAGATGCCAAAATCTTAGAGTCAGGAAGACCTAATGCTAAGAAATTAGCTGCTAAAGCCGATCGAGGTATCGATCATTATACAAATAGTAAATCTACTCGCAACTTAGAATGATGTGTCATCATCATCATCAGCCTATTGCAATCCAGTACTGGACATAAGCCTTTCCAGTGGTTCGCCACTTTGGGTAAACATCGGGAGGATATCCCCATAATCGCCACGCTGGGCAGGCGGATTGGCGATCGCAGCTGTGCTGCTGCCCGTCATTGGTCTGGTATTTAAATGCCCCTTCAATTGTGATGGTTATACCGCCACCAGTCGGTTGCCAGCGCCCCGTTTGTTATTCGGCAGGATGCACTACGGGCAGGTGAGGTTGGCTTGGAGGGAAAAGGTGATAGGCCGTTCCCATACATCCCCATATGGGACGACAGTTCCTCATGACTAGCGATAAATCAGAGCCGTGCTTTTACTCTCTCCTTCACTTCACTCTCACCTTGAACATAGGGAGATTATTAGGGAATAAGGAGCCCGGCAAAGAGTGCCAGTTTGGCCGTTCGTACTATGAAAGTAGAGGCGAAACGTGTTGTGTGCCTTATATCAAAATAGGGTATGAGTACGAAGATAGATAGCGATAGTAGTAGTCAGTAATGATATGGTGATGCTCTCAGCGATATTGCAGCTTGTGTAAGGAATGATAAATGTTCTGACGTCGCTTGACAATTCCATTAGCGCCGATAAACCTTTTTACTACTGGCTTAATTTATATGGTCGTCCAAAACTGATTTCTAAAACGTTCCGTGTTGAAATTAAGGTGCATTTTAAAAAACAATGCGATGAAAAGGTTCAGAAAATAAACAATAAAAAACAAATGCAAATCAACAATAGTTCTTCTTCCCGCTTCTTGTTTGAGGACGATTTTCCTCGCTTTTTAAAATGTGCTACCCAAATTCGGAAGGATTCTAGTTCATTTCACGGTCGGGTCAACTTAGGAAATGAAGTTTTCGAAATTGGCCGATATTCTGGTGCTTAGGTAATGACCCTCTAAGTAATCGACATTGTGCACTCTGGGTAGGTACAGGAAATACTACCCTCATTCATGACTAAAATGTTTCTGGACTAATTAGGTAACCAAAGACAAGGGAGGAAGACAAATGTCATGTGTGTAATACTCATAGATGAATAATTTATTAAATGGTTGAATATTAACTTAATGGTTATTTCTGACTAAAATGCATATTATATAGTAGTATGCATATTTTAAATATTATTTGCATACAAAATATATAGAATCATAAATAAATAAGTAAAAAATAATATTATACACTGTTCCCTGAAATGCTATCAACTTTAACAATACCTACTCGTAGATTTTATTCTAAAACATTTTCATTTGAATAGCTGAAGTTTCGTTACAACTGCAAAATATCCAGAGGCGGATAAGAATTCCCGGTTCCCGTTTAAATTATTCCACTTAGTTTGTTATCAGTTTTTTTTATAATAAAACCGCGGCCAGAGGCAAAGAGCAGGGGTCGTCGTCGGGGACAAAGCCAAATTCGCTACAGAAGATAATCTAAATAAAATCCACTCTTTCGCAGACTGTAGCGACCTGTTTATAACCTTGCCTGATTTCATTCTGTTGCGAAATTGTATTGTTATGGTGACGACCAAGGAATTGCGTGCAATTTTTTCAATGAAATTTCAGTCTCTCATCAAAAATACATTTGTTGCTGCGCGATTTGTAAAATGCGTGTGTTTTGATTGCGTACTCGTTTGTCCTTTGATTCGGCTAATTTGGACGAAAAGGGTGAAGTGTAGACCTACCTACGAGTATTATTACCTACGATCTTGTTAGTATTTACATCTGTTACGACACAAAACAACCGGACAAATCTAGAAGGGTTTTTCAAGGTTTGAATTAAGTACGTAAGCTATCATTGTCAATTGATCCTAAAACGCATAAGAAGATAACAACCAACTGATGTATCATAGATAGCTGATGATTTTTGGTTTGCCTCTTTATAGAATAAACTTAAAAGTATGATTTCATTAATTTATGTATTGGCTTTTAGGTGATAGTCATAGTTCATTAAATAAGTATTAGATACTTGTAATACAAGTGGCAGGCACGTTTTAAGGTCAAGCTGTTGGCAGGCAATGTCAAAAAAAAACTCAAAATACTCTAAGCTGTTTAATATTTTATGCATGGTAAGGCTTTATAATAATATCCCCACTTAGTGTAATACTTACAACTCGCTACGATACCCTGGAGAATAACGCAAAATCTTAACTCTTGCTTATCAGACATAAGGAGCAGCGGAAATTACGTCTGCGAATAGAAATTTAGAATTAGAAATTCATTTAAGACTCCAGACTATTTCAAATAATTTATGTAAGTATCTAATCCAACCGGCTTTTTTTAAAACATCGGGGTGGGTATTTCATACATCATCATCGCCAACTTAATGTAAATCATGTAATTTGGAAAATGATTGGGAAACCCGGTGACTATATGACTATGGTGATATGGTGGTATGGTATCATCAGATAAATTGTACTACTTTTTTATGTACAGAGCAATTACTATGCTATTCGACAGGTCGATATTTGATATATCTGTATTTAATGATGAGATATCTGTATTTAATGATGAGATATCTGTATTTAATGATTCTTTTAAGAAATTCGTTAAAAACACTTGCCTCTACTTTTTATCAATCAGATACTCTGAAATTGCCCCAATTCCCAAATCAAAGTTACAAAAGCAAGAATGTTTGCACATTTATGTTTATAACATCTTATTTTGTCGTAATATTAGGTACCTAAATGTTTCTCATAATGCCGTATGTGTCATCATCATCCCTATTCACGGCTAGTGTTCAAGGCACATGTAGGCCATTAATCTCAGTCGCAGCAAATGACTTCACGGCACATTTCTCACCAGTGGCATCGTATCTTCATAATAATGCAAAGCATTACATCGTCTACACGGTCTACATATCTACTTACGTGCGTTTAATGTAAGTATAGGTAGCAACCTATAATACATTCTAGATTATAGTAATGAGTGAGTGTTAGGTTTAGTAAACACCTGAGTTGTAGAATCAATGAAATAAATAGTAGTCAGCGAGCTTCGGATGTTGAGCGCCTTGTCGTGTGAACAATTTGCTTTCTATCTGATGACGATTTGAAACCTGCTTACGGGAAAATCAGAATCCAAGGAATCCACGATAGCGATACAACTTTAAGATCTTTACCCTAAGTGGCGAGCAACTGGAGAGACCTATATCCAGCGCTGGACTGCAATATGGCTGATGATAAATGGTTAAAATGAGAACTCCTAATTTATAGACTATTTTAAATTGGTCGCAGATAAAAACCCAGTGACTTATATCGTCAGATAAATAATATTTTACATACGTTCTTCTGAATCGCAAAATGTGTGTTATTTACAAGAGTTGATTTAGTACACGTTTCATCATGTTTTCATTTATAAAACCTTAGAACACAAACGACGATTTTCTAAATTGAAATGGCGACATTTGTTTTATTAAATGTCTTCATAATTGTAATACTTTACAATAATAAATCAGAAATATACTTTTATGTTAGCATAGTGTAAAGTTTCCAGCAGTTCAATTCGTGGAATCCTCTTGTTCTCAGTCACGGAACAAAACGTTTTTTGTCCACGGTCCCAACCTCATTGTAAACTCTCACTAATAAGTTTATTCTAGAGTGGGCGGCCAGAATGAGTGTTTTTTACGTGGAACTTTGTATTTTAACATCACAATCCTAACCTGGTTTTGCATTAATTCGGTACAAAATGTAAGGTAGAAAGGGAATATATACTCGTAGATAACAAAAATAATCTTCGGCAAAATTTGTTTTCACATTTTCAGGTGAAAATTCTCTGGACGTAGTCGCTAGTAGTGATAAGACTTCCTAAATTGAACTATATTAATATTGAAATGTTCTGAAACATTTGTGTTTTGCGCAATAAAGAATATCTATCTATGGCTCTTTCCACAGTGCCAAAATACCGGACCACTAAATTCCTTTGCGTAACTATTTTTTTTGAAAGTCTAAGTCTTAGGGGGATAAAGTGAAATTACAATTAAACTGTTGAATTGCTTATTTCGTGAAATTGGTGTAGTCTCTGAGCAATATCTAGACTACACGCGTCAGTAAATAAACAGTTCTCACTCGGTATTACATCTCGTAGTGTTCTCGTAGTCGTATGTTAATATCTCGTAGATACTCAAGACTACGAGATATTCAGAGCTTAAACACTATACGAATCGTTGTCTTACATTACGTTGTGTACATAATCAACTATTCAACTCTAAATTGTACTTGTCGACAAAATCGTATGTACGGGTATGTAAGGGAGTGACCTATCGTCTTTTTTGCTCCAAGCCACCCACATCTACCCATGATGCATCCTTGAATAACATACGAGGCTCTGGCAACCGACTGGTGGCGGCCCTGCAATCACCAACCTGCCTGCCTCGGGTGGCGATTACAGGTGAAGCGTCCAGTAGTTTGCCCAAAGTGGCTAGCAACTGGATAGGCCTATGTACAGCAGTGGACTGCGATAGGCTAATAATGATGATGAGGAGTAGGGCAAGTCCAGAAGACTTGCTCAGGTGGGAGCGATGAACCACCTTTCAAAAAGTTTTTAGGTCTATAACCGCGGTCTTCCGATAATTGTCTTGACGTATCGTTAGACCAAAATTTAAGTTGATTTTTGAAAGGTGGTTCACATCTGTCACCTGAGCAAGTCTACCAGCTACAAGACTCCCAGTCCTTTCTCTGTATAGTGTAATATGCGATGTTGCTTCGTCGGCGCCATCTCTCGCGCAACAAACGTGTTGCCTGGTTACTAGTTCGAGCGTTCTCAAAGTGCTGCCGTTCTGTGCAATTGAACATAACACCAGGCGCGATTGTACCTTCCTGTTCATTGTGTACCTACGAGTGTTGTGACAGGGCTGTCGCTATTTGTAAAACTGTGAGGTATTCTATTGCGCCGTATATCAATATTGTGGAGCAGTCGACCGAAAATAGTTCAGTAGAATCAGTTGCGACACAGGTGGTACAGTAGACCTTATTCATTCGTGGCAAATTCATGGGTTTTGTACTAAATGTGTAACAATTTTTGGGAGTTGGAATTCTCCTTTTGCCCCCGGGCTGCTTATGGATAGGGGCATGTGGCTTCTTGTCGAATTGCCACCCTAAAGTTACGCCAATGAGTAGAACCATTTTAATAAGTAAGTGGTATCGGCAAACTTAGCCTGCGGAGAAATAAAATTAAAACCGATTAAATTAGAATGCCAACACTGTTGAAATGTGGGCAGGACCTTACGTCAAGATTTAAGCCAACAAAACTGAGGCTAATGCTGTTTCACTCATAACAACTGACGACGAGCACCGAACATGGCCTGCGCGCATTATCCATTGACTAAATGAGTACTTATCGCTCGCATACGTGGAACATGACGACTAAGATTTTTTCTCGCCTTCCATAAATTAGACTTCTACGTCGGTGTAACATTTTAAAGTAGTACTACTTACCCTACTCTACGCCCTATGTACCAGTCGTTCTAATTTCAGTAATCAATTCAGTAAAAAAAAACAAGTAATATTATTACTTCTTCACACTTTCCTCTATAGTTTAAAAACTCCAAAACGATTGGTTATTCACAGTACGTTGAAAAGGATAAGACGTTTCAATTCATATCGCATGTTTTTTCGGTGTAACGTCCCTTTATTCTTACAAATCTGTGAGCAACACCTGTTTCTCAATTTTCCGGTGAGCCGGATAGGCCGATTGAACACTTGAGGAAAATTATTGTCTAGGGCTTGGGTTGGCTTTGCCTTCACGTTATAACGTAAATGTTAAACATAACTTAATTCAATACAATGGGTGCGTCTAGATGCGGGAGAAAAAAAATCCGCAGTCGCACCAATGAACCTTCATTTCTTTTCACACATAGATTCGTTATAAGTAGGTACTTTGTCGAGTTTGTTTGGTTAAAGAAATACGAGGGCCATGGAGATAGATAGTTGAGTATTTAGGAACAGGGTCACTGATGGATTTATTTAAATATATGTATATGCAATAAAGACTTCACTATTGCACTAGAGAAATGTAAAGTAGGAAGTCTTTATGACTTCCCAAATTTTGTGACAAATCTTTTACCTTCCTAAGGGCCTCCAAACAATTTTTATACGGGGCAAAGGCACGCTACGCTTCTGTCTCACAGTCTCCTGTCGAAGATGAAATGTCTAAACTAGAAATGTTGCGATGTATCACCGATTGAAAGCTTTTCTTATATAAAATCGATTATTATCTCCTATCGAAAGGGTAACATGCGTGAGGGCGTCCATAGTTTCTAACTGTCAAAACTCATAAACAAATGAACAAACTATATTAATGTGTTATGTCCTACTTCTTACGGTGCAGTCAGCCCTGGCGGGCGACGCCGTAGGCACTCGTACATTACAGGCAGGTGTGCCGAATCGCGTCCTTCATGAATATATGGAACACGCGCCAAATATTTGTTCGCTCCGATGAGTGCCGTTGGATTAATGGCCCCCACAATTCCGTACCCGATAGTTGCCCCGCCATAAATTCACAAGAAAATATTGCTTATTTCCTCCTAATTATGTAACCTACGCAAGGTTTCATTAACAGCTTACATTATGTAATAGAGATCGATAGTGAAGAAAATGTCCCGGTTTTTGGGTTTGTGGTGCGACAGGAGTTGCCTATAACGTGGTGCATTTGCCATTAAAAAAAGTAAAAAAGTCTAATCGTCCCTTCCTTAAAGAAAAACTAAGAAGAACATCAAGTTAATATAAGAAATTATGTACATAGGTAATAGGTATAGTAATTGGTTTGTAACGAGATTTATAAATTCCACATTCATCCTTTCGCTCACCCAAGTCGTCGCCCATGGCAATATTATGATTTCTTACTATCTCGTAAGTTCGATGAAGACTTGTCTTCTAAATACATCATGTCTGTAGTCCATAAAATTAAGGTACGTAGGTATCCTGTATGGCATACCAATACATCGATATAATGAAATTCAGTAGCAATGGATCCAATGAACATTACGGTGACCGCACCTAATGTCGTAACCATAATGGTTAATCCATTAATGATATTAATAAAATTGTCAGAATAATCCCGATAATGGAAGGTTCATCAAGAGCTTCATTAGAGCGATAAGGGCTTATTAGTCAACCAAACTGGGCAGATTCTAGTTCGGCAACTTCAGTTTTTTTAGAGAGCTGTATTTCACCATAAGCACATCCAATAAAAGATATGAATTTCGAAATCCGAAACACATTGGGACTTGGCGGAGCTTGAACCCTGCTTTTCTCATAGAATTGAACGCCACGCCTTAACCAATATGTCACTGACGCTCTTATTGGAAGATTGAATTAATAAAACCTGTTCATTATGAACCTTTAGTTGCATTACGAACTTACACCCATTCAAATCGAACAACAAAATGTAAACTAAGTTCATATTTATGGGGTACAATAGCTCTGGGCAGTCTTCGCTAGATATGAGAAAACACGCTTTGCTCTTTCGTTAGTATGATGATTTCGTTAGTATATTAATCATGCTTATTTTGACAGTCTACAGTAAAACCTACCTACTACGCGAGTATAGCATAAAGGTATATGCTAGAACAAGCAGAGCTATTACAAATAGGTATTTGTAATAGCTCTACTAGTTTTATCTCAGGTCTTTTTAAGCACCTTTTTGGCTTGAATAAATCATCTCTCAATCAAACTATTGATCCCAATTCCAGTAACTCGAGTTTTTACCACAGTCTGTTTATCAAAGTTAAAAAAGTTATGGACGAAAAAATTCTCCGCCATTCGGTAACAATATGCCAGTCACAATTTGTGGAGTTATTTTATTTATTCAAGGCAATAAATGTCTTGTTAAGTCAACATACCTACTACTGAACGGATCTACTGGTTTTATAAATTTATGGAAAGTGGCGGGTTGTTTTATAACACTTGAAGTGTTATGCGGACGCAATCGATAAATTATTATTTTGCGGCCGAATCCATCCTTAAGGTCATTTGAGGTACCTTTTTATAGACATTCGCAAACAATTTTCGAGAATGATCAAAAAAAAAGAATGATCTAGACCTCATGGAAACTTTGGTATTATGTATTATTTAAATTATATACTTATATATAAACCTTATTAGACTATCTAAATAAAGAGTAATTCGTGTACTAAATTATGACTATTAAGGTTTTGTTAAATGTCATTACTGAATTAATTTACTAAATCAACCAAGACCTTTGTATGTGATGTATTACAATTTTAGAATTTCCTTTCGTCTTCATTTATGTCTATCTATCTTGTAGATTTGTCGATTCTGAAGAAAAATCTGTCACTGTAGTGAAATGTATAAATGCCGAGGTTTGTTAAACCTTGTACACATTGGCTATTAAGTTTAAGCTCGAAGTCTATCCCATCACCAGTACGAAGGAGGTTGTAAATCAAAAAGATCGGCAAATAGAGCAAATGGGAGGCGTTCGCGTCCGTTTCTAGCCGTCCGGAGTAAATGTTGTTGTGTGCAGCTTTTAACTTTATAAACAACTTTTTAGTTTCGTTAAGGTTTACCTCACTCCAATTTGTGTTGGTGTGTAATTTAATTTAACTACTTTGTACTCCTTTTAGAAGCGGTTGTAGTTCATTAAGCAGATTTGGCGTTTAACCCTCCGTGGTTATTGGTTTTTCGGCTTTCACATTGTATTACTTTTTAAAAATAAAATTTTGAATAATATTATGTTATGGCCGCTTTTTGAGTTCATACTCAGAGTTCAAGGCCATCCTTGGATCATTATCATTGGTTTCGGACTTAATTTTAAACACAATTTTAAACGAATAATAATAATCAAAATTAACTAGTATTTGCCATTGTCTAGTGAAGGGTTGACACAGATAATGAATTTATACTGAAAAAGAATATAAAACATTAGTTTTTAATGTTATCATAGCTTATTTTGGTTTTTAACTGCCAAGGCCATGAAAGTACGTATAAGTAGCGTTATAGGATTGTTTCAACGCCATACTCAACCGATGATTTATATAGCTTTAACTGATTAAACAACGCGATACAACGTCACGTATGAAACGGTGATTCAAACTTCAGAATAGCTTCAAAATTATAAACAACAATTTTGGTATTATTTTAATTTTCATGCGTGGAATATTATCTTCATACCATCTTTGGGCACGATCCTTTGTGAGCTGGTAATGAAGATCAAGATGAATCCTCTAATCCGTGCACAACAAAGACTTTTTTTTATATTTTTCGAATGATTTTGTGGACGTCAGCTGTCGTTAGGGTCGTCAGGTCGGTAATTTGGGCATTCGCATCTAAAGGAAATATTAATTTTTATACATTCACAAGTAATCTTGAGTCCACGTCGACTTTGAATTCATCAAAGATAACAAGTCAGTCAGGTCTTTGTTTGCTTTTGTTTTTTTTATTCGTGTTTTCGGCAGAGATAATAAATAATAAAAAAAAAAAAAAAAAAATATTAGACAACATCACATACATTGCTCCGATCCCAAAGTAAGTAGCTTAAGCACTTGTGTTATGGGTATCAGAACAACGAAGGTACCACAAATAAATACTTAAATACAAATATTAACACCCAGACACGGGACAAACACAAGTGTTCATCACACGAATGTTTGTCCCGGGTGGGAATCGAACCCACGACTCTCGGATCAGAAGGCAGGGGTCACTACCAATTGAGCCACCGAGCCTGTCAGAGAGGTTCTTGTTATGACGTAAAAATACAAAGGTAAGCGGCCCTTTAAATTTATTCTAACATAAAAATTTACAATGAGTGCTAGATGCTGTCGGGAAAATTTTCTTGGCGAAAATATTTCTGAAATTGTTTGTTTTCTTTATTTTGTGCGGGGCGGCAGAGCGATTCCGTGAGCATTTATTTTTGAAATTTGAATTATTCGAAGCTATGAGTAAGTACTGCCGAACATTATGGAGTTAACAAAAACGTGAGTTTTTGGTACTACCTTCGAATCGGAACAAATTGAGAGATGCGAGTTTACGGTCAAATTCTACAGAATGAGGCGGTGACGTCTAACATTTCTTTTTGATAGAATTCCTGATACTTGAATGACAAATAATGCAAGTGATTGGTTCCCTCGTGGGCTCTAGACTAATGTCCTTGGAAATTTGCCACAGTGGTCAACACTTAGAATGAACTCCTGAATAGTGAAAATGGTTCTTATTTTTCAATACTCAATCATTTATTGCATCTATAATGTAGGTACATAAATATTACAAGATGTTATAGGTAAGTTGGATCATTATAGACCCTGAAAGGGTACCGCAATTGAAGAGAGGACGCTCATAAGCTTTACTACTCCAATGAATGTGTAAAATTTTTGTATTAATATTAGTACATAATATATGCGTATATAGTTACCTAGGTATATTATTTCTTTTGTTTATTTATTATTTTTCTTCTTACTATATTTTGTCGTTTAGATACTCATTTAAACTATAATAGCTTTTATTTATTAAAAATTGTTTCAATTGTGTAGTAAATTGTCTAATGTTAGTCTGTAATTTAATATTCTCAGGTAATTTATTAAATATTTTGATGGATAGTACATAGGGGCTATTTGCGTTTTTTATGTGCTTATTTCGCTATCATATTTAGCTTTCGTTCTGTACATTCCGCAATCCGCAACGTAATATGATACTGATTTTGTTAATGAAGTAGGACCGTAATAACTCATTTTAACGGTGCATTACTCTAGAGACTATGTGGCTTAATGGATACACGGGTTGAAATGTACATAGCGGTCAAACCCCATTGGGTCAACAAATAACAAAACGATTTTTAATGTGATTACCAAAGTGTTTATTTCGCAATAGGAGAATAAATAAAAGGTTAGGTACTTGATTACTGGATTGACATAGCGACCCAAAGTGAGTTGCCTCCGGTATAAGTAAAAGCCATATTTCCCTGTTCTGAATATGTTCTTGAAGGCGCTTTTTGGTGATATGAGAGTTTATGCCCCTCGTCCTTCCACCGATACTTCGGGCATCCTACTGATCAACGTATATTTATTTAAGTTCCACGTTGTCTAAAAGTTACAAGTTATATTTATTCAGGTGTTCGTAAGCAAAGTGTGCATTAGAATAGGCCGGACCCATTTTAGACCTAACTGGGAAATATAATAATTATCATAATCTTTCTTGCTTTAGGATGTCATCCTACATCAAATATAAGTGGAAATGTGTTGCTCCATTAAGATAAATTAACTGTGAAACAAAAGTATCATTTGTCAGACTGGCAGAAATAAGCTTCCCATGGCATTCATTGTGTACGTAGCATTCAGTAAAACTCATTAAGTGAAAACCCCATATCTCTTTAGCTCTTGAAAATTTTATGAACTGCGTGTTCCCCGCCCATTAACCTAAAAACAATGGCGAGCGTATGTTCTCCGGTGTTTTTCTTAAGTTGGTTGTGTAGTTATGGCATTAGCGGTTGACGAAGATGTAATGGGCTAAGTTGGGCGGCGCAAGTTCGCTGTTCCGCAAACCGAGGGCGTCACGCAGCCGCTGGTACCGCAGGATACACGGGTCATTAGTTGTACCGAAAAACTTACCTGGAAATACCGTTTCTGGGTATTCAAAGTTCTTCGGCAACTTAACAGAATAACACGAATCACATTTTGTTTCTTTAAGGACGTGATTTCTGTCTACCTTTCGGGGAGAAAGGCGTGACGTTATGTATGTTGAACGGAACTATGAATGTGGTTGTGACTTCGGACGGATCATAAGTCGCATTTACAAACGGAGGGCATTTGAGAGAGTGTTTATCAAAAACTTAACAACTTAGATGATGTTTGATCTTGACTAGCTCGGTGGCTCAATTGGTAGTAAGCCCTGCCGTCTGAACCAAAGGTCGTGGGTTCGATTTCCACCCGGGACAAACATTCGTGTGATGAATACTTGTGTTTGTTCCGTGTCTGGGTGTTTATAATGTGTATTTAAGTATTTATTTGTGGTACCTTCGTTGTTCTGATACACATAACACAAGTGCTTAAGCTACTTACTTTGGGATTAGAGCAATGTATGTGATGTTGTCTGATAAATGGTGATCAAATGGTGTTTCATATAATGGATGCAGGATGGTGTCGAATAGGAAATAATTAGAGAAACCAGCGGTCCTCAGGTTATTACCACCTATACTGTCGCCTCAAAAATCAGAAGATATGGGGAAAAATAATCCGGCCAAGAGTTCCATAGCTTGACCATTAGTATAATGAAAGTCGAAGTGAATCGTACTTTACCTGTGTGTGTAACTGTAGTTGTCATGCGCTTACGAAACGATGAACGTTTCTCGTTCGCTCGTCACGTACAAAATAACATAAGTAAAATTTATGTTGTATCCTCTTGCTTGTATTCTTACCTACGTTAGCTTATCTCGCAATTTTGTGAGCCCGCAATTTCGAACGCAACGATAACATATTATCTATAAGAATGGAATACTACAACTTTTTGACTTCAGCAGGGGTCACTAATTAGGCCACTGGGTCAGTCAAAAGCCAGATTGGGTTATTATAAGCCCAGATTAATATAATTATTGTGATGGGCATCTTAGTAGCATAGCATGGCATGGTGATCAGGTAGGAATTCTGTGTTTCTGTTTATTTTCGAAACAATTTTAGATACAAGTTGTGGAACTTTAATTTGGTAAATCTTGATAATTAGCATTTGAACTCTAAAATTTTCTTAGATAATTGTTTTACAATTTAGACAGTCTTATCTCTATGAGCGAACATTAAAATTTGTTAATTATAACAGAAAATAAAAATCATCGTTAAATATTTAAATATGAATTAAAATAGTTATAAGAGCAATTAACGCCTTGGGCTAACTTGGGCTGAACTTAACTCGGCCCACTAACTTTGTTTCAAACTAAAACGATTGTTCTTGAATGATCAGCAAGCTTCAAATTGTGGTAGGTAATTGAATTCTTCTTCTGAATGGAATTTATTTACTTTATTGCTACTTGAAATTCATGAAATGTTTTGGCATGTGATGGTGTTTTAGCATACAATTGGAATTCATCTTATTTATGTTTTATTTGTTACAGATGATATAAGTATTTTCAAAGGTGTCTTTTGTAGATAGCCGTGGTCGATGGTCGTGGTTTGGATACTAGGTAGGTGTTCTTGCATTTCTTCTTTTATGTAGTAGTTGTGGTTCAGATTATTAACTAAATTTGGAATTTATTGATACCAAAGGGTATAATGGGAGAGAAACATTTTAAACTTAAACTTACCTTCTACTTACGAAACATTTGATGAGTTGCAAGACGATAATGACTTGCTTTTAGAAGATTTCGGCAGATCGTTAGCGCGATAATTTGTAGAGTTCTGTAACTTTAATGGAAATCAAAACGGAACCAATCAAACGATCCACTATAAAAGAAATGTGCCTGTTATATGCGCCTCACAAATATCGCGGTGATAGCAAGACTTAGAGGGTACTTGTCACATGACATGGGCTTATCTTCGCTTAACGCCAGGCGAGGGAACCCCATTGTATTGTGCCATTAAAATTAGTGAAAAACCAGGAACGCTTGTCATCTGCGATTGGCCAGGTCAGGCAGGGACGCCGTAAAAGTTTGTTGATTTATTTTATATCATAGACATGTAGATACGCAGACAGATTATACAGTATACACACCACACCAAACCGACCTTCCTTCCACAGTCAGTGACATATCTAAATTATTCTTAAAATCTAAATTAAGCATTCGAGTTCTCTCTCCTTGATTACTTGTCGTCAATATTTAAAGCATTAAGCAGTTAAGACTCGCGCTTGGCCACTTTTTTAAGCGATTTAAAGTTAGGCTGCTAAGTTGCCGACGGTTAAGTCATGTCACGCCAGCCCGCGCATTTGCGCAACTCGCCTTGCCTCATTAGGTGCGCGTGCATAAGTTACGCGAACAACTTGATCTGGAAGTAATGAACCGGACGATATTAATTGTAATTCTTAATTGTGTTTATTAGAGTAGGTACTGTTTATGGTATGCAAGGGAGCTGCCTATCATCTTTTCGCTTCAAGCCTCACCTGCTCAAACGAGGCGCTGGCAACCACTGGTGGCGGTATAACCATCACAATTGGGATGATGACTAAAAAATAATTTAATGTCCATCAGATAGATTAATGAAAAATATTGAATACGTATTTTTTATTTTGCCTCTTGTTCAAAAACTTACGAAGATACATTGATTTTAAATGTCACATGACGTCACGTTAGAGTACAAAATATACTCTAACGTGACGTAGTTAGCCCCCACTCCGTAACTTTAATGCGCTATATCTAAGTATTTTCTTGTTATTTCGACAAAACAAAAAATACGGGTCTTATATTTTTTTATTATCTAAGAGACGGACTAATTATTTTCTTCATTTTCATACCTTGTCATCATCCGTATTGAAGGCGGAGCTAAGTACCACAGAGCGATGACGGCCAGCAGCGGCACCGGAGCGAGAAGCTTCGTCCTACGATCGTCAACCTGCCTACCCAGCGTGGCGATTATGGGTCACATCATATGCTCCAGATGTTTGCCGTAAGTGGCGAACAAGGAGAGGCCTATGCAATAGGCTGATGGTGAGTAGGTACTCTACTGAGGGAATACTTGCTAAACTGTAGTTGATAAACCAAGAACGCAAGAGATAGTGCATGCATGATTTGCGGAAAGATAGGAGTAGGGAGGTAGTACCTATTCTATTACTCAATATGAGGAGGGACGCCTATTTGGCACGAGGAGAAAGATCAGGCATAGGTCCACTAATATACTATATTAAATTGTCATATGCATTTTTCTACTTTAATTTAAAGACAGGAATAGTTTCGGCCCGATCACGGGTTGAAATCCAATTCTTTCGTAAGCGTTGTCAATTAGTAGAATCAGTTATTTTTATATATTTTTTAAATAAGAATCAGTTCATATTGGTACAATGAGGATTCATAAAACGCATAAAGGTTAAAAACACGTAACTAATTTCGTATTGCTCTTGTCCCTGTCCAACACCGGCGGTAGAGTCATTTTTATTTACTTTTGTACTTGACAGATCATAAGATTGCGTGCTTGCTTTAAATTTATATGAAAATGTTATATTTTAGTCTATTCCACTTTGCTTATGATGTTCATCAATCAAATCTCAAAATACGCTATTATAAGCTCATAAGAGAGCTGTGTAATCTTGTTACACTTACTCGTAAGTAGTTCAAGAAATTATTATTCACTAGATTACACTTGTATTTACCAAAAGTAATGACTTTATTATTGCGTTCAGAATAAATTAAGATTTCAAATGAGTTCTGAATGTTTGAATAATATTCATCAATATTAACACTTGAAAAGTTTCAATCAGCCCAATTTTAGTCTGCTTTTGTGTTATGTTTAATTTAGACGGAACCTAATTAAAAGTCCCACAACTTTCGAATGCAGACATAGAGCAATTGAGCTCTATTTGATTGCAAACGAGATTCATACTTCAGTCAATCAATTCACGACCTCTGCTCGAGGAGCCGTTTGGCCCAGAGGGTGAGTCCTTCAACTGACTTGGCCTGCCACTTCAGCCTATTTACTCCGTCTTTAAGAACCTATTGATTTCGTATCATCGCTGTTATTAAGAGCGAGGAATGTTAGAGATCCATTAATGTAAGGTAAGTGAACAACGATATATTCTCTAAGATAAATTCATTGACGCTTAATGATACAATTCGGGTCCGCTGTCTCGAAGCCTAAGGGACTCTGTGTTTGCTATAAATATTTAAGAAACTTAATTTAACATATCTTTGTATATGTTGATGATGTGGGTAGGTGTTCGTATATTTGTAATGCCTTCGATGTTTATATGTTGATATAATTATTGTAAGTGGTTACCTAGTTACTTTGGGATCTGAGCAATACGCGACTTATACTACCACCGATAGGTATGTATTTAATAATAAAATGAGTCGTTTTTTGTCCTGTTATTGCCAAATCACCTATTTTCAAAAATATCGATGAATATCTCGATGTGATCGAATTAACCATGTTTAGAACCATCTATGACGGATGGTAACGAAAACCCAAATCCGAATCTCAGGACCAAAGCATAATATATTTCGCAATCCTTTCGTGTCGAGGAAATCCAGCCGTGTAATCTTAGCCGGTTAGAAGTTAGTATTTTGCTGTTATTTGGTCGGTTAACTGGACTTTTGTCTTGTTTGTACGAGTTTTCTTTGCTTGCCAATTTTTCTTCTTCTTTTATGGTCCTTTGTTTTGCTTGTTGTAGGTAACGATTACAAAACTAGGTAAGCCCGAATAAAACAGAAGAATATCTACTCCTTTCAAAATGAATGGAAAATGAAATGTGATTTATTGCTTGTGAAATGTATTCAATGAAGTTACATAAATTAATTCCTTCTTTTTAATGGATGATATTGAGTTTTTTTTATGATAGAGGGGCAAACAGGCCTGAAGATCATCTGATGGTAAGTGATCGCTTCAGCTCATAGACACCACAAGACCAGAGGACTTACGAGTCCGGCCCTTGAGTTTGTAGGCTCGCTTTTTGTATGCAGGTACATTACTTAAATTCCGCCAAATGATATAAAAAACGAAAAAAACAATTTCTGAACTTTAGGCACGTCGTTGTGACAGTCTTTATAGCTAGGTAATATGGTATTTTATTTAATTTTCTGAAAATCACACGCATCGTCCGAAGTTTGTCGACGCGAAAACTTCGTCCAAATAAATGTCAAAGGTAAACTTGAAGCAATAAACATCAACATTAAAGCCGAAATACTTGCGAGCTACAGCAGCTCGCGAATTGCGAACAACTTGCCAAGAAGTCGATAACGTTTAGCCTGGAATTTGTCAAGGTCTGATGAAAAAGGAAATAAAACATACGCAACTCATATAAGGTACGAGCAAGATGTTAGGTAGGTACACCAAGTGGTAAGTAATACACCAACTCCCCTGAGTCGCCGCAGTTGCTATGCCGAAGAGTAATAATTAGTTATTCGTAACTTATTCGATGTACCTAGTCATATACTTGTATTGTTTCGATTTCCCGACATTTTATAGACTTAAATTTAAACCTCTTCAGCGGTGACTGCGATCAAGCATGACATATTATTATGATCTGCGAAGGATTTAAAGAATCTAAGCTAATATATCTCCATATATCTATAAAGGATGGCCTAGGCAGCGCACTGGTTAGAAAGCAAAGTCTAATCAAAGATTTCAGGTTTGGTCAGGTTGATTCCCGGTCGGGTTAATTTAGGAAATAGACTTTTCTAAATTGTTTCGGGTCTCTGTTCTGGGTCTCCTAGATGATGTCTACGTCAGTATTTGGTACTCATAGTATTTATTTATTTAATCTTTATTGCACATAAAGTTTGTACAAAAGGCGGACTTAATGCCGCGTAGGCATTCTCTACCAGTCAAGCATTGGGCTAAGCAGAAACAGTAAGAAGGTAGTGTGCTACAAACAAATAGGTAAATATATATAAATAGGTAAATAGTATGGGTGGTTGGTGTAAATCGTAAATTATTATTTACATAGTTACACTCATAGGTAATGTATATATACTAGCGACCCGCCCCGGCTTCGTGCGGGTGCAATACTATATGCATATATTATACACATAAACCTTCTTCTTGAATCCCTCTATTACAAAAAACCGCATCAAAATCCGTTACGTTTTAAAGGTCTATGCATGCATCGGGCCATTCGGGACAGACAGACCCGAAAAGCGAGTTTGTATTATACCTACTACGTAGTGATTTCAACTTAAGTTTTAACTAAAGCTAGCTACCTTTCCACGGAGTTACCCGTCCAATACTTTTAGTCAATAAAACATTCTATCAGTAAATGTGGACTGAAGCAGAGCCGAACTTTGCTCAAAACAAACTTTGCCAAGATTGATTGCTTACCTGAAGAGAAATTAGTCCTGAATTGAAAAGCTTTTAGCGATAAGCTTTTTTATAACGTAAGTAAGTCAGGCAATTAAGTTGTTGTTATTGAATAGAGTGGGAAAACAGGCTGGAAGGATACGTAACTTTTATATTTATTTGTGTTAGCCGGGGTTAGTATTTAACGCACAACAACGCTTTGAAAACGTCTTCACCTGTGCTCTTGTCTGTGGTCAACATGCTAAAGTAACAGGCCAAAATTGCAAAAATAACCCCGAAATGTCGGGGCCTGTTACACCGCGGATGCAGTATTACAATTTCTGTCTGTTAAAAATAGTTCTGTACATCAGCCGCAGAACTGATAACCGTTGGGGTAAACGAGTTCTGGAGTGGAGACCGCGTCTCGGCAAACGTAGTGTAGGACGCCCTCAGGCCAGGTGGACTGGAGATTTGATATTTTATATCCTCCAGATGTTTGCCCTAGGTGACAAGCAACTGGAGAGGCCTATATCCAGCAGTTGACTGCAATAGGCTGATGATGATGATGATTTAGTAAAAGTATGATACAAAAAGATTTTATAAATATAAAAGGTTTTAACGTTGATACAAGTATGATTACAGGCTAATCTTAGATAAGCACTATTTTTTTTCCATATGAATGTTAGGTTCAACATAAAGTATTATTCATCGTTTCACACTATGATGTGTTGTAAATAGTCTGGTAGCTCTATATAATAAGTGTGTCTGGTATGTGAAAGGTATGAGAACCATCAAACTCCACTATTTCCTACCCCTCGCAAATCCTGGGGATTTAAAACTAATACAAACTTCATAGGTAGAAAGTTTCATAGTGTACCTTTTACCCTATATTAGAAACAATCCAGCAGGTACTTCTAAACTTTCACTATAAGTCTGCAACTTCGCAATTAGAGGTAGCTTCCAACCTTGGTACTTAACTAGACTCTGCAAGGTATATGTCCGAAATTTTCGATTCAACATCTGAGTACACACAGTTTAGGGGCTGGAATTAATTTACCTCAAAGTTAGTATTGTATAGTAGGTACTTCAACTACTATTGGTGAACAGGAACGGACTTGGGTACGCTATAGGGAGGTTAATTTCAATCAAATGTACCTAAATTACGCGAACTAATCGTTAAATTTGTGAAATGACCAATCTATTTTGACATTGTTTCATTTCGGTTTTAACGACAGCAGGCCATGTTTTTATAAGGTGTCGGTCACGTCTTTTCTTCAATAACCAGGAAGTATCAAGTTGAAATAATATTGAAGAGTTAAAATTAACTGCAACTAGTAAATTTGTGAACAAAACGACTTAATTTTAAAACTCTGGTACAAATATATTTAGAAAATAGACGATGTTATAGATCGAATCAACGTTTGCACTGGCATAATCGCTAAAGTGCAACCCGTAATCGTTTCCGAATGGAATCATTCTTCATTAACCTTCCCCCTTAGTCCGCACCTGTCCGTATAAATAGTCAATCTAATCTAGGCCGCTTAGTAATACATCACTTGATTGTTGCCTCTATCTTCTAATGCCTGTGTATTCAGGCGCGATTCAGCAAGGCAATATGATAAAGCATAGCAATTACGAGTAATAATATAGGCTTGTCTGTATAAAGGCATACAGACAAGCCTATTATTATTAATGTCTATGCTTTAGGTAAATATCTTCAATATTTATTATGGTTAATCCTATTTATTTGACGATGATTGTATTTACACAGCCAAGAAAAGATATAGGGTTCCGTGGCTAAAAAATAAAATAGAGCTCATAGATTGTTCGAGGAAACGTTTCTATGGATAGAATTAAGTAGACCATTAATTACCCCATTAGACCCCACCACGTATATGTACGATGTTTCGAAGCTGTTATCGTGAAGCAAAACATTGTGAGGAAACCTGCACATCTGTGAAAATCTAAGGTTGTGTGAAGCGGGTTACTTGCGGCTTATCGCCAAAGTTTGGGGTAGGCTGGAGCCCCTTGGGGGGGACAAAGCGTTATGAGCTGTTGATGAGTAATTTCAATATATCATTCTCGTACAATTTTCCGATTTATCTTAATCACAAACTCCAATATTTACGTTACATTTTATTTAACAACCTTTACTCTAAGTGTTCAAACGAGGAACATGGAACTGCATTTATGCGACCATAAGAACGAATGGTTATGAGAAGCTTCGCTTTCCAATATCGCAGGTCTTAAACTCAATTGGCCTTTACTGCAATGGCAAAGTGCAACTTGGACCATATTTATGTTATGTCATTTGTGTGAGTCGCAATGAAGCCTTATGTTAAGACTTAAACTGTTAAGAGGCAGGATTCTAGCCACCATTAAAAATATGGGCTATTGATAAGAAAACTTCATAAAAATGACAATCATTTAATTATATTTATATAGGTACATAGTTGAACTTCGTAACAACCTTTTGTCTCTACAAATTCCTGACTCCAAATAGGACCACCCTATCTCATCCCAGGGGAGGTCAATGTCCAGCAGTGGACGTTTGCAGGCTGATGATCATCATCATATTAGCCATCATCAGATGACTTTACCTTAAAGTTGAATTCCAACTTGAAATACCTACTAACTTTTATATTTCTATGGACATCTAAGACCTAGAATTACTACATCAAATTAGTCCATTCATGATAGACAAGTCAAACCGACAATATCCTTTAAAAACCGCAGTTGGACCTAAAATACAAACTATTCTATTTGAACGTTCTCTTATATTAAAGTTAGGTAGAATTTGTCAATTCTTTTAGGAGCTAAGTAGCCAGACAGGCATCAACAAACATGTCAGATCGACAACATCCCATTTTTTTTATACCACTAAGTTGGCAAACAAGCTTGAGCCCGGCTGATGTAAAGCGATTACCGCTGCCTATCGACGTCTTTGTGCGTTGGTTTTAAAAAACTAGGAGAACACGGGGCGATCCCGAGTCCCGACATCCAACGGGCGTACCAGCAGCCATCGTAAATCCCGTCATATTCCGCGGCGCAGTGAGCGTGGACGTGCCTCCAATAAATCAAGTTAATAAATTTTGTATTGCGTTACGTTAGGCGTAGGAGTAAGCAGACGTGTTTTTTTACGAAAGCGTGACTTTTGACCTGCGGTCGTTGTGAAAATAAACTATTCGTGAAAGTATTTGGTCTCGCTGGAGGGTTTGGTTTACTTAACACTAACTCGAAAGCTGTCGCGTTGATCAATCGAATTGAAGGTGAGGGTAAAGCTTAGTTCAAAGAGGATTTATTTAGCGATAAAATACATTTCTTTGTATTTTACATAGGTACATCACAATTGATGAAAAATTACCTCACTTGATAGGTTTTTCAAGTTCACGATTCTGTGTGAAATAAACCAGAAAGAAAAATTCCGTTAACGTTGACTTTGCTTTTGTCCCTCTCGTGTTCGACATATACAATCTGAATTCATGAACAACGATGTTCACAGATCCGCATGAGATCGTTGTTCGTTTATATAGCACGAAATCATATGACTCGTCCATCGATTGATGATCGTCCTTTATTGAACGAATAAATTTTTTCTAATTTCATTTAATTGAATCGATTATCATTAGCTACCCCCTCCGTTCCCAAAGTCAGCGGGCACAATATTCGAGGTCCTTTAACCTCAGTGTATAATTGCACTAGTTACCCTTTCTCCGATCAGCATATTTATTGCAAAGCGATTAACCCTAAGGAACCCTGACAATGACCCTCTCTTCCCGCGGGAGTTGGCTGAGAGTGTTTACTATCAGTCTGCCTGCACGGTCTGAAATGCTCTCAGTTTACTAACCACTTAAGACCGAGTTACGAACTTAAGTCGTAGAGCAGCCTTTACTTGAATATTTCAATAGATTCAATTAGGGTGTCTAAATGTAATGTGTCTATGCTGAATTTTTGTGCGGTTCCATCAGATGAAATAATAAAATAAAACAATGTCGATCTCACTGAAAATTACGATCGTAACTTTCGTAAAACTTTGCTCAAACTAAATAAACTTATCAACGTTTTTGTATAACACAAATAATTTGTCATCTAGTTGAGCATTAAACTGTCAAATAAAAAAGTCTACTAACTCTAATGTTTGTCATACGTTAAGTGCGTTTTTGTGGAATGTTAGAACAAATTCTATTACATTACCATTAGCAGAGAGCGTATTAAGGGCTCAAGCTTATAAAAACAGTAGCTTACTATACGTTAAAACACTTTTACATTAAACTAACCTGATACTGTTTTCTAAAAGTCGATTTCTAAATATCTTTTCTAAGGGAGAAGTACAAATGTAAAAGGAATTTCCATGCAAAATTTTAAAGTCACTTGTAGATGTACTCTTTAAGACTTCGTGGTGAGTGAGGGATCTTTTACTTTTATATATATAGAACAGAATCTTTTACTTATATATATATATGTACTATTATTTTAACTTTTAAACTTTCGCGTTGCATCATAAACTATATTCAAATAGCGGGATAACCCGCACATACATTTTTGAGTCCGACGTTTCGGCCGTGTTACAACGGCCGTGATCACGGGGAATATTATCTACTCCTTGACGACAGTTTAACTTCGAGATTCGATTGAAGAGAGATATAGCGAGCACGACCGCTTTAATATGCTATCCGCTGCACAGGATATATCACTTCCAACTTCCTTAGCTCCGAGCTGCTATGGAGTAATTTCCTGACAATATCAAATTCTTGGTTCGACTCGGATACACCGGCACTTAGGAGCGTTACATTAAGGAGAGGATAAAGAGTAATCTAAGAACTAAAATAGCTCAGATGTCGATTTAAACAAACCTGCTTATTCAAAGTAACTAAGACTCTATATAGGTAGGTATGACTACGAGATTTAGAGTGACAGCCTTTATTATTCATCTGGGTTGCGCGCTATACAATTTAAACGTTTGTTTATTAATCATTGCCGTTGTTACGGTTTAATAACTATAACAACTTACTGTACAATAAAATGATATACCTTGGGAATGTAACTAAAGATAAGATTATCATGCTCAGCCCAGAATCATGCCGTACATCCCGACTCCTCAAAAATGGCTACGCTGATATATTTGCCTTTGCGACATACAAACACATACAAAAAACCATTACAGTAATCTGAATTACTTGATTCAGATTATTTGCTGTAGCACAGGTTATAGTGTGCTATAGCAATGCAAAATGGTAGGTTGCTATTTATTTATTTATAATTATATATTGCTACATATTACATACCACGTCAAAATAACTGCTTAATATTAAAAAGATGATAGTGCACGACGATCACTTAGCCTGTGTAAAAAAAATAACTTAAACTGTGATGTCTCTCGCTTTATTCCCCGTCGAAACCCCAAGATTATTTTTATTAGACAGCAAATCTGTTGTTTATAGTTATACATATAATATATATTATGGATATTTACTTACGTTATTTATCGCTTTTTAGTTTTGGTCGTTTTGTGTTTTTTTGAAGTCGGTTTAATTTTTTTTTTAAATAATCTTTTATTAACCTGCTAAATTTTATTGTATGAGTGTTAGGTATACTGATTGGAATATTATCTATATATCAATGGATTTAAGGCTGTGAGAATGGATGCGAGATGCCAGCGGTAGGCAAATGTGAGTATTCCGATAATACTCCAGTAACTCCAAATATTTATTTGTTACTTAGTCTCCTTTAAAAGTAACTTTCATGGTTGGCAATTTATCTTGCACGGCTTTGCGCCAGACTTAGGAAAAGCGTTCGGTTATAAATGGAGAATACTATTGTATATTCGAAGTCTATATTATTCATTCAAATAGAAAAGTGTCGAATTAGGTTTTTATCTCTTTTTTTTTCTAATTTCCTAATGACGACAAAAAGGTCATGTCAAAAGGAGGCATCTCCACAGGTGGGAGCGTTCTCTTTTTGCGAGGGAGTGGAAAGTTTTAAATTTTACTCGATGTTTGGGCGACTTTCATAGTTGTTACCTCTAAAATCCAATTTAGACAAGAAGCACGAAAGCTTCGACAAAGTAAGAACGACCAAGTGATTACGTTTCCGAAGTTAAATTAAAAGAAATTAATAGTTCTATTGACTTGAAAGCATTCTACTTTAATTAAATTAACTAGAACCTTAATTTAATTAAGAAAATCACCTAAGAGGAATCTATTGGACAATTTTCTTCGTGAAAAGAATATTGGGTGCGATATATTTACAATGAAGCTTTTCTATTCCGTCCGGCGTCAGACTTTTACCTACATGGAAAAGTTTTTACACCGCTCTAGCTAAAAAATACGTTCGTAGCTCTAAAGCTATTGACTATCCAGAAAACAGAAAATTCACGTAGGCTCTAACTCTAACACTCTAGTTCAAATAACCCTGAGGTTATTCGAACGGAAATTTCAAAAGTTCCATGAAATATCCTTAAAGTCTATAATCTATACTTATAATAAATCTGTAGAGAGGTCAATTCTGTACATAAAATATTTTTTCAAAATAACTACTCTTAACTTTAATTCATTAATAAAAAATAATAATGTAATGTAATTCATTAATAATAATAATTCATTCATTAATAATAATAATGTAATAATTCTATTAAATTTTTTGTAATTGCTCGTCATGATGGTAAAAATGTCAAAAATGTCAATCATGTATGTAAATCAAAACTGTTGTTTACGTGGTAAGAGCGAGGCATTCCCTACACAAGTGTCTTTGACTACTTTTTGGGAAGCCCCGGCAATTATTTTGTAATGTTTTTTACTTGCAATAAATACATTTTTTTTTTTTTTTTTTTAACTATCAGGGGGTGATAAGTGATCGATACTGATACCAAAAATGCAATCAGTAAAATTTTTGTCTGTCTGTCTGTCTGTCTGTCTGTCTGTATGTTCGTTATAGAAAAAAAAACTACTCAACAGATTTTGACGAAACTTGGTACAATTATTCTTCATACTCCTGGGCAGGTTATAGGATACTTTTCATCACGCTACAATCAATAGGAGCGGAGCAGTGACGGGAAGTGTTGGGAAAACGCGAGAAATTTAAACCTGTATGTTTGAACGCGCATAACGCGAAAACTACTGCATAGAATTGAATGCGGTTTTCACCAATGTATTGCTAGAGGTCTAACTTAAAACTTAGGCACAAGGTATAGATGGGTACTATATGGAAGTCCGTTATTTTTGAAACCCGATATCCACGCGAGCGACGCCGCTGGCACAGCTAGTCTAAAATAAAAATGTGAATTAAGTTTACGTGCGGTGTTGGAAAATAATACAAATTACTATCCCAATTCTTCCCACGGGTGTCGGGATAAATATTCGTCTCTTGGCTTGAGTTTAAGAAGCAAAATCGTCGACAAAATAAACATTATTGCATAGATTGATGTAATGTCTTGTCTAAGAGTAGGTAGCGTTTCTGAACGGTATAAGCCATATAAAGAACTACGTTCTGCGTCTTCCTACCTCCATCTTACAGTTTCCTCTTACACTTTCCAGAATATTCGTTGCAAGGGTCGTGAAAAATCACCGCCATCTTGGAAAATTTGTCAGAAAGCATTTTCATGATAACTGTCATTTGTCGTGAGTCCCTGCTGCAAATAAGAAGATTCTACCAAAGTGTTACTTTACATTATTATTCAGCCTTTCATATTAACAAATGAGCTCTGAACTAACATTGAAAGTGAATTCGTAAAAAGTTTTAGAGACCTACTTATAATATCCAGTACTCATAGTTAACCTATTCTTAGCTGTAAAATAAAAACAATAAGTCATCTTTATTAAAATGTTTTGACAGATTTGCGTTATGTTATGTGCGTCCTTGTATGAGTGAGTAGCGTGGATTGTCTTATTTATGTCCTTATTAATAATATTAATGCAATTATGAATCATTACATAGGTAACTTATCTAAAACAATAACCTAATTCTTTTAATGAACTTAAAAGGACTCTTTAAATCATATTTGAAGAAAGACAAGCCGTAGCGTTTGGGAAACACCGCGCTCGGAAGCTCATTCCCATAGCTTGCTCGTACGCAGAAAAATCGACCTTCGGATGGACCCTATCAACGAGTGGAGTATATCAAATAACTCATCGAGCACATCCCGCGAAACGATCTATAGAAGATGCAGTGCAAAACAAAGTCTCTCCGCAGGTCCAACGTCCCTAAATCTATCAATGAAATCTGTCTGATATAGCCAAAAATAACTAAAAGAACCCTTCCATATAGGTATAAATCGGATAAATCAATAACTGCTATTATTTAGCTAGATAATGCGCCCATAGAATGACCCTCGAGCTCTGATATTAAATCTTGCCGAGGTATTTTAGGAATTTTCGTAATATTTGGGAAACATTCAACAAAGGATACGAGGGTTCCGATGTAAGGGTTCGATTCAGTGTCAATATGGAAGAATTTATGGGAATAGATATTACAAGCGAAGATCTGTTTTTGGAAGTTTCTTTCGCTTCCACTATTTGCGTAGTTCACTCCAGTTGTGAGCGTCTACCACTAACGGTAATGTCTCGTCCGTGCAACCTTTTCTAATATTGTGACAAGAGGCAATAAAAGACGACGCGTGGGAGGTTCACAGAATACGTAATTGTCGCCCGTTCGACTGCCATATGTTTTTTAAAGAGACTCTAAAATAATTCGGGTGAGGCACACTACACGCAGAAGCGTGCATTCTTCGCCAATCGAGTATAATAGCGTTACTTCAAACGGAATTCGTAATACCACACAGAGCGCGGGTTTGAAACGGGTGCGTTTTGTGTAAGGTCGACCATTTCAAGTAATGCAATTACTTTCGCTTTGGGCTCGCATGTACACGTGTACAGTTGTTCACTGCCTGAATTGTTGCTAAAATATAAGCTATTTTTATAGAACTAAAGATTATTTACCGGGCATTTGTTTTCATAATAACATTAGCTGTGCCTGCGACTTCATTCGCGTGGAATAGACATTCCTTATTTTAATTCCCTTGGGGGTAGAATTGATCAAAATCCTTTCTTAGCGTATGCACATCTAGCTGCATGTTAAATTTCTGCGTTGATAGATCACTATGTCAGTCATTTTGAATTTAAATATTTAGAAGTTACTCGTATCATCATCATCAACAATCTCTTGCCTCCTTTGCTGGATATAATTCTCTCCCCGATCGCAAATTGTTGCTCCATCGGACCAGAGGGCGTCCTACACTACGTTTGCCGACAAGTAATATCCTTCATTTAATTACAATAAACACGAATTTGCGAAATTTAAGCTAAAATTCTTTTAAGTCTAAAATACTGAACAACGTAATAAAACCTTGATTGATTTACAGTCGCGATTTAAAGGGCCCTGATGAATCTAATTTCCCAGTGAAAATTTTAATATTCACTTTTCAACGAAACGCTAGGCTGCTGTTTGTAATTTATAGGTTTCAGATATTTTTTTTATTCAAGATACTTTGAAATTGGTTTGGAATTCGGTAACGAGTTCTGCTTTGTCTTTTTGTAACCTAAACGATTAGATAATGATAGATGATAGGAGCGTAGTTACTGAATTCGATTCACGAACCCTTTAATTTGTTTTCTCCTACTCTTCTTTTCAGCTGCTTAGCAAATATTATATTAGGCGTAAGTAGGATTAACTGTTGCATGCCATTCGAGAGACTATGATGTATCAATTTTATTGTGTAGTTTGAAACACGCAGTACAAGTAATTTCTTTAAGACTTCTTTTCGGTGTACCCAATTAGAATGGGACTGGGTTGTTTATATTATCTAAATCGAGGAATGAAAAGGATATGTAGGAAGAATAGCATATAATATTTTTCAACGTTTTATAAAATAAAGGAGACTAGTTATTCACATCACTTTTCGGCTTCTAACCAGACTAATTGACAGTAGTATCAGAGTCAGATAAATCGGACCGTCAAGGACTGTATACGAGTGAGAGAAATGAAAGGGCGAGCATAATTAAATGTCTTTCATCAAAAAATAAACGTAAAGGATTGCCCATTTTATTTTTAAAGGCCATTATGCGTTCGCTTTGGAAACTGATTTATTGAGGCTAAAAAGCATCATACTCGTTAATGGTTCATTTTATCGCGACCGATAACGGACACCGGGTTTATGGACGGCCGCCCTGAATGACACTCCATATTGTGCTCCGCTGCGCACTTTAAATGGTATTGTCCGTTTTTCCGGAAAATTGTGAAGGTTCGTTATTTCAATAGACCTTTGGTACCCAGAATGTGAGTGGGTTATGTTTTATTGGAGTTTACGCTTTCATGTTGTGGTGGACTTTCTTTGTTCGCATCATTCTTGGAATTCCTTTTCTGGATATGTGATATTATTTTTGGTATGCATAGCCCACTTCACGCAAAATAGGCGCTCAGACGTTAAGTTGCGGTAAATAGTCCACTAACTCAAAGTTATGTCATTATGAATTTGTATGAACATTATACATTTACACATCGCAATGCTATATGACATTATCATCACCCTTTCGGATTCCATTGCGGGACTTAGGCCTCTTCAATTGTTCTCCACTTTGCTCGATCCCGGGCCTCTATAACATAAAGAAAAAAATACGTATTAGAAGCAGTTAGATCTCACCCACCCAATAAGTTTTTTTTCCTAAGCCGATCTTAATCATAGTATCGATAAGCAATATCAGCGAAATCTGTATCGGCTGGTTTAATGAGAAAAGTTAGTTAAGCCTTTCGATTTAATCAATCCGAGCAAATGAATGCCTATATTTTTTAAAAAGGGAAAACAATTTAAGGCTACGTTCAGACGGAAGTGTGATACATGGATTATGTATGTAACGACGCAAGCGTGTTGGAGGATTTCGGTGAGAAGCCCAAGTTTCTTTTCTAAATAACTACGATGATGGCCAGAGCTGCCTTTTTATCATCACCGGACTATGGAGAAGCCAAAGTTCTTGTATAAGTCACTACAATATGTTTATTGGAATTTGAATTGGATATGCGCTTGACTCAACTGATTTCAATTCAACCTGAAGGTAAGTTATTAGAGTCTACTATGAAATGCGCCACTCAGCAAGCACTGCTTCAATCTCTATAATTTGTACTAACGAACGGCCAATGAAAGTAGAGTATAAAAGTAGAGACGAAACGCGCTATGGAAGTCCTTAGAACTTGCAACATATACGAATATATAATATACCTGCTTTCTGATGATAAAAACTAATACTACTACTAGTTACAATTAAACTATAAGGTTAGAGAATCATACAGCATCAGGAAGCTCATGACAAGAATGAAAAACATAAGAATTTGAGGACAATGCTGTAATATTGTATGATGTGTAGTTTCACACTACTACATAACTACTACTAACACTGACATAAAACGAGGAAGTCAATATATTAAACACATTTATTCCGAAAGACTATTCTAAGCGCACGCGCATTCAAACGATCACGCATCCACCTGCACTCGCCTTAAGTTTTGTTTAGCGGCTGCCTTCGGTAACTTTGTATTCGTTAAACTTGGTCCAAGGTAACACAAATTGGATTTGCATACTTATTAAACAGGCTTTTGAGTCTAATATTTACTTTGATCGTGTAGCGATTACAGTGAAAAATGGGCGAACGTTAATTAAGGTTTTTTAGTAGTCGCCTTTGGTGCTCGCTGGGAGAGACACCGAGTAATTATTAGCTAGATAACAGAAAAGGAGCTACTGGAATTAAATTATAGAACCTATTTATACATACGAATATTCAGGATTCGAAGTTAATGGATTTATGTAATAAGCTAACTGATTTCTTGTTGACCAGTTTTGCCTCGTGACGTTTGCCTTACTTGGAGTCGAGACCTAAGTATGTGTACACTTTGTTAAGTGGTGTAGAATTATGATAAAAGGTTTATAATTTTGCATATTTAGAAAGGAACCTCAGAGTAATCTCAGAGGTGTTTCTTTAATTATTTGTTAAATGGAAACTGTATATATGTCACCGGAAAATAGCAAGAATCGTAAGTTGATCAATTTCCTAGGTAGTTGATTAACTTCCGGAAAATAATAAACGGCATTTGAAATGTATTATTTAACGTATGTATTTTAGTAAATTGATCATTTTACGGGGTGTTGCCGTAAAATCATCCGACGAAGGTGAGGTGAAAGTTGATTGGTTCAATGGCTCATGTAGCGTTATCCCGGCAACCAATCAGGGAACAGTGTATTAAGTTACGGGTAATAGTGCACCGTTAAATAGTACATTGAGCAACGATTGGCCCATTTGAGGACGATTTTACTTGTGTCAAAATCGTAAAGTATTAAATGACTGTCAGGCTACCGTAAATTGATCAACTAACTGAAATCCATTGCGTTAAATAATACATTTCAACTACCGTTTGTTATATTCCGAAAGTTAATCAACTACCTAGGAAATTGATCAACTTACGATTCTTGCTATTTTCCGGTGACATATATAAATGTTTGCTTCGCGCTCGCCTTGGCGGGGCACTGCCGTGCCCCCAGATAATAATAAATTTGACAAGTATGGGATGTAAGGGTGTGAAGGGTCTTTTCGCTCCTAACAAAAGGCGTTGGCAACCGACTGGTGACGGTATAACCATCACGATGGAAAGCTCAGCTAAATACCACAAACCGATGACGACCAACCAACAGCGTCACCGGAACGTGGAGCTACGTCCTGTAATCGTCAAACCGACTGCCCAGAGCGTGGCGATTATGGGTAGAGCTTCCAGATTTTTGCCCTAAGTGGCAAACAACTGGGAGAGGCCTATGGCCAGCAGTGAACGGCAATAGGCTGACGATGATCATGAATAAATTAGACCTGATCTACACATCTCTTTGAACGAAGCTATTACATACAGGGTGCTATTATATACAGGGTGTTTGGACGAGTACATACATCTAGACACAAATGTTCGTCGAACTACGTCCTTTAATTCAGTAGACCCTGGCTACCTACATGTATGTGAGTGGGTATGGGTAATTGAGGGAGGCCGTGACTTTTATTTTATCAACCCTTTGAATAGAGGCGCGCACCACACAATAACGAATTCGCGCCATTTTTTACTTTGACGGACGTGAAGTAGTTTTCAATGGGGCATTTGGCTGGAAAGTCAATTTAGGGACAATGAATGGTATAAATGGTTCAATGTAACAGTTTTTTTTGATTCAACATGAAATTTCTATTTTATCTTCACATATGGAATATAAATAAATAAATAAATAACCCAAGACATGCCACGCTGGGCCACACAGCGCCACCTAGCCCCAAACTAAGCCGAAGCTTGTACTATGGGTACTAGACAACTGATAAACTTACTTAGATACATTTTTTTAAATAAATACATATTATACATAGAAAACACCCAGACCAATACAAACAGACATGTTCATGAACACAAATGTTTCTACTGTGCGGGAATCGAACCCACGACCCTCGGCTCAGAGGGCAGAGGTCACTACCAAACACCTACCAAATGAGCCACTGAGCCTGTATATAATGTATGTGTACATCTTGTAAAAATAATCTTTACTAGAACTTGGTTAAAAGGCTTCTGCATGTTTAGATTAAACCTATCATGACCCTATGATAATTACAGTAAGTTAGACTTGATCACGATTAACAAATCCAGGACTTTGAAGTAAAAGTTTTCAAATGTAACCAGTACACTTGTTAAGATGAAAAGGATGACATTAGTAAACATAATCAATTATCCCCTATTTGAAAGATTAAATTGGCATGTTCATCCTAGTGCTAGTATTTTGGTCCTAGAACAGTAGCTTGCTAAAGAATCATTAAAGACAAAGGAAAATTTTGTTCCGTTAAGCTACACAGTTTTAAGCTTGTTTCTGTCTGATGTGATAATTTCTCTGCCAAGAGTAAAACTGTCCGGCACACGACGCGTGAAACAGAGATATAGGTAGCCCAATAGTGCCCTATTGTTATCTGAAAACATTGAGCACTGTTCACACACTGCGCACGTCTCTGGACCTCCATGAAGTGGCCTCTTGTCACACCGAAATTGTACGAGAAGTTTTCTTATAAATAAAATAAATAAATAACCCAAGACTTGCAAGAGAGGGCAGAGGTCACTACCAAATGAGCCACCGAGCCTGCCAATTATTTTTATATTTCACTTTTTTTATATTTTTCTTATATAGGCACTATGTTGGCTTCCTTTTCCCTAAAAAAAGAGCTTTGTTTGCTCTGGTAATGTGCGGAAAACCTCACTTTTCTTCGCTGTACATAACTTTATCTCTTTTCAAAAAACCAAGGACGTAAATAATATAACGAATCAACTGAAATATTGAGACTAAATGTGTATGACGATTGTGGACAAAGCCAGTGAATTTTCACTTGGTTTTCACTAGTTTCATTTTGTTGTTCAGTTATTGTGAGTGTAGTCCTCATAATCCGTATAGACGCGTCGAAGGGCAGCGGTAATGGCATTTCGTATTATTTGACAACATTTTCGGTATGGAAGGGTAACCTTTTGGGATAACAGCGTTGGTTCTAATATTTGAGAAAATATTTACAAAATATCGGAAATTCATTTCATAGTACGTATTCTATTGACGACCAGTTTGGTTTAGCGGTAGTGAGCGCTGCCTGACGTCAACTGACTGGTGGCGGTATAACCATCACGATTGAAGGCGTAGCTAAATACTACAGGCCGATGACGGGCAGCTTACGCCCTGCGATCGTCAACCTGCCTGCCCAGCGTGGCTATTATGGGTAAATCCTCTAGTTGTTTGCCCAAAGTGGCGAAAAAGTCTGAGAGTTTGCTATGTATAATATGTATTTATTTTAAAAAGAATAGTATTTCAGTTGTCTGGTATAGTACAAGCTTCGGCTTGGTTTGGGACTAGATGACGCCGTGTGGCTTAGAGTGGCATCTTATTCTGAGGTTGACGCAGTTATGTGTTCTCCACCAGGAGTGCCGGCCGCTTGTCATCTGCGGCTGGCCAGGGCATGCAGGGATGCGGCCGTATGCTTCAGTGTTACCCGTGTCCCTGCAACTTGCTGCCCACTGGCGACACTGGGGGGCTTAGTGGGTATACCCTCCCATTTCGGGAGGTGTGAGTCCCACACACCATGTCACCTCCCCCCGGAGGTGGCATGACGGTGCCTAATGCATTCTCCTCTAAAAAAATAAAAAAAGATATTTGTTCTCCGCTAAATAGGAGTGAGCCCCACATGACCCAGGTGTCCCGTACCCAGGGCCCTAGTGTATGCGTAAAGGCATTCCTGACGTTAAAAATAAGGTATGTGTAGTTGGTATCATCAAACGAAATCTAGAATTAAGTATACTTATTAAATTGTTCGATCATGAAATTGAGTTCACATAGAAATGCTCTGTACTCTGTATTAAGTAGACTTCAACTCATCATTTTATGTCGTTGGAAAAACGTAAACGCAAACTTCTAATTGAGTTGAATTAACAGATTAAATACATTTTCTTCTGAACGGTAAATTTCGTTAGGTTTATTCAAAAACACGATGCAAGTTGGTCAGTAAATTCAAAAGCCTTAAAATCACAAAACTTTCTCCCCGCGCCACCACTTCCTACAAGCGACACAAAAGAACAAGCTTAAATTAAAAAGTTACCACGAAACCTTGCGCTGTGTAAATATTTCAAGCGCGACGGAAACGCGGACGGACCGTAAACTTGGCGTCTTTGATAAATCGTTTAATTAATTAGGATGATGCTGTTTATTCATCACGTTCCGTGTCGTGCATGCGGCGAGATTGTGGCTGATGCAGACTTGGTTACAGTTAAGTGTGCAGCTAATACGGTTTCTTAATGATTTACAGCTATGATAGAAGACTTAAATGCACTTCATTGTCTGTATGCTGGCTTGTGATTGGTTCGAGTAATCTTTTATATTCATGATTTGGTAGTAGTAGATTGAGAGATCCTAGATATTTTTATTGAACATCATACAGTTGACTTAAAGATGGATTAATTTTTATCTTATCGCTATAATCGGACTCTACCAGATAACATTCGTGTGATAAAGAACACCCACCATTTATTACATTTTGTTTTGGCTTTATAATGATTACCTACTCTATTAATTGAAATTAAATTGAAAATGACAGAATAACTCTCACCATTTAAGGCGTAGGACAGAGCGTTGCAATCGCCAAGCCGCCTGCCCATGCAGCGTCCAATTTTTTTCAACAAAGCGCCGAACAACCGACTGCGATAGGATGATGATAGGTAATGAAAGTAGGTAAGAAATTCTACCACATTTTATTTGTGAAATTTCCATTTAGTCTGTAGAGAATTGAATAATAAATAAACTATCCCAAAATACTGACGTAAAATTGTGGTCAACTTCAGAACATTTATTTCGTTTCCGACATCTGTCGCCGGGCGCCGATTGCGCGTGAATGTATGGTAATAAGCGGGGATGGGATGGGACTGGTGTTTGTATGCGATGCACGTAACTCTGTTATTATATGAGGCATGACATTTTGTAGGCAGCAGTCAGATCCGAATCGTGAATAAACGGAATCTGTACCTACATTGAAGTGGAAATGGGGTGACACTCGGATGGCCGAAGAAAAAGAAAGATAGAATTTCGACCACTTCGACTCTTGACTTGGTTCTCGTACGCGTGATGATGGCTTATATAGTACGTGAAGCTTAAACATACGTCTTAAATGCCATACAAGATTTAAATTAAATGCAGCAGTATGATAGCTACAAATTCAATAATCTCTATTTCATGCTTTCTTATCTTGACGATTTGATGATACGTAAGTTATAATTGATTTGAATACCATACTGACAATGAAATTTGGCTGAAGTTAACAAAACTACCAATTTGTAATTGAAACTGCACTGACAAATGTATCGTTAAAGCTACTGACACACGTACTCAAAAAAGCATGCTCATATGCTTGCTTAAAATTATTATTATGTGCTCATTACTAGCAATGTAGTGATCCATTTGCTACTAATGAGCACTTGCCCAATAAAAGCATGCTTTCGTGCTAGTAATGTGTCTGTGTCGTAGATTTACGTGTGTCAGTAGATTTACTTTAAGCATAATGACAATCTATCGAGTATTTTTTGTCAGAATAAAAGAAAATAGTTTCAGTCTAGTAGGAGTTTAACGAACAAAGTCTTAGTCTCGTTCTCGGCACAGATGGTCACCTCGGTGTCTGGCTGCATATTTCACGTCGGGTCAATAGACTTAAAACACTTTTACGCTACATAAAACTGCTTTATGGCGTCTCGACTAACCGGTACCTGCGGAACACCTTACGCTTCGGCGCCTTTATAGCCTTAAAAGTTTCAAGATATTTATTCTATCTCTCAGTATTAGTTGCTAGTCGCGATTTTGTCCGTGCGGAATTCCACAAGAAAATTCTTCCTTTGGAATTGAAAATTTCATTAGTTTTTTTTTTGCGCGGAACCATAATTGTTTTTGTCAATCTTTTTACAAGTTTTTATTTAAGTTGCAATGTAGTATATTTTTCCGGGTGGAATCTTGCAACTTATATATCTATACTTATAATATATTTTTTATGCGAATGGCGGCAGACGAGCAAATGTGATGCCTGTTAAGCAGTCAACGCCGCCCATGGACACCCGCAACTCAAACTCAATTTTCTATTAAAGAGCAGGTTGTCAGATTGTATTGTATAGTCAATAAAAAGATGCCTTCATCACTGTGCAAGACCCTACCCATCGCTGTGGCCGGCCTGTAAAAAAATTCACAGAATGTAAGATGGTCGCAAGCCAGGCGGGTAAGTTTCATCCGTCACCGCACGGATGAAACTTACTTGATGATACTTTACTTAATAAAGAGACAGCTTCTATCTAAGAGAAATCGGTCAGGAGAATATTGTAACGAAATGAGATTATGTATAAGAAGTCTGAAATAATAGTCTTTTTGATTCTACATAAAATAAAGAAATTGATTTTTCAAACCTTGTTATTGTGAGGTATACCTTCCAGAATTGATTTAAAGGTTTGCGGAATCAATCATCCATTTATAAAAAAGGACCGGCGGGGACAAGACATGGACTCGGGTATAACAACCTAGCCACCGATATTTCAGCAATACGCTTGGACGGGGATTATTTATTTTGCATTTTTTTTGGTTTAATATGGGAGGGACTCTTTTGTAGTCTTTTTCAGCCGAATAATGCCTTGTTGTAATATTACCTTTTATTTGCAGTAAATAGAAAATATGCATGACTTATCTTTATGAATTTATTAAACTCTTTAATCGTCCACATACACAGTTTTCGAAGAATTTTTTAAAATTGTTGTCTATTATAGGAGTTACAATACTTTCATTAAAGTTATCGATTAGACAGAGATATGTGACACTGATGACCTTCCGTTACATTCGCTCCATACAAATTCATAGAAAAATTTGTTTTTGTGAGAGGGATGCATATTTGCTTTAAACGACCATAATTATCCAATCCATTCCATTATTCAGCGAATCATGATTAATTTCCTCTATGTAGGCCTGCGGTCCAGCTATCATATGCTTGGTCAGTTGCTATGTAAATGTCAGTGTCATGTCAAAATGAACCAATTACGTTACATTTGCACCAGGTGTTACCTGGTGAATTTCTTCTTTCAGAAAACTCAAATTTTGCACTAAAGTGCATATTATTAAAATATTTCGTGATTGACTCCCGTGACATGATTAGTCTCCTTGGAGATAAGCCACTGTCGAAATTCGGCCAAGAGAGTATTATTATACTGAACTACACGGCAAAATTCACTGAAAAGCCGTTTCCAAATTAATCCTCCGTTTTGAATAAAAGTGCCTGAAATAGCGGATTGAAAATTCGTTATCTCTGACAACCAGAAATCCAGGCGGGCGAAGCTATGAGAAAAAGTTAGTTTGATATGAATGCTGTATTGTATGTAAGTTCCAATTACCTACAAGCAGTAGTTTGCATAACGTCCATGTTTAAAAAAGCAAAACTAAGCGACACGGGTCTACAGGGAGTTGCTGAGTAAATATAGAGTACAAATTGTTTTTGTGTATGTAGGAACTTAAAACGGAGACAAAGTAATTTGAATTTAGAATGAAAAAGATAATAAGTTTTTTACTAGCAGATAGATTTAAATTTTATAACAGCGAATAGAGCTTACGGCTAACTACTAGATCTACGAGGGAAGAGTATTATATGTAAAATACATAAAATCATAATACAAACTAATGAAATGGACACATTGGCTGCGTCACACATCCAGGACACTGCGGTGAGGGCCCGCTCAGCCGCTGAACAAGCTCAAGCGCCGCAAATATTCATCTCTACTGACAGACAATGAGTTTGCGGCGTTTGCAGTTGAGACATTGGGACCGTGGGGTCCGGAGGCCAAATCTCTTGTAAAAGACATTTCATCTAAACTGGTCCAGGCTTCTGGCGACACCAGAGCTGGCTCGTACCTCGCTCAGCGCATCTCGCTAGCAATTCAGCGAGGTAACGCAGCCAGCGTCCTGGGGTCACTGCCACAGGGTTTTAGATTTTATTTAACGTTTGTACATATTATAGTTAAGTTTAGGTTTAGCTTTTATTTATTTATTTTTATATATTATCTGTATTAACTTTTGTGTGCAAATGAAATACCCACTTTATTACCACAAATATTATGTATAGATAGATGCATTTTTAATATGGAGCTAAAATGTAGTAGAACAGAAACGGAAGTACAATGTTTCAGTCGAGCGTCCATGGTTTCGCCTGTGAATTCATATTTTATGAGCGGGGCGATGTCAAGAACACACTTTGCTGTTATTTGCCCAAGCTTTTGAAGGCCTGTATCATTACCTAGCTCAATGACCTTCACCTGTAGGTACACTGTAGTGTACTGCAATGATTAGGACTCTTCGTAGACTGGGATTATAACCGATTTTCATCAGAAATGTTGATATTGATGCGTTGGATATCGACCAATCATATTAATTGAACCATATAACATTTAATGTTTGGGAGATAAGTAGGTAAGTAATTTTAGAAAAGATAAAATCAGTCTAGTTTGTCGATATTAAAATGTAGAGTAACAGGAAAAGTTTGCTTGAGAGAAGCGCAGCATCGTAGTCAATGGTGATCTGGAGAGGAAGCCCTGCAGTGGGGCGGACAAAAGAGAGGCTAATGATGATGGTGATGATGAAAGTAGTCACAAGTTCACTGCCTTGGAGATATCGAAAGATGGAGGAATAAAGAGCTGTCAAGAGAGCATATCGAGGAAAACTGGTACGTCGATCAGTTGGCACACCGCCGTTGACGAGGCCACCGAAGTCGTAATCGAGCTGCACGTGCTTTGCTGGTTAAATATGGCATAATATACAAGGGAATTACGTTTTTATCGTAAATACGATATCGGAGACCAAGATCTAGAGTATGCACTGATGGAAACGGATTCAACTAAGCTATGTGTTTTAAATGGAAGGATGCTATACTGGATACTACTAGTACATCAGCACATCATACTCGCCTTGCTTCATAGGCTTGTATCAGTGGAAACGGTTACACAGTTTCATAGCTTAGATTTCACATCCTCTCGGCATAGCTGCATAGCATATCTCTAGTGGAAAATCACCCTTAAACCGTGCCTAAGAGTGTGTAAGCCACGAGCGAATGAGATAAGTTTGTAAATATTTAAACGTGAAAATGTTCAGTTTTTATTTCAGTAAATACTTTTTAAGATAATTGAGAACGTGTAATTATAAAAAGTGTTGCCAGCCCGTGTTGTGCAAAACGTTACGGAAGTCAAATGTAACGAGGTGAGCCTGGAAAAAAGTTCCGGCCCCAAAGCATACCTGCTGCGCATATTTTAAAAATATTAAATTATTTATAAAGAGTGCGGAAATGCAGATGGAGTAGAGTTATGCAAAGTGCAAACAAAACGTAGGAAATATTTAAAATTCGCTGCAAGCGCAGGTAGTTTTTGAGAAAACACCTACGCTGCGGGGCGCCGGCGTTTGATAAATGCCCGAGTCTGTATAAATGCACCGTTTAGATGCAGGCCGGCTTTTTCCCCAGTGAGAATTTTTATTAGCAATTCGAAAATGCATCACACCACTTTTGAGGATCTTAGTTTTCGCTCTTTTATTTTATGTGTAGGTGACTGGTAAAAATACAAATCACCGGTCTAACATCTCCTAGTAAGAGCCGACGAAGTGACTTTTTGAGATTTCAGCTTTTCCGACAATGGTTACATAGTGGCCACCGTAGACTAGGCGAAACAACAGTGAAGGGACTTCAGTCGCGTTTCGAGATCCGGATCAGTCCGTGTATAGCAAGAGGTATATGTCAGGCCACTGGCAAATGATTGAGTTGGTTGGCGTCTTGGGCGACTCGGGCTTCTCTTTTACTTTCGATAATAGACTTACTTACTTAACTTACTTTATAGTGTTAATTATAGGAGGCGGATGTGGCGACAGTATCGCCGCTTAAGCTACCTCACGGGGTCCAGCAGGTGGTCGGTATCCCATCCATTACTCTTCTTGCAAGGATTTAAAAGAGGTAGGGCATAGCGAATCTTCGCTCGAATTGAGCTGCCCGTCCGGGGAAGGACCTCCACCCTATAAAATACCGCAGCCAAATGACCTTCGGGTCGTGTTTCTGCTGGTGAGTAGGGTGTCCGGAGCTCGTGGGGGGTTAGGGTTGGGCCGGCATGGCAGTTGCAACTGACAGGTAAATGACCAGTTACTTGCCAGTTGTCACAGCGACTTGGGCCTCTCTTTCACTTTCCATCAGGCGTAGGGAAGCCATAATGGTCGAACCACTATAAAAAAAATCCCCGTCTTTGTCTTACGGGAGTAGGTTCATCTCTCCCATTAGACTGTATATTATCGTTTCACATATCACTGATATTCACGCGTGCAAAGCCGCGGCATACAGCTAATACGATATAATGAACATATCACATAGGTAGGCTTTGACGAAAATGTGTCATTGCCAATAAGATTTCATATGAGAATCCCGATTCAATATTACATCTTAATTCAGTGTTCCGTGAGTGAAGCATGTTTATGAGGCTAAGAGAGCGCGAGGCTGGTGAGTAGACGTAAATTGAATATTATACGTACAGGCAACGTTCGATCTGACGTCGTATCTCCAATAATGGGTTTGGGGAACGCAATCAGTCTTGCTTACTAAAGTAGCGTACGCTTTATTAATGTGATTTAGCAATTACTTAAGAGTACGGTGAAACATTTGATACAACATTTCTGAAACAACACAGAAATTCGGCTATAGTTTTCCATCTTTGACTTATCTGTGTTGTGTTGTGATGCAGGGAGTAAGCCAGGGATGGAAGGAAGCGACCTATCATTTTTTCGCTCAAACCCAACCTCACCTGCCCGTGGTGCCTGCGATCCTGCCGAATAACAAACGAGGCGCTGGCGACCGTCTGGTGGCGGTATAATAAAACAAATGATGGTGTAGCTAAATACCACAGGCCGATGACGGACAGCAGCAATCTTGTACGCTTAACAATGATCGCAACGTTGTGCGACCATTAGCGCGGTCAAAGGATGATGGGAATGGGTATAGCTTTCCCTAAGTGTTGCGAAAGTCTGATGGCAGTCGCTCTGTGTAAAAGCTTAGCCCTCGCCAAATCTCTCAGTTTGGGAAGCCGACCCTAAGACAATCGGGAAAAAAGGCTAGGATGATGATGATGATGACGGGCAGCAGCGTCACCGGAGCGAGAAGCTACGCCATGCGATCGCCAACCCGCCTGCCCAGCGTGGCGATTATGGGTATGTCCTCCAGATGTTATCCCTAAGCGATTGGAGAGGCCTATGACCAGCAGTGGACTGCAATAGGCTAATGATGATGATGCAGGCAGTATTTTTATTGATATCCTAAAAAAAAAACTATCAACACTAACACCAAATGTGCAAAATATTCAATTTGGTTCATTTTGGATAAATAATAACCTGGGTAGCATAATTCAAGATAATCATTCATATTCTCAATTTTACTCATTACGCACTCGTAATGAGTAAAATTATACCCTCTGTTTTCTATCTATACTTATAATAAATCTGTAGAGAGGTCAATTCTGTACATTAAATATAATTTCAAAATAACTATCAGGGGATGATTATCGATCGATACTGATGCCAAAAATGCAATCAGTAAAATTTTTGTCTGTCTGTCTGTCTGTCTGTCTGTATGTTCGTTATAGAAACAAAAACTACTCGACGGATTTTAACGAAACTTGGTACAATTATTTTTCATACTCCTGGGCAGGTTATAGGGTACTTTTCATCACGCTACTATTAATAGGAGCAGAGCAGTGAAGGGAAATGTTAGGAAAACGGGAGAAATTTTTTGAACGCGCATCTCTCAAAAACTACTGCATGAAATTGAATACGATTTTCACTAATGTATTACTAGAGGTCTAACTTAAAACTTAGGTTTAGGTATAAGTATTTTATGGAAGTCCGTTATTTTTGAAACCCGATATCCAAGCGTGCGACGCCGCTGGCACAGCTAGTAAATAATATAGGTACATGCGATTTAGACACATTTTTCTAAAGAGTTACTATTTACCTATTAAAAAGAAGAAGAAGAAGAAAAGAAGTAGGTAACGTTTCTAAAATAAAGAATTATTTACATTTGTGATATTCATAACAACAATAACATTAGCTTATCTCCTGTGACGTCAAGTGGCCCTATCGCACGCCATTCCCGTGTTCCACACAAGTCAAATTATCCGTACATTTACGGTTATGGACGAGATATAAATATATCGAGTTGACTGCAAGAAGTAATGGAGGAAGGATACACTGTTTATAGACATATACAAATTTGTTTGCCTTTTTATATATTGGTCGTCGGGTCGACTATACAACTTCTAGAGATTTTAGTTTCTCAGCCGGTGATAGGGGTTACCAGACTGGCTGGCCACCCACCGTACACTTGGCGAAATGCCCGTGAAGTAAGTTCAGCCGCGTTGCGGTGTGTGCATAGCCAGAATAAGGGTTAGGTATAATAGGTTCCCATCGCCATGCTGGGCTTCGCAGGCCAGCATGGCGGTGGCAACGGACACGTGATCGATTTGGTTGCTTGTCCGTTGCCGCAGCTACTTGGTGCTCTCTTTCGTTTTCCATCAGATGACAGGAGGCACTATACTGTGCTACTATACATAAAAAAAACTTGTTGTTCAAATGCGGCCACTTGAACACTCGATTTGAGCTGATGTTACACAAAATGTTTAAACATACCGTCGCGTCGTGCCGTCCAAACTGCCTGTGTGGTTTTCCGATTTCGAATAGGACCGTCCCATCTCAACCCAAAAGGAAATAATCAGGAACCAGGACCAGAATGGGCAGTGGATCGCCATGTCCTGTCCTATCGTCCTGTCCCATTTGTACCAGCAATCGTGCTGGTACAAATAAAACCTTCTGCCGTCACTAACCCGCCCGCCAAACATGGTGACTAGAGCGAATTCCCTCAAGTAATCGTTGTCATAAGGGGAGGCCTATCTCCAGCACTGGAAGTTTGCAGGCTGATAAATCCTAGCTGACTCGTCAGCTACTTCTGGTCACATTTAGTGGTATTTTGGCCACCCCATTGGCTCATTCTACGCTCATTCGTACTCAGTACTATTAAATTAATAAAATATCATCAAAACATCACATAAAGATAACAATATGTACTCCATGCCACAGGGGACGTGTTTCCCATTTCCTTCCCGTTCGTCGCAGTTCAAGTTACCCGCGAGTTAATCGCTAGCGTGACTCCCTGTAGGCTTGCGGAGTAATTTCAAATAAGTAATCAGCCATCGCGGTTGCCAAGCTCTCCCAAGTAACTTGAATTAATCATACTGTACCATACTCGGATGTTAAAAGCAGTTAATACTGACTGACTTCTTCACGGAGAGTGCTCCGAGGAGTTATTTAATATCATGCCGATGACACCATTCTACTATCTCACTACTCGACGCCGCGGTAGGGTCCATCCGTATCACCTGTAAACAATTACCTCCCGAACCGTTCGTTTTCAACGTTCATTTCTGCCACGGACTTTCAAACTCTGGAACGACCTCGAGCCGTGGTGTTTCCTGATAGCTTCGACACATGTCCCTTTTTAAACGAGATTTAAAGAGAGCTCTTTCCTCACGGTAGGTAGCGGCATTGCTGTGCCCCTAGCATTGCTGATGTCCATGGGGGACTGTTTACCATCTGACAGGCCGCTTGCTTGTCTGCCACCAAAAACCAATAAAAAATATAAATTGTCATATGAGGCCTATGTCCAGCAATGGACGTGTAGAGATTGATGATGATTATGGTTTCATACTAAGGTTTTCTCTTGTCTATGAGTACCTTACCAGTCGATTAAGTCTTTCAGCCAGAACTAATAATAATTAATTTCTTAAATCGACTCGACCAAAACGCAATCGAACCCGGTGCCTTTGAATTGTCTCGCGCTTAACGCTCTTCATCCATTACACCAGCAAGGTCGGTGGATTAAATAAATGCACATTCTTTAAAAAGGTAAAATACCTACACATTACCATGAAATAAGTATTAAAAAAGCAGATGCATGAAGATCGCAAAAACTAGAGGGAATTCTTCAGTTACGAGCTTTCATATACTCTGTGAAAGGTCACCCTAAAATAACGAACTTGCTAAAGTTAAAATATGAATAGGGAAGGTGATGACTGATTAATAGAGATTGACATAGAGTTAAAAAAAAGCTAATTATAATATTTTATCACGCAAGCCCGCTATTTACATAACACAAGAGGCTTATTAAAATAATGTACGGTTTTTATCCGTGAATTTCTCGTTTTCTACCCATTCTGAAATATATTATTTTCAGTTTAGATAAAAACTTTATGCATACCAACAGGTGTACAAAATTGGATGTAAATTTGCTTTCTCTATATTTGTTTTTATTTCATTTCAATATATTTTGTGGGAAGCTAATCCTTTACGTGAACCCTTTGGTAAATTGTATTTCAAAAAATTTTGCTTCGATAATATAAACTAAACCAACATTTCCATAGGTCTGCGCTTAATATATAAGTAAATAAAAATAAATATCAGACAACATCACATGCAGTGATCCGATCTCAAGGTAAGTAGCTTAGGCACTTATATTATAAATAAATAAATAAATAAATAACCAAAGACATGCCACGCTGGGCCACACAGCGCCACCTAGCCCCAAACTAAGCCGAAGCTTGTATTATGGGTACTAGACAACTGATAAACTTACTTAGATACATTTTTTTTTCTAAATAAATACATATTATACGTAGAAAAACACCCAGACCAATACAAACAGACATGTTCATGAACACAAATGTTTGTACTGTGCGGGAATCGAACCCACGACCCTCGGCTCAGAGGGCAGAGGTCACTACCAAATGAGCCACAGAGCCTGTCAATTATAGAAATCGAATTCAACCAAGGTAACACAAAATATAATATTTGAATACAATATTAACATCCAGACCCAGCACATTCATCACGTGAATGTTTGTCCTGGGTGGGGATCAAACACATGGGCAAGGGTCCTTCAAATGAGCAACACCGGGCTAGTTGAAAATCTACTTACCTATGAACTTATTTCTCCAAATTGGATATGGTGCCAGCAATATTGAGGATACAAGCTTACACCCGAACAAATCTTCAGATCGTTTGTGAAAATCGAAACTTCTATTACGATAGCTTTTACTCGTGATATCAACAATAACGTAAAATATACTAGTCATATTGTGTTTTCACATGTTCTTGAACATTCTTGTAACGTCTGATCTCACTGACTTACTTTTAAATTGGATAAAATGACACACAGTGGTCAAAAATAATGTGTGATATTTTATCGAATCCGTCAATAAATCAGTATAATCAATATTCGCATATCCAACATACAAAATAAAAAGTGAAAATCCACTTTATTTACTCATAAAAAGAATTTCCCATGTCACGACACTTTCATTTTCTCATTTCTTTACTAAGGTACTTGATACAAATAAGGCCTATGCTCAAATAAGGCCTATACTGCGAAAAAGTCGTTTAAAATATATTTACGTCAAAAATACTTCACACACACTTAGACGACAGCATTACGACTCGGCCAAAAGTGCGCAAGAGCCCCGGTCGCGCTCACAGCGACAGCAGTGGCCAGTTGTTTGTCAGCGATGGGTGTTTTCATTGCGCGTTATTAATTTGTCGTCATTTGTATCGAATTTTAATAAATTATTCTACGAAGTTTTGTTTCAATTAATGTATGCTGATCACAATATAACTTATCGAAAAGGTAACTATTAATTTAAATTGTAATTTTTAGAATATGCGAATTATTTACTGCTTAAAATATTTAGGAAGTATGATGTACTAAATAAGGCCTACATTTTTAACAGGCCTTATTTCAGACCCTAGGCCTTAATGGGAATCCTGCTGAATTTGAACTTTATTATGTTTATTTACAGATTCATCATCTCAGTACGTCTCCTCCAAGACTCCTCTAATTACTAGTACTTATTATCAGTAAGACTGGTTACTGTTCCTAAGCAAATTATGCTATTTAAGGCCTTATTTAGTTACCTTGCTTAATTAAGGCCTATCAAAATATTTTTTACTTTTAATATTTAATAATATTTTTTGGAAGACATGTTCATTTGCTAATTTTTGTTTGTATGGATAAGTTTTTTTTTATATTATTCTTCATTTCTTGTTGATATATGACTTCAAGTCTGACTAGCAATTGAAGCAAAATATTTAGTAAAATCACTTATAAATTTCTATATAGATCTCATAGAAACACTTGATAAAAGGCTAAGAAAAGCATATTTTATGTAATTAATACTCTAATAACAATATTCTAAATTTCAGTATATATTAAAGTATTTAGGCTTTATTACGGCACTATGTTTTTAAAAGGCCTAAGGCTAAGGTTCCAGAATTACCCCTTTTTAAGTGATTTTTGATAAAAAATTATAATATGTTTTCTTAAATAATTAAAATTTATGAACCAATTAATGATGCCTTGCTTTTATTTTTCACCTTATTCAAATAATTAATCATAAAAAGAGTGGTTGAAATTAGGTAGGCCTTATTTGTATCACTTACCTTAGATGAATATTGAAAGGCGCTGTTGGAATATCTAAAGGGGATAGAAGGGCAAAGTAAAAACGTGTGTGAATATATAGAGCATCAAAGTGGCTAACCTGACAACAGTGGCATGCACTGCCCATTGTCATGCCTGAACTAGGGACAAGGTTGACTTTTTAATACCACTAATGGACGTAGGCCGTACCACGGTTCCGTGGATACAATGCTGTTCTAGATATTAAAGAAAGATTTTGGTATTGTTTAAGAAAAGTTTTCTGAAAAATAAGTTGTAGTGTTTTAGTCAGATGCGTAAGGTATAAAGTGGTATTAGAAGAGCTTTTTGTAAGCATTATATTTTCAATATTTAACTATAAAATTGGTATTTTACATTTGAATTCGAATTTCTAATGTATGGAGCGCACTAAAATTGTTGAGTTATAAAATTACCAGTTGCTTGCCAGTTGTCACAGCGACTAGGGCTTCTCTTTCGCTTTCCATCAGGCGAAGGGAAGCCATTATGTCGAGCTACTATAAAAAAGAAAAAAAATGCCGTTTGAAATAATAGTGAGATGCAGGCTTACGTTCGAATTCTGGAGAAAAAGATTGAATCGCAGGGTGCATGGCTTAATGGACCTTTATGTTGTCTGTAAGGGTGTAACGGCAAGTCACATACATTAAATGTTACGGAGTTGAAGTGGTCGCCGTGGACAAAACTGGCCCTTTAAACGTCAGATTCGTCCCTAGGTATTATTGTTACTTTAGTACTTGATCAAAATTGAAGCTGGAAATTACATATCGAGTCCATGTTCTGGCAAGTCTTGTCATCATAACGCCACCATAACCATCATCAGCCTATTGCAGTCCACTGCTGGACTTAAGCATCTCCAGTTGTTTGTCACCATGGGCAAACTCCTGAAGGATTTACCTACAATCGCCACACTGGGCAGGCGGGTTGGCGAACGTATAAGGCCACCAATTAGTTAGAATAAGTAATTATTTCAAAGAAGTAATGCAAAATGGGGTTAAAGTTGTAGTGCTACATTTATCCGGCTCACAATAAACAAAACACTATAATGAATGCTGTGTTGAAGCGTGACGTTGCGTAAACTCCGAGTACGGCTCACTCGCGTGACGTCACAAGGTCACGGTCGCAAACTACCCTTATCGTAACCACCATCACAAATCGCTTCTCTACTTAAACTAAATTGGATACGAGTCCCAAAATAAAATCACGGAACAATATTTTCCATTCTTTGAAGGATAATAATTGAACGGGATGCATGACGAAATATGCTGATACTTCATATTTACGTATGGTATAAAAGAGTTTTAGTGAATAAATTGGATGTTATTTTGGGATCGCAAGTTAGGTTAGTTAACTGATAAAGAATGATTGGAACAATATCCGAGCGTCTATCGAGTATCAAATGAGTTTTCGTTTAGATAATTCGCTTCGTTGGCGGCTTGAAACATGCCTAAAAGGGGAATCAGGGAAATCGGGGAACCAATCCAAACCTATTTTTCAAGTTGTTAAAAAATAATAAATTAGTATAAAGAGAACTATATTTATTGAAAGACGATAGGTATTATCGTAACAACATAGTAAGGAAACCTGCAAATTTTAAAGGCTCGTACAGAAAACTGCGACGCGACGTCGCATCGTAATAATCTCCGAGCTTCCTCGACGCATCGCAAGAACTTGCGAATTGATTCGCACCGCGCATTCCTGCGATGTTACAAGAATCGTGAAGGGAGCACGACATCACATCGCAGCAATTCGTGCCGCAATTTTCTGCGTTGCGAATTCGCAATGTAGGACGTAATGTAGGACGCCCTCAGGCCAGGTGGAGTGACGATTTGCACAGGACGGCTGGCAAGTGCTGGATGCAAGAAGCCCAAAATCGACCTAAGTGGCGAACACCCAATGTTGAGTCCAGCAGTGGACTGACACGGGCTGATGATGATGATGATGCGAATTCGCATCGCGGTTTTGTTTTCAAACCTTAAGGTCTAACTTCACACAGTAGTCGACCAAACGCACTTGGCATTGGTGTGGTTGAAGGAACCTTGTAGTTCCAGATACCCCGTCACTCACCCGGGTGCGAATATACATAAAGGCCATTTAAAAAAATAGAAAAAAGGTCTTATCGTCCTAGTTTAGGGTAGGCACGATCTCCTCGGATATATATATGAGCTGTTGGTGATGATGATGACTATTGCAGCGATCACGCAAAATATTTCGACTCTAGTCTGTTTTAGAGAGTAGGTATACAAGTACATTATATGTAGCGTATCTGGAAGAAATGATAGCTGAAAACGTAAACAAACGAAGCGAAAACGATCGTAACAACGGTAATCATTAATTATTTTACATGTTTCTTAGAGAAAAGTTATTGTGCGTGAAAGTGTGAATTTGTTGCCAGCCTTAACACCGTTTGTGTGTAACGTATAAGTACCTGTTATATTGAAAACAGGTTGAGCATAAATAATAAGTGCGTGGGACTTTTCTGTTCGGCAATTGTTTTGCCCTAGTTTTAGGAGCTCGAACCTTGGTTGGGACCTATTCAGCCCCAATTTATTTACGCTAAAACAGATGCGAAGATTATTCAGGATCGTTTTGTACAATTTTATTGGGGACCTATTTGAATCTGATATAAATATATAAAGTTTGTAAGGCCTTTTTCATTAATTTAACACGTTGGGTGCTATGGTGGTCCTGGTAACCGGTAAACAATAGTATTTCTATTGTGGCTTTTAACCACGTCTTAAAGGAAGGACGACGTATTTAACGAGGAATCTGACAAGGAAAGAACTAACATCAATTCAATTAGACACGTTGCGGCTGGTACTGGCCTCTGGGTGTGGAATCCAAACGAAAATAATAGGGAAACCACAAAACACTTTAATCGCCTATCCGCGATGGACTGTATAACTTCACTATAATGAACAATAACCATAGCAACTTAAACACTTCCAAATATAAAACTATGTACAAAACTATTAAAAAGGTAAAAGTATATAAAAAGGTCGTGAAGGCACTTTGCAATATAATAGCTATAAACTACAAGTTCAACCGGTTTCTAATTAATAACCGGTTTCCCCAGTGATTGTTTAATTCTTCCTCATTGGCAACTCAAGTGCTTTCCAAATTATTTTGTTAAATTCCGTCAAACGTCACGGATAAAAAACATTAAGGATTTTTATTACTATTTGCCAGCGCTTAATTTCTTCATCTAATAAGGTTTTTGAAAAAAAATATATACCTATACCATACGTATATACGAGTATATGTAATTCATCAACTATCATACAAAAATTTCGCGCACTATCTTACAAGTTCACCTCTGCTCTTTACTCGGTAGCCTATTAATGAATTATGAATCAAGGGCGAAAATAATGTAATGCGGGCCGCTGGGCATCGTAACATGAAAACGTCATTGCCCCAGATAGGGTGAATGGGCTGGTAAAGGATTATGTGTTTGGGTAATGAATTTTGATGGACAATGAAGGAGCGAGCCGTTGACCGAGATGAGGGCTGAGAATTGAGCCTTTTATGAGATGAACTTCAGGGTGACTACGAGTTTGGGTCAGCTTTAGCCCCTTAGACTGAAGTAAACTGTAATATAGTGACGAGATTGAAGGCATTGTGACGCAGTGTATCGGTGTGCGAATCCATGGAGGAGCTAAAATTGTTTATTTTTATTATATAGTAGTAGGTACAACATAGTCTGTGTGGTTTCCATAGTGGCCCAAAAAACATGCTCACTGCGGCGATGGCCAAGTAACCAAGTCAATCACTTCATGCTGGCCTGTTTTAGCAGCTCGACAAAATGACTTAGGGAAGTAATAGGGAAGAAATAGTTTGCCTTCAAACTTGCGTCAGGATAGGGATCCTGATGGAAAGCGAAGCTGCTGTGACAATGGACAAGTAACTGGTTAGTTACCTGTCAATTGTCACCGCCATTCCGGCCTAACCTTAACCCCTCACGAGCTCCGGAAATCCTACTCACCGGCAGAAACCCAACCCGGAGGACGTTTGGCTGCGGTATTCTATAAGGTGGAGGTCCTTCCCCGAAAGGGCTGCTCAATTCGAGCGAAGATTCGTTATGCCCTACTTCTCTGAAGCCTGTACCGATTATTCTGGCTATATACCGACAAAACCCCGTATGAACAACGATAGTGATCTCAAATGAGTGGCTCGATGGCTCATTTGATAGTGACCTGCCTTCTGAGCCAAGGGTCGAGGGTTCGATACCCGCACAGTAAAACATTTGTGTTCATGAACATGTCTGTTTGTATTGGTCTGGGTGTTTTCTATGTACCTATAATATGTATTTATTTACAAAAAATGTATATAAGTAACTTTATCAGTTGTCCAGTATCCATAGTACAAGCTTAGGCTTAGTTTGGGGCTAGATGGCGATGGGTGGCCCAGCGGGGCATGTCTTGGGTTATTTATTTATCAATACTAATACTAACTAATATTATAAAAGGGAAAGTGTGTCTGTCTGTATGTTTGTCTTTCTTTCACGGCACGGTGATTTTTTAAGTGGAGATAGTTGATGGGATGGAGAATAATATAGGCTACTTATTGTCCCTTTCTAACATAATAAACACTTCTGTGATACACCTACATGAACGCGGGCACAGCTAGTTTATTATAAACAAGCTGCTGCCCGCGGCTTTGCCCGCGTGAATATTTGTATAAAACATAGCCTATGTGTTATTCCAATGTATAAGCTACATTACTGTAAAGTTTCATTAAAATCCGTTCAGTAATTAATGCGTGAAAGAGGAACAAACATCCATCTATCTATCCAAACAAACTTTCGCATTTATAATATTAGTAGGATTGACATCGGGTGTTTTGTTAATGATAAACATTTGAATTTGAATTTAAACATTTACCTATTGTGATGTAACATAAACATCTCTAAATACGACGGGTACCTAACTAAAGCACATTTACATTTTATCAAATTTGCATAATGTCGTTAGTTAGCGGGTATCTAATACACATTGTACAAACTTATGTCGTTGATTTTACATTACAAGGGCCACATATCATTTTGTAGGCTTAACACACACGTAATGCTTTCTAAACAAAATACTTTGGCAAACTAAGTATGCTTTCTTCGTATGGTAATAAACATACCATAAAGGAAACTATTTCCTTTACAAGAAAATAGTTTCCCTTCAAACTTGCGTCCGAAGTCGTTAATCATCAATATAAAGACGCCTAAGGATGGATTTACATACTGTAAGTAACGATAACTTTAGCTTTAAGTATCCGAACGCACCTAGTTATTTTTATGTAAACGTATGAATATAAATTTACATATAAGAAAGGTTTAGTTTGGCACTAGATAGATGGCGCTGTGTGGCCCAGGGTGGCATGTCCGGTCATTTATTTATTCTCTTGCCTATAATTTATTATATTTTATTCAACTCAAAGGTACGCAAACGCACAGCCCAAACCACTGGACGAATCGGACATGCAGGTAGATGTTATGACGTAGGCATCCGCTAAGAAAGGATTTTGATCAATTCTTCCCCTAAGGGGATAAAATAGGGGATAAAACTCTATTCTAAACGGATGAAGTCGCAGGCACGGCTAGTAAATAAATAAGGCTTTTCCTTGTACTATTACGAGTAAAAGATTATATAATGACAAGGTCTAGATTTATCTTAACGGGAATCAAACCTGGAACATTATGCAAAAAGCCTAAGACAACTGAAAACAAAAATCATTTTTTGAACCAACGTCCTCCAAGTCCGGTCGAAGGTTAACTAATGAGCCACCATTCGCCTTTAAGTGATAAATACGGGCAAATACAAATCCGGCAAGGGTTGTTTGTTTAGGGTTGCATTGCCCACACCCCAATAATACCTCGGGAAATAATAGTATGCAAATCGTTAGACCCAGATTTACAATTATACCGTGTTAATATTTGGTCAGGAATCCACATGAGCTTTATACATAGTTTACTAGTTGTGTGTGATTAGGGGATTATGTTGGTACTTAGGTAGGTACATGGGTAATTAAAGCAATGACGCAAAAAGAGGGACGCTGTAAGCGTAAGTAGGTAAGAGAGGTAGGGCATAGCGAATCTTCGCTCGAATTGAGCCGCCCGTCCGGGGAAGGCCCCGCAGGAAGAGACCTGCGTGCGTCTGCGTCTATAGCGTGAAGGACCTTTCGTTCATGCTATAGAATACAGCAGCCAAATGACCTCTGGGTCGTGTTTTTGCCGAGTTTCCGGAGCTCGTGGGGGGGTTTAGGGTTGGGCCGGCATGGCGGTGGCAACTGACAGGTAACTGACCAGTTATTTGCCTGCTGTCACAGCGACTTAGGCTTCTCATTAGCTTTCCATAAGGAGTGGGGAGGGAAGCCACTATGTCGAGCTTGGTCGAGCTACTATAAAAAAAATTGCGAGTCGAAAAACATTCTACCGCGCAGACGGAGTCGTAGCATCGCTGCATCAGTCCTTCCCGTGACTACCGAAACCGGCCGAAACGTTGAGCTTAACTAATCAGTCCTCCTCAGAGCCTCATTTGTTTTTCAGAACGGGCAGGTGAGGGTTAGAGCGAAAAGTTTATTATAGGAACTCTTATATCTTCCAATAGGTACTTACTATTTAAGCCCATAATTTCTGATACTCAGTCTTTGAGTGCCAGCAAAAACGAGGCAAGAGGGCGCTATGGAGCAGGTGTTTGAAAACTTTGGTTGCTACAGGGAAACTAATTAGAGGAAAGTTTTTCTATTCAGTACGTAAGAGAGGAATATTTTGGGGTAGTGTTATTTACCCGCGAGTACAGTCAGTGTCAGTATAGCTAAAGTTATTTTTTGTGCGATTTATGTAAGTACCTTGTAATAAATAATGGGCTAGAAAATCGCAAACCACCTATGGGTAGTAGTTTCACGAGTATATTCTATCCATAGGTTGTTTCGAGACCATTTAGAACTTTAATTTATTAAGGGGTGTCATGCAACACAATCGAAAAGTCAAGTTGTAAGTACATAATGTACTACATAGATTGTGGACGAACTTGTGTCAACAAAATCGGCTATGCTAGTCACCTCAGAGCACACCAACGACGCTCCCAGGAATAATAGTCGCCGTGGCCGAATACGGTCTGGACAATAAACATAGTAAATGTCGCGTATTAGTTCCGTTAATTAAAGTTCATTATTTAAAATTCAGTATTTCAAAGTAAGTACAGTACCCAATGGCATTCATCATCTACTTACAGCTTGGCACCACCAGAGAGGAATGTTCATAAGATTTCTGATGCATGTGAGTATAATTTTACTCATTTTTTGATTGAATAATAAAGTAACCATTGGATCAAATCAAATCAAAACTCTCCTCTTAGTTTGACCGTATTTGCAACCACTACTACACATCGTATTATGGATCGGGTATACATACACATACACAAATAGTACCTTACCTACCTTAGATTTTAAGCATTTCGAGTGACGCGATAGTACGTATATGTTGAAAGCGCCCTTGAAGGTAGAGTTCCGTAAATTACGACCAATCGCATGCTATGGCAACGAATGATCGTCGCTGAAGACTGATGCGATGCCGCGCTCAGCAGATGCGGTCTATCAGTGTATAAAATAGGTTTCCATACTGTTTTAGTCGCTTTATTCTAGGTACCTGACGCTTAAATTCTACTTCGGCTGACTGTACCAGAAAGGTTCGCACACACGATGAATGATTCATGGGCGCGCCCGCTCTCCGGCTGGTAATTCATTTGGCGCAAGCGACAATGCCGCTCAAGAAACGAAGTATGTAGCGGTGCCTGCTCATTGTGTAGCTTAAGTTGAGAGCGCCTGAATGTCGTGAGTTTGTTTAACGCTTAGTAAAGAAAGGTTCTTAAAAAACAAACTTACGCTATTGTGCTGGCTTAAGCCTTTAACGGCCAGTGAAGGGTGTGAGAAATATAATTTCAAACGTATTTAATGAAATAGAACTGGATGGCGACTTTCAACTTTCTATGGTCATATGAATCCTAGTCTTGTAGTTAAAGTGCATATAAGCACTTATAAAATGTCAACATGTTGAAAAATGGACAAATTTGTATTGAATACTTATTATGTTTATGATCCTTTTATGAACACTGGTGAGTAAGTAGGTGTTTTAATAGGTCATCTTTTTAATTTGCCTTACTATATAGCTTGCTTTACTACATTGTTCTGACATTTGGAGCGCATGCAAAAATGAAATTCAAATGCAATTTTTCGTTCGTATGAACATAGCAACGTAGATATTACTGTCGTGCATTATCTGTAGCACACATTTATGTTCTTTCGAATTACAAAGCCATTTATTTAACAGCTCCTTCTGAGTGCAGGCGCTGATCTGAGATTGGAAACTAGATACTTTGTAACGTGCCATTATCGCTAATGTGCTCCGTACTTTGCTAGATATGGACTACAACAGTTCGTATCGATGCGTACATTGAAGCGGAAACATACATTGAGTACAAGTATAATCGCCTTGTAAATGTAATGTTACACTATACAATGCGTACATTGAAGCGGAAACATACATTTGAGTAAGAGTTTGAAAATATACCTATCAACAAACGCATGTAGGTATAGCTTAAAAGGCATAAAAATTAATCCACATCTAAGCATTTACCTATTGCTTTGTTGATAGATGTAGCGTAACGCATAGGTAGATATGCATGATTCTTATTAATGCATTTTTTATGGATCAGACTAACTAAGGGGACGCCAAAATCTAAAACCAGCCTAGTTATATGTATATGGATTAATTTATTTACTTATGCATTTTATTTTAAAGATACGCTTAAAGGAATGTTCCGGTTTGTTTCCGGGTCGAGTTAATTTAGGAAACAAAACAAGACAATTTCGATCCAACATTAAATTTTGAACACTTCTGAAATTGTGACTGGGAGTCGCCAGATTCATTACTTGGTATTCATGGTAAAACCTTAGTCCCAAATGAGTACTATGTTAAAGTATAGAAAATAATCGTGCATATTCCCTATAACGACAAGAAGCGACAAATAGTTACGTAAGACGTCGCGTGTGAAGTTTACTTATTGGAAAATGTATTGTGTACGTACACAAAGGGAAAACTACGTAGTCCTTACGTAGTTCGTTCTGTTGTCGGAGCGGGAATATTTGCGGGAGTTTAGTGTCGCATCGCAATAGATTCGGAGTAATACGAGTATCTATCACTTCAAAAATAGCTCCCCATTCCATTCGTATCTCGACCGTGCATTGGAATCGCGTTTTATTCGATCCTAAGTATTTTATTTTCCAGTGTCGAATGGAAACTAAACTATTGAGTTCAGAAACTAAATTTACTTTATCACCACCGTGCAATCAAAACTTCAGTGTCGCCACGAGAGTGAAATATGCAGGTTAGCATTTTAGGTAGGTTCCAAAAACTCGCACAAAGCGCTTTGCCTCTACATTCATAGTGCGAATGGCTAAGCTATGGAACTCCTTGCCAAACTCCATGTTCCCCGATATTTGTGTCCGATCCCCGATTTTTTTTTAAATCGGCTAGCTGAAACGTCGCTTAATATCAGGCGAGTTGGGGTCAAGCCATTAGTATATTTTACCAAATTATTTATGAAAAAAAAACATATATTTGTTGATGCAATGTAAGCAAAATCGCCACCCGAGGGACATACCGTACAGGACACTTGGTATTAATGGCCGGTACAATATAGTTGTACCTACTTACTAGTATCCTATCAGACCCAAACATTATTAAATCAGGAAAACTTATTTTAATTTTATTATATCTAGTCCTATGTTGACTTAGTCAATAAGTTTATGGCTGCCACGACCATATTTTTAGAGCTGACTTTCTAAATAAAAATAAGGATTTATTTTTTAACTATTCTCCACCCTGCTGTCTGGAAGAGATTGGTTATAACGACAAGGTCGCCTAAATTGTGCAACAAATTAATGTCTATTATACCTAGTTGTAAGTCATTTGTATGGCGTGCAATAAAGAATAGCTATCTGTCTAAAGATATAGACGCAAATATAATAACTACGAATTCCAACATCGTATTTATCGTCATACCAAAATAACCAGCGTTTAGCGAGCGATATTAATGAATACCCCCAGCAAATTATCGCTTGACAAATTCCCTTCCTTAGCAGGGTAAGCTAGTCACATTTTCATAACTTAAGCAGTTCGACGGGACGAGTTAGGACGACATCGAAGACAAAACGCTCGGCGACATTGAATAATGCATGAAATGTTGCGGGGAACTGAATAATTTCAATGTAGACACCGTTTTCCCGAATGAGACTGTTAATCTGCTTTTTGATTTCGGCCAACAACCGGTGGCTTTTAGACCCCACTTCATTAATGCAATTATATTTTTGTGGCTTAAGAGATTTCGACTCAATCATTGTTTAAATGTTGGGGTAAATCCTGATTGAGCAAGCAGGATTAATAATGCATTTTTCCCATCATTTCCGAAGGCAGTGCTCTTAAATTAACAATTTCGATAAGAGAACGATGAAATATGTATAGGATCTGGTGCAACTTACTTCAGGACAAGTGGAGTTTACGGTAGCCAAACTCAAATATTTGATTAAATGAACATTCAACTTAATTATAGTCATGAAGTTCGTTATGTCTAAGCCAGGGTTGTTTAGAATTATGAACATGGAGGTGAGATTTGTCAATAACATTCCATAAAAACACATAAAACTAACAGAATTAGTGCACAAGGAATGTTATTGACTCTAGGTTATCCTAGATAGCCATTTAGATATATTGAAATATAGTAACATACAACAGTATGATGAAAGATAAATGAGGTCATTCACTCATCCCATTAATGTTTATTATTGTGTCTGTTCTGTGTCTTGATTTTAATATTACAGGTATTCAAGTAGGTATACAGAAATGTATAACACTTTCGCCCGCTCTGATTTTCATAATACAAGCATACGGCAACGTTGGGATACCTGATGTTATTGTCAGAGTTTTAGGATTCCATATTCTTAATATTGACCAAGTACTCTTTAAAATATATTTTGAAAAATATGGGGTAAGATTTAACAATGAATAAATCTAAACTAGACTAATTACACGCAATGAAATTAATAACCCAAGATATGCCACTGACCCAAAGCGTATGGGTACCTACTTACTAGATCACTTATAAACTTTATTATAGATACTTTTGTTTTGTAAATAAATACATATCTTCAACAAGTCTTGGGCTCCGTAGTCGAGATTTATTTGCGAGATATACATAACTTAAAATCCCATTTTATTCCGCATCGATACAAGTAGGTATGTAATAAAATAGTGTGACTTGCACTTGATAGGATATTTTATTTGCTACTTAATCTCTTACTCGTACATTATTGACAGTGATTCGCACGAACGAGATCCAGCAATTTGTCACGGATAAGGTTTATCTCGTCTCTGGGGAACTGTGATTTTTCCGGGACAAATGACGCAGATACATCATTGTAGGTAGGTACCTTCCCAAAAACATTTCTGTACAAAACAACATCAGGGGACGTAAAACCAATAATTCGTTTCGTATTTCCATTAAGTCAGTGATAGGATGTTGGTCTGGCATGATGGTTTTGGGGGCGTAAGGGTAGTATATTGAGTAATAATTTTTTTTCGCAAGTTATGGTACCTACATGCAAATTTAACCTAACCATTAAATGTAAATCTATTTTTATTTTTGCAAGCTGAACGCTCTCCTCGTTTCAGCCCAGCTTTCAAAAGTAAATTATATTCGTCTTGGAGGATATTGAGTTTCAATTATAATTTCCGTATGGGTAAGTAGAAGTAAGTATGTAGGTATGCTGATTATATTATGTATCAGCTCATATATACCAAAAAAAATCAAAAAGAAAAATCGTCATGTAGATATAATCACGTGGGTACGATTTATGGTTATATAGTACATTTGAATTTAAGTAGATTACAGATTTTTCTAGTGGTGTCATAAATAAATAAATATCAGACAACATCACATACATTGCCCTAATTCCAAAGTAAGTAGCTTAAGCACTTGTGTTATGGGTCTCAGAACAACGAAGGTACCACAAATAAATACACGGAACAAACACAAGTGTTCATCACACGAATATTTGTCCCGGGTGGGAATCGAACCCACGACTCTTGGTTCAGAAGGCAGGGGTCACTACCAATTGAGCCACCGAGCCAGTCATAGTTGAATGTGTATTTTAAAATGTCCTGGAATCAATGTAGGTTTTAGCAATATAATTTTATAAATTGTAAACCTTCTTGTTGAAATATTTTCTATATTTTTATCTATTTATGTCTAAATGTTAATTTATAATATTTGTGGTTAGTATGTTTGTTGTTCAGATTTCAAGTCCTTGAACTACTTTGGAACTGGATCATTAGGTACCTACACCAAGCGGATATTGTTCTACTTATATTAATTAATTAAGTTACATAAAACTTCTCGAAGGAACCGTCAAAGGGATCACATTTCGCAGACACGTTTAGTGACGCTATCCGTAATGTTATTTTGGTTTGTTATGCTATCAACGAGTCTAATGGACACTCCAATTAGCCACGATTGGGTTACATTTACTTTGCCACAGGGGTTAGCTTTGTATAATGTTTTTATCGTTTTAGAGAGAATTCCCTCTTTCTGTCTTAGGAATTAAAAAAGTTTATAAATACCGTAGGGACACGAACTTCGGATAAAGGTTCATGGGTTTATTATGGGTAGTCGGCCGTTTATTACATAAAATCATTACGATTTAGCAAAATATCCAAAACCACACGAAATACCTAACGTGTGTATCATCATCATCAGCCCACATTAGTCCACTGCTGGACATAGGCCTCTGTATGTATAATATGAATTTATTAATTTTTCTTAATAAGTAAGTTTTTTTTTTTTTATAGTGGCTCGACATAATGGCTTCCCTACGCCTGATGGAAAGCGAAAGAGAAGCCCAAGTTGCTGTGACAACGGGCAAGTAACTGGTCAGTTACCTGTCAGTTGCCACCGCCATGCCGGCCCAACCCCAACCCCCCACGAGCTCCGGAAACCCTACTCACCGGCAGAAACACGACTCAGAGGTCATTTGACTGCGGTATTCTATAGGGTGGAGGTCCTTCCCCGGACGGGCGGCTCAATTCGAGCGAAGATTCGCTATGCCCTACCTCTCTTAACCTGAAGATTATATCTCTTGGGGTAAGCGGTAAAGAGTTCCATAGTTTAGCTGATTATATGTTAAGATATATATTTGAACTATAAAGCCATTATTTAATGGATAATAACAAAATAATTGGCTTACGTCATAATAAGGTAACGAAGGAATCGTAGATCAAATTCATCAATACGGAACTTCTTTTAAGCTTTTCATTGCATTTAAGTAGAAGACTATACCTACTTTAAAATACTATTTTATATGATGTATGCTCTGTGTTTTGTGGATACTAAAATTAAAATGAATGAAGATTTTAAGACCGTCATGAATAATCATATCCTGAACACAAAGCAATTTACATTTTTATAGTTAAGTGAGTAATTTATGTTTGAGCTCCCGACTTAAATTAAAGCAAAACAGAATTTTGAACTTTACGCAAAACGATTCTGTTTACTGTTTGTGCAATTATTTCAGAAATGGTTATGAAATGGCACTGGATCTAAAGCGAAAGCCTATGACAACTTTGAATACTCATGAACTTAAGTCAATAGAATGATTGTATCATCGCAAATGATTGTTGAATATTTTGTATATATAAATATACCTACATAACTCAAAGGTTGACTGACTGACTAACATAGTGATCTGATCTGACTGACCAGTGGTTTGGGCACGCACGGACGGTTGGACGGATCGGCTGCGATGCAGCGGATTGCAATGCAGGTAGATGTTTAACGTAGGCTTCGGCTAAGAAGGGATTTTGATCAATTTCTATCCCAAAGGGGATAAAATAGGGGTTGAAACTCTATTCCACGCGGACGAAGTCGCCGGCACTGCTAGTAAGTACATATTTATACATAGCAAACACGCAAACCAATACAACAGGCATGTTCATGCATACAAATGATACGAGTAGGTACATGCTTTGCGGGGATTGAACCTGCGACCACTGTGCCAGAGGCAGTGTTCACTACCACTGTACCAAAACGGCCCTCATTTCGAGATATGCTTTTATTTTTTTTCCTCAATGCTGTAGAAACAACTTTATTATTTCTGTTTCACGCAATAATTCTTACCAACTCTTTGTGCTACTGTCTCGAGGAAGCAACTGTGTTTTCAAAATTTATTTCGGCGTGATATTTTTGTTTGAAAAAGCAATTTGTAGCACAATTTCTCTATAATTGGGGTCGCCCACAATGGGGCTCCGCAGAGTGAATGATATGCGGTGAACATTTTACTGAATTGCATGTAATTAAATAGAAATTATCTACAGCAAAGTTTATTTCATAATGCTTGAAAGTAATATTATCTTGTTTCGTCGTTTTCTTCTACTCAATTTTTTTTGTCCATCACTCAAATGAGTTCCTACTTCACTTTTACCTCATCGTCTCTTTTAGGAAACGACTAGGCCCTGACAAATTGTTCAGACCAGATACTAAGCCCCGGAGAGGAAACCAAGGCCATGAGGCTGGCTTACGCCTTGAGACCCCCAGGCCAAGCCACCAAGGCGACTTTGTATGACTACAAGTAGTAACAATTATATTATACAAAGTACTTTACACACGCTACTACGTCCATTTTATAGTATACAAAATAATTCCTACTTATTACATAAGTTTGTGTATCAAATAGCAGAATTTGAAGATATCATTTAGAGGAAGAAAATAGTACTCTTAAGTCTTAGTGGATGACATGATTGCTAGCCAATAGTCTCGCCATCAATTTTACGGAATACTAGCTCCACTGTTTGCATAGAGTCTACTACTTAAGTGGTCGCGAAATACTTCACCGCCCGTCAATAAGCTTTTATTATACTTCTGTGTCCTAACTGATTTCACCGAAAAGCATGTCTAGAGTGGGGTTAAGATATAGCAAGACAGCTGATTTCGAACGCCAAAGCACAAGTTTAAAGCCAAGATTATGCCGACAAATACACTTGAACATCAAATTTGCAAACACTATATTCCGCTGCACGCTCCTTCGTCTCGCAATCAGCTCTTGTTGTCACACAACTCGGGTATATTTCATCGGAGCTCGAAACTGCAATACTTCGTTGAAACCAATATCAGCGCTCGTGCGAGTTTGAAAAGCCGGCGATCAATTTCGAATATACCTCACGTCCTGTGCCAGGGTTGCCGGACTGCACTTTTAATCATCGCGTATCGATTGTGAATCCAATTTCTTTCTCGGGAAGTTATGTTCCGAAAGGGAAAACGGTCTGGAAATCAGATCTCATAAATCACTTCCGTGTTTGTCTTACTTTATCTTTATTGATCAATGATTCTTAGATAATATCGGTACAGAGGCAACATAACATCAAGGTAAAAACTATCTCAGCCTTCGATCAGGAACCTGCCATCGAACTAGGAGTAAACCTGTATCTCGAGTGGCCGGTTCTTTCCGGTTGTTTGTCTTACTGATGCGTTGGACTGTTATTTTTGTCTTTGCACAGTGACTCCTAGGTTAGCAATTATACTAATACCATTATACAGATGGTCACAGCCCAAAGAATATAGAAGGACTAGCTTTTGCCCGCGACTTCGTCCGCGTGTTTAAATTTATACATACAAAAGTTTTTTCCCGCTAACTCCCGTTCCCGTGGGAATTTCTCAAAATACAGCCATAACTAAACTTTATATTTACTAAGGTACCTGCATGCCAAATTTCAAGCGTCTAACTTAAGCGGTTTAGATTTTTCATACAAAAGGATTTTCCCGCTAATTCCCGTTCCCGTGGGAATTTCGGGAATTCCTTTCTTAGTGCACCCCTACGGTACCTAAGCTACGTCCCTTCCAAATTTCAAGTGCCTACGTTTAGCCGTTTGGGCTGTGCGTTGATATGTCAGTCAGTCAGTCAGTCAGTCAGTCAGTCAGTCAGTCAGTCAGTTTCTCCTTTTATATATATAGATAATGGACTCAATGCATTGGAAACATACTCGTAGTTTAAAATTATTTTGGGATTTTTAGTGTTTCTGTCAAAAGGGGTGCAGCGCCCTTATAGCGACTATTAACTTGAGGATTGAGGTCCTGTGTGAATCATTTATTTCTCGTAAACTTGTCTCTATAGAGAATTTAGTTGGTAAGATTCACGCTTTGAAATTTTTGATTCCGTTAGATGTAAAAAATTCTCACTCTTTTCTTTATTTAAATGTAGTCTAACTAACATATGAATTAACCCAATATAAAAATGTGCATCAAACAAATTATGGCGTGTTATTGTAAAAATATTTTTTTTTGTCTCGTACCTATCTTATATCTACCAACCCTAATTCATATAAAACCGAGAAATCAAAATGATATTAAACTTATAATCCATTAGAAACACGTACGCGAGTTCCTACGGACATGTAGAAATTTGAAATGTTTAAAGCGACTTTAATTGCTGAACTATTTTGCTCGTGACATTTTGGGCGACATATGTGTAAGGGGAATAGTGAGCTATGGGATTTTGAATACTTAATAAAGATTCTATATACTTTATCTATCTTTTTAAGATAGATATTTGTTATTGCACACCATACAATTGACTCTATCATCATCATCAAGATTGCAAACTTCCACTGTTGGACACAGGCCTCCCCCAATGAACATTGTAATTTGGGGGGATTATTGTCGCCCCGCTTGGCAAGCGGGTTGGTGACCGCTGTAGCTAGTATTTTTGTACTTAAGTAAACGCTACCTACTGCCCGTTTCCTGATATGCACTTAGCCGTTTTCTACGACTCCCACAGGATGACATGGGGTAATTGTATTCTAAATCCGGAAACCACGCGGGAATTTTAGCAGTAGGTACCTACGTAAACACTACATTAAATGTAAGTACACGAATTTTTAAAGATGACAACGAAAAGTTTCATAAGCGGCCATGAAATACGGTCCAGACGTGAATTAGTGTCAGTACACTTGATAGCATTGCCATTCGGGTTCCGGGATATCGAAATTGTAGCGAGCAGTAATACTGACGGCTTTATGTGGGTAACGGACGAACACAATTTCCTCCAAGTGTACGCCGCACGATCAGATATCCTATTATAATACCCTTAACACTATCGGAACAAACAGAAATAACGAGCAACAACAAATAGGAGCTTGACCAAATATTTTCTCGCCTTCATACTAGTCATAGAGTTTGATTTACATACATCATAGATCATAATGATAACCCATGACATGTCACGCTGGGCCACACAGCGTCCATATAGTACCAAATTAAGCCTATTGGGTACTAGGTACTAGACATCTGATAAACTTGTTTAGTTTTTTTTTGTAAATAAATAGAGAGTAGAAAAAAAATACATGTTATGTTTAGCAAGCAAACACCCAAATAAACAGACATGTTAATGATGAATTTCTAATCTATCGCAATATTTATACAAATTTGGGTACGTAATCTGATGTCTAGGCGTATTTACCCTTTATCGCCATAAATAATAATTAATGAATTCATTCATTTAATAAGAAGCAAAAGTAGCGAACAATCGGAGAGGCCTACGTCCACCAGATGACTGCGAAAGGCTGATTTGCGCAAGATCAACAACAAGCATTATTATGCTAGATGCAAGAAGCTCAGGATTGAACAAAGTGGCGAACACTTGGAGAGGTTATATGTCCAGTAGTTTGCTGTTATAGGGTGATAATGATAAATAAATAAATAAATATCAGACAACATCACATACATTGCTCCGATCCCAAAGTAAGTAGCTTAAGCACTTGTGTTATGGGTATCAGAACAACGAAGGTACCACGAATAAATACTTAAATACAATATACACACCCAGACACGGAACAAACACAAGTGTTCATCACACGAATGTTTGTCCCGGGTGGGAATCGAACCCACGACCCTTGGTTCAGAAGGCAGGGGTCAGTACCAATTGAGCCACCGAGCCAGTCAAATACAATGATGAAGATATTATTTGACGACGTCATTACCTTAGTTTTTGACTGAAGTCTTCGTCAAAAAAATCTCGCATAAACATTTTTCCCACAAAATCTCGCCAAAATCTGTCTTACTGCAAACTTCACACCTCCTTGTACGATAAAGTAAGAAAACGTATTCTGAAAAGAGCCCCCACTTGACGATAGCCAGTTTTAACGCTTTGAAATAGTAAATGAATGCACCACTTCGCCCGTCCATGTGTACGAGGTAATTTTCCAAGAGGGTTGTGACCTTAGCATTTCACCCCCAAGTGCACCGACAGGGATGTATCAACCACGTGCTCACGTACAGGGTTGCATCTGTATGGGGTGGCCTGGATTGTTTCCATATTATGTATAAAATATAACATAAAGTATCTAAGTATGATTATCAGTTGTCTAGTACAAGCTTCGCTTAGTTTAGGACTAGATGACAATATGTGGGCCAGCATGGCATGTTAAAAAAACTTCTTTAAATTTAAAACAGAAAGATATTTTCTCTTATAGGGAAACACGTTTTTTCCATAGATAGATATATTAGACATTTTGTTGTACAATATAGGCGGCCTTATCGCTATAAGCGATCTCTTCCAGGCAACCTTAGGGTAGAGGATAGTCGAAAAGAGAAGGTGGATTATATTTAAAAGGGAATAAACAATCGGTAGAATAATTATTTTAAACCTATAAGCGTAACACAAACAACCTTACTTTCAAAAGATAGGTAAAACTATAATATTAATACCCGCGAGACCTTATATCTACCAATGTAAGTATCCAAAGTGTATTAGGAGTGATGAATTACGGTTCTAAGTATGGTCACTCACTACAAACATGATAAGTACCTTAGCTCAAGTCTTTCAGCGAGCTATGAAAAGGGTTAAGCTCGGTGTTTTTCTACGGAGTTTTCTACCAAAGAGGAAATACCTTGCTACCTTCGCACTGTGCTGTTTCTGATCTGTTTGCAAGTCTATGATCAAAGTCAAAAGTAGATATTAAGTAGGTACTTTTTTGATCCTGACTGTATTTTTATTAACAGACGCTTTTGTTATTTAAAAATTCATAATTCGAAAATGTTAACCCGTGCCTTGTCTGCCCCGACCTCCCGTCAGGTTAATTGTTGACATAAAAAATATTACGACAAGAAAACATACAACCTACCGCCCAAAGTATACCTAATACCACCCTGTGCGAGTGTGTGACAGGTTTGCCACTGGACTATTTTAAACCTACACGTCACGGGTATAGATTCCACAATGTGTTGACCCTGTAACGTAGTTAGCAGTTTCACGGCCAGTGCACTGCCTCGCCACCTCGACGGTCACCGTAATAATCAATAGTTCAGCGGGCCTAGAATAGTTGTTATGTACAAGTCCTCTGTAAGCTATTCATTTCCCATGGTTCCATATGCAATTAATAAAATAAGTGCAATGCCGTAGATAGAAGCTTACCGTGCCGTTTGCCTAGAAGGTTGCGCTGCCTTAAGAAATAGTCTTCTTCTTTGCGTTTCGATGGCAAATCGAAATCAAACATGTTGTGCCCAGTGCTCTGCCACTCCAACCGTACCCCCAGTCACGCACATTAGCTCGGTGAGCGAGCAGGTCTCTCCACTCGTGGGACAGCAGGCCAGGTGAGACATACTCTGGTGAGGGGCACCGCACTCGTAGGCAAGGTCTGACCCATCAGAGTACATGACGGTATACAGAGGCAAACAGACAAAGACCGTCAGAACAGAAGACGTCCATGTGGTTTCTTTAACTCCATGGGACGAAATGTGGTGGCATTACATTTCATGGGTGTCGTGAAAGACGACTAAGGGAATATCGGGAAACGGGCAGCAGCGTCTATATGCAGAAATAAAACTTACTGCAGTCACCAAAACCGCATGTCAAGCGTGTTGACTAAGACAATTTGTGTCCAGCAGTGGATGTCTGCGGACATATGCCCATGGCATGGCGGGCATGTTCTCATGATATCATGAATCCTTGTTTATTTTGTTGCGAACACATGAATTTCAAATTAGAAATACATACAAAATATAGTGTAGTATCTGTCTTTGAAAATAATCACGTTAAGTAAGTTAATATTAAGTCTTAAAGTACGCAGTTAGAGAAAGTTCTTATAAGAACTTACTGACCAGGTGAGAATCGTTTGTTTCACAAACACATACATACAGCCAATATACTTAATTATTAAATAACAGAGCTCAATTTTCGTTGCGTTGTCAAGGACAAGAAAATAACACCAAGAGATAACACCAGCTTATTAAATTGTTTCACGGTAAGAAGGTCGAAACAATTTAATAAGCCCGTGTATTTATTCAAAGACTGTCGGTGATTAGAAGGACATTTTCAGGGTAGGTACACACGTATTAAAATTTTTGGTTGTAGAATCCTAAACTATGTAATTTTTTTTGACTAAACAAAGGTAGTGTCCACTCTGATCGCGGAATATGTAAGTACAGTATGTTGTACATATGCTGGACGTATGATAAGATGCACAGCATGATTTCACTGATGTGATGCGTATAACGCAAGGTAATGGTGCAGTGTATTCATTTTATGATGGGACAGCGTTGGCGTCGCCTGATGGCAAGCCAAAGAGAAACCCAAATAGCTGTGGCAACGGACAGGTAGGCCGGGTTCCCATTACGCCGGACCTGTACATCTGCCGCTCCGGTAAAATCGCCGGAAGGCCTAGTGGCGGTACAAATTGTATAAAGCTATTCACACTATCCCGAGTCCGGTTTTTTCGCCGACCCCGGCATTTTTCATACAATTTAGGCCTTCCGGAAATTTTACGGCGTAATGGGAACCCGGCCGTAACAAGATCAATCAATTGTCATTTGTCATCGTCAAGCTCTGGCTGTAAGATGACTCCAGCACCGTGTGACGCGACCGAAGATTTCGTATCTGTAAAGGTTTTAAAATAGAAATGGGTAGGTACATATTACTTACTATAATTTTAAGTACACCCAGAGATACAAGCCGGCTTATTTCAGTATAGGACTACGTGCAAATTTTCATTGCCGTGGTAAAATAGTATTACGTTGATGCACCTACTCGTAATAAATTTAGGACTTAACCTAAGAAAAATAGGATAAAGCCTATGTTTACGTTCTGATCTGTGAGTAACCTCCCATTTTCCTGTATTCATCCGAATTACCTTTCAAGAGCACATTTCCTTGAAGGTGAAATCCGCTTACCGCTTCCTCTGATTATTGTATTTGTACCGCACCAAAAAGGCGAGGTTTGGCTCCCGAAAGGATTATGGCGCTTGTTTTTAGCGTTCACTTTTTTTTGGAACAATTTTACGTGAAATTGGTGATACTAAAAACAAATATAAATGTTGCAAAGCAGAAATATATACTGTGCTGTGCTGTGCGATCCCTATAATATCGAATATTAGAACCTTAATACCTACCTATATAAGATTACGTATATCGACAAGTAGAAACTGATAGTACTGAATACATACACACTTGTATCAAACAGTTATTTGAACAAATCTTCACAAATCTTAGTAACAAGCCTTAAAATGGATTAAGTAAATAATATTATTTTTAGATCTTTCCTAAGCAACTCTTTACGTCCGTAGTGCGACTATATATTATGATCAGTCAATACTATGGTGTATAAGAAAGTACAAACTAAACAACTGTTTATTGCCTACAGGCAAATACATGTGATGGACAAAAGTTCTTACTCGTACTTTTGTTAAGAAATTATCTTAATAGTCTTCAGTTAAGTTAATTTTTAACATCTTCATTCATCTGTCTTAAGTGTGAATATTATCAATCGCACCCTCCCTCGTCTTATCGTCTCATATACCTCGCACATAATTTAGGAGGGAATGACAATTTATGAATGGAAATCATAGTCAAAAGACCGACGATTATCGTATACTTCCCGCCCTCTAGAATAACTTAACAATAAATTATGCGATTTCGAAGTTGTCATTATTATTATAAAGTTAAAAAATAAGAAGTTTTGAGAATATGTTTTGAATAATGAAAGCTTTTCAGTTTAATTAGGGGATACTGAAATAGATTTGTAAACATATATGCGGGTACACTGCTAAGTAACTAATGAATTAGTTGGAAGAGTGACTTCACTACTTAGTATAATTAAAATGTTGCTCATTATTTGGAGGACGAAAATAGTGTACCTACTCAAACACTAGTAGAGTAGATTAGATCCTAATATTCATTTTGATATAATGTCTCAAAGTTATTCTTATTATAGTTAGTAAGAATAACTTTACTACTTAACTATGTAGGCTTAACAATGGTACAAAGACCTGTCATGGTGCGTTTTGCCTGTACTTTCTTAGTACGAACGGTCAGACTATGGATCTCCTTGCCGGGCTCTTTGTTCCTGGATACATATAATATTCAGGTGTTGAGGGCGAAAGTGAATCGCTATTTTCTGGCTTTACATCATAGGCTTTAATATCACTAAATATAATGTGAATTGAGGCCAAGCGCAAAACCATATTACCTACATACATATTAAGTTAAAACCAAACTCATTCTTGACCCTTTCTGTTTGACTTTTCTATACCCTAAGGTTGCCTGGAAAAGATCGCTTATAGCGATGAGGCCACCTATTTTAGAATGACAGGCTCGGTGGCTCAATAATTGGTAGTGACCCCTGCCTTCTGAACCAAGAGTCGTGGGTTCGATTCCCACTCGGGACAAACATTCGTGTGATGAACATTTGTGTTTGTTCCGTGTCTGGGTGTTTATATTTGTATTTAAGTATTTATTTGTGGTACCTTCGTTGTTCTGATACCCATAACACAAGTGCTTAGGCTACTTACTTTGGGATCGGGGCAATGTATGTGATGTTGTGTGATATTTATTTATTTATTTTGTACAACAAATGTCTACTGTACCTAGAAATATATCTATCTTTCTATCTTGCGAGTTTGGGACCAAGTGTTACCCAATTTCTTTAAAAAAAAATTGGTGAACTTACTACATACTTGATCAGTATCAGTAAAGAGTGTATCGATATACCGATAGATACTTACTTAGTCGTACTAAAAGAAACGTGGGTACTTTTACCAGCAGTGTTGCTACAAAATTCGCCAAGCCAGTCACTGGCAACTGGCCAGTAATACTAATATAAGGGGACAGTTGATTATCCCCCAAAGTGTATTTCGATTTCGGTCAAGTATCGAAAGGTGATGCAAGTTGTGAAACTTTTGGACTGCCGCCTGCATAGCATACTTACTATACATTTTAAAAAAGGTAAATACCTTCTTATAGAATCCAGCTAAATTATATTTAAGAATTGAAGTTTTTTAATTTTGTATTTATAAACGATGCTGTCACTTATTAATTTATTTACGCGATGAAATTTGGCGTATAAGTGAGTTAATAATAGACTATAAAAAATATTTCAGGGAGCTTCTATTTTCTGTGGGAATGTAAGGGAGCAACCTATTATATTTTAATAGATACTGCGATCGCCGAACCGCCTACCCAGCTTGGTGATTATGGGTAAAGCCTTCAGATGCTTACCCAAAGTGGCGGACAACCGGAGAGGTTATGACTATGTTCAGTAGTGGACTGCTATAGGCTGCTGATGATGAGGGGGTTAATAGGCTAATACAGCATCGTTAAAGAGTCTAACGTTTTTTTTTAATATTAGGCAATATCGCAGACATTGCTCTAATCCCAAAGTAAGAAGCTTAAGCACTTGTGTTATGGGTATTAGAACAACGAAGGTAGCACAAATAAATACTTAAATACGAATTATAAACACCCAGACACGGAACAAACACAAGTATTCATCACACAAATGTTTGTCCCGGGTGAGAATCGAACCCACGACCCTTGGCTCAGAAGGCAGGGGTCACTACCAAATGAGCCACCGAGCCAGTCGATATATTGTACCTATATTGGGTTTAATTTCCGTACACTGGCAACTGACAAGTAACTGAGCAGTTATTTCCCCGTTGTCACAGCGACTTGGGCTTCCCTTTCGCTTTCGATCAGGCCTAGGGAAGCCATTATGTCGAGCTACTATATAAAAAAACACCTAACAAAAGATTTCGATACTTTAAACTTTACGTCATTGACAATTTCGAAAATACATTGTTCCAATTCAATGTCTATATGAACGTTGACATACCAAAGCCCTATCCCGTCGGCGATTATTTCCGAAAGCAGCCGAAAATGTCAATCGCCAAATCGAATTCACGGCAAGATTGAAAAGTTCACCGATTCGGTTCCGTCTTTCGAATTAGGGAGTGCAAATTGAGTTATCGAGTAGACATTAAAGCTTTTCTTTTCGGTAATTCTGTTAAAAAGTTTTCCTGGTGTTCAATTGTTTTAACGCCATGCCACTTTTAAAATTGTGTTGGCTATTTCATTGGGAATTTGGCTTGTAGCTGTAAAACTTTTAGCCAACAGCTATTTGGGGTAAAACTAATACCTCTATGTATTAAGAAATATCTATAAATAAAAAGAGATAAAAAGTAAATTTGCTGATGGGTTTTCAAAACTTTTTTCTATTTTATAGCTGGGGTCAAACTTGCCCGAAACTTATCTGATGGTAAGTTTCACTTCATCCCATAGATAGCGCAACTCCACGGGAGTCATAGGTGCCTTGAAGACTCTTGAGAAATTTTCAGGCACGCTTTTACATCAATCTGATGAAATTGTACCTACCTACTGATTATACGTATACGTATACAATGGAACTATCAGTTTATAGAAATTAGAGATTGCAGTATTATTTATTCCAACAGGTTAATAGGTTTTAGCTTACCTACCTATGTCGCGGCGGACCGGTCGACGCACGGGAGGAGACGCGCGGGCGGAAGGTCCTGACGTCGGCGCGCGCGCAGTCATCGCTCAGTCGTCCCTACACACTCACTACATCCAGACGGCTACCGCGCACTAACTTCGAACGGGAACCTCCAACCGCCTTCAATATTGTATCACCACGTTTGTCAGCTGTATCTTCAAGAGTTACAATAAACCAGCACCTATCGAATTAACAATCCATTTACCATCAAGACCTATCGAAGGCAACCTATATAGATTGTGATTTATCGTAGAAACTGATCTTAATCTATTCTCTAATGGCAATTAAAATTTACAAAATACATAAAATATATACATACATACATATATAGATATTTAAAATATTATTAGTATAAGTATAGTAAATAGCTATAATGTTTATGTAATTATGTACCTATGCTATGAATCAACATTTAAAACATTTTTTTTTATTCTTTATTAGTCCTTTTTTGTTTTGGGTCATCCTAAAAGTCTCATATCTACTTAATTGTTTGTAGCACACTACCTTCTTACTGTTTCTGCTTAGCCCAATGGTTGACTGGTAGAGAATGCCTACGCGGCATTAAGTCCGCCTTTTGTACAAATTTTATGTGCAATAAAGATTAAATAAATAAAATAAAAGATGAGATGAAGGAAGAAGAAGCCCTATGAAGATACCTACAATTATTCAGTTAAATGTGCCCATCGTTACTCAGCATGTAATTAACTGTATTCCAATTTGATCCGAACTGTTTTTGCAACGTACAAATCTTTCATACTTGCGTAAAGGTAGGATTAATTCAGAGTAAAATTAATGAAACAAATTAATTGAATGTTTTAAGCGTCAGTCTGCAAACTGACTCTTTACGCGAAAAACAAATTGGCATTAATTGGAATCGTACAATGCAGTAAATATTTTCGTTCCGGGTACTTTGAATGCAATTATTAAGTGGGTTATATTGTTCAATGGCGTTTATTTTTATTGAAAGAGCCTTTCATTGAACAGCAACATTTAAACATGGATCTAAGTGTAACTAATACCCATTATAAAAATACTTAGAAATCAAAACACTGTGAAACTGTTTTAATGACACGAATTATTTCATATGTAGTATATATTTTTTTCAAAATTCTTTTATTTATGAACAACAGTAACTATGCTTTTTTAAAACTATTTGTAAACAGAATTAGTGATTCTACTACAAAGCTGCATACATCAGCATGTATGATACGGTTAGCCTTGTAATTAGACGGCTTTAAAATGAAAATACTCGTATTTTGGTATTATAGAAATAAGTTTACATAAAAAATATAATTAAAATCTTTAATGGAGAATTAACTAAATTATTAAAGCTGTTTGAAACATTTGGCTGTGACATATTACAAGCACATAAGAGTTGGATAAAGGTAAAAGTTTAAAATATCAAACAGAGTTTGGGGAGACGTTCAGTATTTCGAACAATGTTAAATATATTCTTATTATAATACCATCGAAGTAAACCTTCTTCGAAGTCAATTTCATAATAAACTTCTATGAAATTAACTTAACAGTATTACTTACATCTTCTACGAATATTTAAAAATAGATTAACACTCTCGCATTTGAGGCAGATATGACCACCTGTACAATTACCCGCATTGAAGAATGATTCATTCACCTTAATCAATACAATATCCTTAAATTAATTATGAGTAGGTAAGTATTCCTTTCTCTCACACAGTATCGTTATTAATGTATAAAGTTACCTCGTAGGTAGGTACCCGTTTCGGACACTAGAATAAGGACAAAGCTATAGTACCTACGATGTTCCATTGCCACTAGAGTGCTCGTTAGCAGTCAAGAATGTGTTTTGCATATATGTACCCATCATCATAATCGTCAGCCCTTATCAGTCCACTGCTAGACATCATCATCATCAGACATAGGCCTCTTTTCATACATACAAGGACATAGGCGTCCTACATTACGTTTGCCGATACGCGGTCTCCACTCCAGGGGCCCTACTACAGAAAACGAAAACGATCGTTCGTTGAACGGATCGCGTATTTTTGCCCTATAAAACCCTCTCATTTGTTCGTTTTCGTTTTTTGTAGTAGGGCCCCAGAACTCGTTTACCCCAAAAGTTATTGGTTTTGCGGCTAATGTGGCCAACCCACTGCCAGTTCAGCTGCTAGACATATACGTCTCCCAATGTTCGCCACCTTGACATCGATGGTCGACATACATTTGTAACTAATTCACAAATGTTGGTCAACGTTGTTCCTTAAACAAATTCCTTTGGCGTATACTAAAAATGACATACAGTAATGCAAAATATTATGTTAATAGCCTGTCAGTATCAGAAGTGTATCAAAAGACAATAACAAATGCGAGAGACAATCAATCATTGACAGTCGCCTGCTAGAACATCCAGGGGTAAGTCAATTTGAAAAAGTTCGTTTCCTGCATCAGTCTGACCCGGAATCCAACAGAGTAATTTATTATTCTATGTCTGTCTGTGAATGTGAAAAAGGAGAAACGTTTGCGTCTGTTAATTTGGATGATTTGGGTCGGGAATTGCCTGATTCATACTTTTCCATTTGTTTTTAGGATAAGGTAAAGACGTAACCCTCATTCGCTATATAGGTATGCGTCTGACGGAAGCGCCTCTAGTGCCAATGTTTACGGACTTTATACTTTATGTTTTAATAATGACTTTCGTATTGTTTTTCGACGAAATTAAATGAAAATGTCTAAAAATATACATTTTTAATATGAAGGCCCACAGGAAGAATATTTTTACATCATTGCTACATAGCGCGCTTCGATCGATTTGACAGCCCCCATCATCTACTTTGCACATAGCGGACCGTTTTGTTGTCTACTTGTCTGACCAGACAGACCCTCATTGAACCAAACTGGTCGTCGGAATATCTTGTCAAAAATCTCGTTAATATTAAAGTTGTTATTAGCCTAGTGGTAGTAGTTGTTGTTAGAATTTCTAATTTCGTGCAAGCATAGCGGTGGGATTGACGTCCCACCGCAATGCTTGTCCAAAATTAACTTTTTCCATCGCTTATTACATACAGAGCAACAACTAGCTTTCAGATTTAAGCGCACATATCTTGTATTACATATTCAGCGGACACAATTTGTTCAAAAATAAACATTTGATACTCCCCCTTGTGTATACTTACTCTGTTTCACAAATTATTTACAAAGTAGTCAGAACAAACATTGGAAAACTAAACCGACCATTCTGCAGTGTTTAAACAACATAAATTTTAGTTCAACAGTACTTTGCCACGCTAAAATAAACATTGAAGATCAGAGGATAAAGCTGTGTTTGTGATACAAATTATATTGCAGCGGTGATACTGAAACATATAACGGTTTGTCACTGATAACAAATGGACAATATTACAATACACATCTCGTGTTATCCATCTACTATTGCAGTGGTAATAAAAGTGTATTGTTTTAGGACATACAGGAAACAACAGTATGTATATTGGTGCAAATAAACATTGATTTACACCTGCACTTGCATATAGAGGTAAATCAATCTCTCTTACAATGAAAGCTATTAAGAATGTATAAGAGATTTTCAAGACATTATCAATAGATCTGATTGGTTGCGCTCCTACAGTTTTATACTAAGACACGAAAAAATTTTTTCACAAAACTGTAAATTTATGAGCACGAAATAAGCAACAACATTTTATCTATATCTAGTCTATTAATACATACTTTGTGTAAGTTACTATAGTACTCGTAAATTCATTACGCGTGTTTATTTATTAGCAAGACATTTGTCGATGTTATCGACAATGAACCAAATAGCGGAGATGTAATGATTGAACGTTATCAAAGGCCGTGTCACAGGCATCATCAACTTTTTTAAATACGTGAATTATAAAGGAGCTATGTACCACAACCCATCAATTACATATATGCTAGTAGTCCTATTATGTAGCGGAAATTAAGCAAATTTAATTAACAGCTTTCGATTAATCCTTATATTCCACAGCTTAATACCTGATTCGATGAAAATATAAGGGGTATATCACGAGACCCTTTCATAGCGGATTAAGAGCTAGTCTGGAAATAGACGTATGCATTATTAATTACCAACTCTAATTCCAGTGGAATATGGGTATGATGTAGATGTAGCGTCAATAATGTTCATTTAAATAAATCGCATAAAATAACCTCTTTAATTAAGTGAATGGAATTTCTTGTAATGGAGATTTTGATAGTTAAGTACTACGGTCTGCATCCAATGGCACCTCATAGAGGGTCCCATTCTGTGTGTGACAGTACCATATTTACTTTTGTCTTTCAGCTCGTGGTCTCCGATTGAGAATTCGTAGGTACAGCAGTCTTGTAATTTGTGAGCATTTTCATAAATAAAAAATATGCTACGTTTCATAAAACTATTACAGTAAAACACTCCTTTATCATAAATATCATCATTCATGATGATGATCTAGACTAATATGTATTACTAGCTGTGCCGGCGGCGTCGCTCGCGTGGATATCGGGTTTCAAAAATAACGGACTTCCATAAAATGGTACCTAAATTTTAAGTTAGACTTCTAGCAATACATTAGTGAAAACCGCATTCAATTCCATGCAGTAGTTTTCGCATGATGTGCGTTCAAACATACAGATAAAAAAACACAAACGACTAAAACTAAAAAGCGATAAATAACGTAAGTAATTCTATCCTTAATACATAATTATTTAAATATTACAATTATCACTTATTTTTGAAGTCGGTGCCAGCTCTCGGTACCTAACGTAGACTGTTGTTGTATGACGCGCGCGATCGGCAAATCCACACGACAATATACATTTTTTTGTTTGGCTGGCACCGACTTCAAAAATAAGTGATAATTGTAATATTTAAATAATTATGTATTAAGGATAGAATTACTTACGTTATTTATCGCTTTTTAGTTTTAGTCGTTTGTGTTTTTTTTGAAGTCGGTTTAATTTTTTTTTAAAAAATAATTTTATTTCACTATTTTTAGTTGCGTTGATGTGCTGTGACCTTGAGTAAAGGCTAATTAATGTCCTTAAGAGTTTTACTTAGGAATGAAAAATTTTGCTTTAAGTCAAGTGAAGACTTTGCGATCTAGAATCAAGCATATCACTTACCAAATCACCTGCCCTATTAGCCCTGCATAAGTACATACTACTACCTAGTTTAATAACGACCAATGTCAGTACTGTCCCCTAACTCCTAACCGTTAAAGAGTTTTGTGGCTTCATCATCAGCACCAGATGTTGACGCCCGGAAGCATATACCTGAGTAAAATATGATTACGTAACAAAAACACCATATGTGCATACAATTTTCGGTTGTTGCCCTCAATTTCTCCAGGATCCCATCATCAGATCCTGACTTGGTGATAATGGGACCACCTCGGAAGTGTCCTCTGTCGAACTGTCGAAAAATTTTTGAAATCCATCCATAATTGACGGAAATATCGGTGAACACACATAAAAAAAAAAAAAAAAAAAAATATTATACATACAGACGAATTGAGAACCTCCTCCTTTTTTCGAAGTCGGTTAAAAATTTCTCGCGTTTTCCCAACACTTCCCTTCACTGCTCTGCTCCTATCGATCATAGCGTGATGAAAGGTACACTATAACCTGCCCAGGAGTATGAAGAATAATTGTACCAAGTTTCATCGAAATCCGTCCAGTAGTTCTTTTTTCTATAACGAACATACATACAGACAGACAGACAGACAGACAAAAATTTTACTGATTGCATTTTTGGCATCAGTATCGATCACTAATCACCCTCCGATAGTTATTTTGAAAAAATATTTAATGTACAGAATTGACCTCTCTACAGATTTATTATAAGTATAGATAAAGAGGAAAGATTTGTATTTTTGTATGTAACGATTGAACTCAAAAAGTAGGTACTGGACCGATTTTAATAATTCTTTTTTATTAGAAAGCTCACTGATTTAGTTTAAAAATGTTTATGTGAAACACCCGAAGCGAAGCGTGGGCGGGTCGCCTAAAGTCATCATAAATATATAACTGCATGATATCAATAATACCTATCATAAACTTTTTTCTTTCTTTATTTATCTAAGTAACTTTCTGAACAAACTATGAGTTGAAAGACATCAAGGTAACTGGTGCAAGGAGTCTGTTCCAACTCTTACATTAAACTTTCCTTGTCGCTTATGGCCCATTTTTTGCTGGCTGTCCCAATTCAGTGTCAAAGTAAATCAATAAGAACGACATCGGCATTCCGATTTAGTTTAAAACTTGGGGATGGATTGGGTCATACACGGATGATTGATTGTGATCGAGAAGATATTTGTAAGGAATGTCTTATGTGTTAGTGGACTACGAAGATAAGTTTTTTAAACGGACTAAAAAAAGGAGGAGGTTCTTTATTCGACTGAATTTTTTTTGGTGTATATTTGTTACCACATATCTTCGAGAATTGTGAACAAAAGCAGAATTCTATTTTTGTTTGAAAGGGTTTACTTCCAAGTTGGTCCCTTAGTCACCATAATGATAGTGAAATCGTTTTTTTTCGCTAAAAAAGCTGTTAAATATTGTAGCCGGGTTTTGTTAAGATGTTGGTGATAATAGTGAATTTTTTTTTACAGATTTTGAAAGAGAGACACTTGCAAAATTATGAAGAAATGAAGTAGGCATGTTTTATTATATGTGTATTAACACAACATAGTATGTAGTAGCCTCCGGTCGCTTGAACAAAAGTGAAAGAGAGGCCCAAGTCCCTACGACAACGGAGAAGTACCCAAGTGCCAAATCGATCACTTATGCATTGCTACCGCCATGCTGGCCTGTAAGATTATTCTGGTTATACTATACACGGACGCGAAACCGCTCGAAATGCACACATTACGACTTAAAACTGGGAATATAAATTCTATGTACTAAAAAATTGTGCGTGGTGTTTTCCCCGCTAGGCATTCAGCAAACCGCGGTTTTAAACTCAGTCGCGAAAAAACCGTCAATCCGCCCGCTTCCATTAGTTTCCTTTACTCAAAAACCTCAGGCCAGGTGGAGTAACCATTTGTGAAGGTCGGTGGCGAGCTTTGGGAGAGGCCTTTGTCCAGCAGTGGACTGATATAGGATGATCAATAAAGATCATCATATAGGAATCACAAAGTTTGGTGGTTAAAATCCTCGGTGGTTTAGCCGTAGTGTGGCTTATACCTAAGACATGTATGTAATATTTCTAGAGCATTTAAAAGTTTACATCTTGTTGAATACTTACTCTTATACCGAGAAATTTTATAACATCAAGACGGAATATTTTTTATCATAAAGCTGTACTTACTTACATAAGTAAACGGTCTTGAGTCTCAAGAACCTCTGTTGTAGCTACCGGCATACCGCCTGAAGTATACATTTAAGGGCTTCATATTAAATTTTCATTAGATCAAACCTTTTTTCCCGTTTCTTCAATATCTTCTTTCTCAAGAACATACCCGGTATAAGCAACTGAAGTTGAAGTTCGACCGTTCTCTACAATTTTGTTTCGTCAACTTATTACTCTTTGTGAAGTGGACTGTAATATTTATAAAAGTAGTTTAATTTTTAAATGAGCGTAATATGCGTCAAGGAAATAAAGAATTCATTGAGTGGTTATACAGCTATGAAGAAAGAAACTGTAGTTACCTACCGAGTGCTGAATCTTAATCAAATTCAGTCATCATTTTCTTGTTACTTCTACTGATAGTTCTAGCAATTAAACGGTAAGTACCTATGCAAAGTGGCAGTCGTCTATTAAAAGTGAACTGAAGTTATTAAAAATAACACTGAAAATGCGTAGTAGCAAAAACGGTTTACCTACACTGCCACTGACCTCGAAGACACGTTTACGAAACTTTATCATCATCATCATCAACCTATTGCAGTCCACTGCTGGACACAGGCCTCTCTAGCTGTTCGCCGCTTAGGGCAAACATCTGGAGGTTATACCCATAATTTCTACGCTGGGCTGGAGAGTAGCTACCTCTCTTCGGTGACGCTGCGGCCCGTCATCGGTCTGTGGTATTTAGCTACGCCCTGAATTGTGATGTTTATACCACCAAATTTCGGTTGCCAGCACCTTGTTTGTTTTTCGGTAGGATGCAACCAGGTTAGATTGGCTTGGAGGGAAAAGATGATGGGTCGCTCCTTTACATCGCCTTACATCCCGAAACATTATCTATCCCAAATTGTACTTAATAAAAGGAACCCTTCTATGCTGTGAAAATTCCTCTAAAGATTTGTTTTTTAGTGGCTCGACATACCTAATGGCTTCCCTACGCCTGATGGAAAGCGAAAGAGAAACCCAAGTCGCTGTGACAACGGACAAGTAACTGGTCCATTATTATTATACCACCGCCATGCCGGCCCAACCCTAATCCGCCACGAGCTCCGGAAACCCTACCGGCAGGAACACGACCCAGAGGTCATTTGACTGCGGTATTCTATAGAGTGGAGGTCCTTCAACGTACGGGCGGCTCAATTCGAGCGAAGATTCACTATGCCCTACCTCTCTTATTAAAAAGAGTTGAAAGACATCAAGGTAACTGGTGCAAGGTGTCTGTTCCAACTATTCGCTATGCCTTTTACTTTACCTCTCTAAAATATCTATCTATATATATAAAAGGAGAAACTGACTGACTGACATATCAACGCACAGCCCAAACGGCTAAACGTAGGCACTTGAAATTTGGAAGGGACGTAGCTTAGGTACCGTAGGGGTGCACTAAGAAAGGAATTCCCGAAATTCCCACGGGAACGGGAGTTAGCGGGAAAAAACTTTTGTATGAAAAAACACGCCACGCGGACGAAGTCGCGGGCAAAAGCTATATAGACTACTACGGCCAAAATTATGAGTGAAATAGAGCGAGTAAAGCTACTCAGACACGGCGGAGGCGTTGATAGTGGCTATCAATCTCGCCCTCAGGCCGCTTCATTTGCCGGCTGCCCTTTGTCCGAGATGGGATTGGTACTTAGCCCCACTTACGAGTGGACGAGGAAAAACTACCTCCATCTACATATGCAGAGTTGCTTTCAATGGCTCGTATTGTAGCGGCGAGTGGTCTACGCGAAAGGACCCCGAGGTCAAATAATTTAATGAGTCATCTTGATAACTCTCCGACTGTAAAAATCATTAAATAGAACATTAATAAATTTCTAAAAAAATAAGTAAAGTGGTCAAAAATATGTTGGAAAAATATTTTGAACTATACGCTTATGAGGAGAGTCTGGAAAACTTACTTAATTATTTTTTTTAAAACGATATGCAAGATATAATCTACTTAGTATAAAAACTAAAAAGCCTACGTCTATCGTCCCATCAGATTATGAAAGATGAAAATATCTCTTCCGCTGGTCTCTTAGAAAATTCAGTCAAGAGAACTATTATTACCATTGTTAGAAAGTCTATAAATGTTATTAAATAGATCGCAACCAATATAAAACGTGAGGTGTGTAGGTAGACAAATTAAACTTTGATTCAATTCACATTAGCCTTCGCTATAGAATACAGAACGAATACATAAAAAAAAAACAATATTATTTCAATGAAGGAACTACATTATAATTGTGTAACTACAGCGGTAAGGGAAACAAATAAATCTTTGGTTAATAATGACGAATATTTCGTATGTAAATGAACTCGACTCACGCAAATATGTTATTAGGAGGTTTTTGAAATTCAATGGTTTTTCTTAGCACGAAATATTTTCTAGGATTAGAAAACTAATGTAGGTAATTGTAAATCACAAGGTAAGGCGATGAAAATAGTTTTTTACCAATCTAAACTCTTCCTGATCCTTTTTACCAGATGTCCTTGGTGGGAGTCGAAACTACGACTCTTGGTCCAGGAGGCAGGGGTCACTATCAAACAAGTCGATCGAAGTTAAGTTAACTGATTTTTTTTACTTAAATACAGTTACGTACATATTATGTTAAGAATCTTATGCCCATTTTAGTGTCAAAGCGTCCCCTATATTCGATTCACGAAGCAAGTAGTAAAGTCCGTTTTTGAATACAACTGTATATCGAATTTTCCTATTGACCGTAGATGCGTACTCTACTAAAAGTACAAGTCCATAATCGGCGTCATAAAAAAGATTTATTATGTAAGGTTATGAATAATGGAGGCCCAATTTGTAATGTGACACGGTGTGCTTCATTCGGACACGGAATTGTGATGATTATTGATTCTCTCGGCGTGAATGGACTCGGAGATAAGCGTAATTTACTCTACTGAATGCTTCTTCCTACACTTGAAGGTCAGTTTTTGATAGCCTATGCGTAAGTTATATAGATTTTGCTAGTGAGAGTTATCTCTCTATCTATAATTATCAGGGACCTATCAGTAGGTGTGAATCTTTTATTAGCAGCAAAATAAATATAAATTACCCTTTAATCATATGTATAATTAAATTATAAATAGTATTCGGGTACGCATCCGCGGAAATTCAATTTGAACTACTTACTTAGTGAACTAGTTGCGTAGTTTACAATTTTTAAATTAAAATTAGTCTCCTTGGACGTCGCAACGACTTCAAACAGAACAGTAAATATTTACACAAAATCGCTTAAGTAATTCAGTTTATTTTGCGTTTTAGTTTCTTATCATGTTTTTTGAAGTAGGCTTAATGTAAGAGCTGTTACGCTGGGGAAGAATCCATTAATGTAATACAATTTAGGTATTTTTATAACAAGTACCGAATTATATTAAAAAAAGTAAATTCCTTTAAAATAACTACAGAGTTCCTTTAGAAAGATAATTAATTGTAGAGTAAATAAGAAAAACTCTGTTAAAACATTTAGCCCGATACGGGACACGGGCGTCATAAATTCCGTAACTCTTCACTGGACTTATTAGCCAATTAAGTACATGCTCTCCACATATTGGAGCTGCTCTTCTGATAAAATGTTGGCTACAACGGCAAATATCCAAGGAGACTAGCCTAGTACGCTGGAGATATTAAAGTACACAAGTGCGTGCGCAAACACAGATATTTATTTATTTATTAAATTATTTATATACTATAGGTTTGCCTTTGGCTTACGCAAAAATACCGATACACTCTTGCCTTGAACACCTTAAGATTGTATGTCTCGGGAAACAAAGAGTCCGGTAAGAAGTTTCACAGTTCGGCCGTTCGCACAAAGAAAGTAGAGGCGCACCGTGCGAGTTCTTGGGACCTGGGCCCCTACCACCAAAATCGAAAACGGTTGTTCGTTGAACGGTTCGCGTACTTTTGCAACATAAATCCCTCCCATTTGTCCCTCCCGTGTTCGAATATACGAACTAAAATTCGTCAAAGTCAATTTTCATTAATTTAAAACGGGTGGTAGGGTAGGGGCCGTGCACCATAAAACAGTGCCTCTTGGTGTTTAGGTGTCTTTAGTTGCCACTAGACAAACGGGACAACTGCTTCGTGCTCATACAATGGGTTCTATTTATTTTCGATCTATTTTTCAGCGGGTTCGTTCTGTATAGACCTACTATCGTATTAACTTTGAGTAGGGTCTAATGGATTCTCTGCTGCAAGGTTAAGTGATGCATTATGTTCTCGCAAATGCACTTAAGGTACTTTTGGAACACACTACAAGTCCTATTAGAAATTTTAGTGACGAAGTTATAGAGTTGGCTAGTAGTGGTTGAAAGTTTAAACATCATAAGTACATATTATATACATGTGGAAAATCGTTTTTTTTTTATAAATTGAGTGAAAGTTAACTTTATAAACACAATCTCGTTTGTTTAAAGTTGTACCGCTAGCGTGGAGTTTTTGAAGACTAATTTTTAATTGTTATAAAGTTAGTTGTCATCCGCTGATAAATATAGCTACGATACGATTATTGAAAATATTAATGTGAACATTTCTCCTTTAAATAAAAATCAACTTAACTATTACATAATCCATAGTATGTGAACATTAATGGGAACAATTGCATTCGATTGCGTTCCCAAGACAGAAACGCTTGTTCTATTGCACAAAGAACCCGGAATGGAGACGATATCTACCTAGATGTCTCATGTACAAAGAAACTACAATACCTATATCTATTGCGTATTGTGCCCAAGGCTGGATGAAGACATTCCGCAAACATAATCGTCATAGATACAGGTAACAATGATGACCATAACCCGAATACCGTAAAGGTGTTTTCTCACTGAGACATCCCTTTTTTGCAAGCATTGTTTTTGCCGGATTCCCTTTTTAGCAGTATATAAGTCTTAATGCTTGACGTGTTCACGCGGATACCACGATTGCAATGTCCCTCAAAAAAAATCACAATCTGAAGTCCGAATTTGCCACTTGGTTGTATCATTAAACTGAACCAGTAAAAGGGTCCGGTTGGATTGTAAGCAGGTACTGTTTAAAAATTGTGTTTTTGCTTTCTACTTTCTAAAGTAATCGGGATAGAGGACCTGCACGGGTAAACACCGTGTAACTTCTTACCGTACTCTCTTTTCCTCGAGACATACAATTTTAAGGTGTTCAAGGGGAGAGTGACTCGGTAGGTGGATAAGTGCGCTCCATCGTAGGCTTCAATATCATTTAACATCAGGCGAACTATGGACAAGTGTAAACCTATGAATAACAAAAAGCACACAAGTGGTTTCTGCGGGATCCAGTAACGCAGTGATCCCGCAGAAGTGAACTGCCGTGGGAAAGGGACCTTACAAGAAATATGATCCCTGCGGTTTCTATTAAAGCTGTAGTGTCACAGACGGCATTGCTCGGAGCCATGTACGAATACATTTTCAATTGAAGGCATCCCTTGTGCCTATTATTGCGTGTACGTGACACTCGAAAACCCTTACGGTAGGGTTGTGACTCCGATAGTAAAATAACATAAAATCCAATGGAGGTTAAGTATTAGTAATGATTTTTATATTGGACCAAGTAGTAATCGGATGTAAGCTTGTAACAGATGAAAAGGTATTTTTGTATTTTCGTTCCCGCAGAAAAAACATGAGATGAATGTTAATATGGCTATCTTTTTTCATAAATAGTTCTATGGCGAATGCTTAAAGAGCAAAACAGTGATAGAATAGAGACATTACTTAAGGACTTTGATATCTTTTTTGTACTTAGGGAAGCAGAATTTTGATCCTATGGGTCCTATGGGTCTCTCCAGATGTTCGCCACTTTGCTCGATGGCCATAGCCAGCAGTGGACTGCAAGATAATTATAATCTATACTTGTCTCCAAGGGTTTACCGCTAGTGATTGTCTTATTCAGTATGGAAAAAAGTGCGGGTTATAGTAATTTGAAAAAATAAATAAATATGAGTTTGTTTAAGTATAATTGGACGTAGTTATGCTACAACGTTCCAATCCACACGCAGATCGAACTGAGAAAATTCCGTTTTTTTGTTTTTGTGGTACGCTTTTTTATGGTAGCGCGTAGAACCGAGTAGTGTGTATCATCTATACTAAATAATTAAGTATTATTTTTTCATATACCTTTCATTGCAAAAAAATAATATTACTCATACAAATTTAAAAAAAAATGTACTTGGAACGTTATTACAAAAAGGCATTTTATATGAAGGTGGCTTTTAAATTAATTTGTGAAAACGTTCCAAAATGTGAAAATTACTATATTTAAGTAATTTATATATATTTTAACTAAAATAAATATTAGACAGTAAAACAACATTATTTATTATTTAAATGTGAATGGATTTATAAAAAGATCGTAAATTAGCAAATTTTTAATATATATATTTTTTTTTTCTTTTTTAATTTATTCGAAATTAATGTCCGTTTCAAGAGGTGGGCGCTGATGGCTGCGACACAGTCTTCGACTACTGCGGCCGTTAACGCTTTATCTGTTTTTGTAACATTGTTTTTATACCAAATAAAGATTATTATTATGTATGTCTTCAAATTCTTTTCTCAGCATGGTAGCTGGTGTTTTTATTATTATTATTATTTTTGTATTTATATTTTTATTCTCTCCTTAGAGGATATATTAAAAGCACGGGCCGTAGCCAAATGCATTTTAATTATTAAGATATAAATCATTCTATATTTAAAAACTTCCTTACAATTCGGCAAGTGTTAAGTATAGAGGCTTTTTGAATAAGTTCGTAAGTGGGTGATGGAATATTAAGGGTGAAGAGGCTATTGTGCAATTCACGCGGTATAACTCCGGTGGAAGATACTATAACGGGGACTACTTTAACTGACGATACTTTCCATTGGGTTTTAATTTCTATTGATAAATCACGGTACTTAGCTTGTTTTTCAGTGTGTGTAGTTTGGAGGTTGTGTGTGTTGCATACAGCTATGTCAACTAGGTATACTGTTTTATTAATTTTATCTAGAATAGTTATGTCCGGCCTATTGAAGTGTACAGTTTTGTCGGTTATTATTGTTCTGTCCCAGTATACTCTGTAGTTTTGATTCTCAAGAATGGCTTCTGGCTGATATTTGTAATAAGGCATTTTCTGTTGAATGAATCCGTAATTATAAGCTAAGCATTGGTGGACTATTGCTGCGACCTGGTCGTGCCTATGCTTATAGTCGGTTTGTACAATGGCCTTACAGGCTCCCGTGATGTGTTGAATTGTTTCCGGGCTACTGTGGCACCGCCTGCAGAGGTCCAATGTCGTATTATTTTTCAAAATATGTTTTTGATAGTTCCTGGTATTAATCACTTGATCCTGAATAGAAACCATGAAAGCTTCGGTCTCTGGAAACAGGGCACCACGACGCAGCCACGCATTTGACGCTGCTATGTCAACATGTGGCAGATGTAAGTCGTGGTAATGTCTCCCGTGCAGAGCCTTCTCCTTCCACGCTATTTCTTTTTCAGAATCAAGTGTAATATGTTCAGTTTGTAGTGTGTTATCATCATTCAAATTTAGCGGTGTGAGATGTTTATCTGCGTCTGAAATTGCCTTATGTAATGCGGAATTTAATGATTTTTCTCGGAAGAAATGTCTCAGATTCTTGATTTGTTTATTGTGTAAGTTTTTTATGTCTATTATGCCTCTGCCACCTATTGGTCGAGGTAGTGTATTTCGTTGTGTGCATGATTTTGGGTGATGTTTACGGTGTGCTGTCATTGATGTATTGATGTTACGTTGCAGTTGTAATATATCCGATTTAGACCAGTTAATTATTCCAAATGAATAAGTAAGCAAGGATATTGCATAGGTGTTAATGGATTTTGTGAGATTTTTGGAGTTTAGTTGAGATTTGAGTATTGTATTTAATCGGCGCTTGAATTTTGAAATTATTTCGGTTTTTGCTTGCTTCTGGTGTATTTGTCTTAGTTGTTGAAATCCTAAATATTTGTACGAATTATTTGTATCTAAAGATTCTATGATATCACCGTTATCTAATATGTAATCATTGTGTTCAATTTTACCTTTAACAACTGTGAGCGTTTTACATTTGTCAATGCCAAAGTCCATTTGTATGTCATTTGAGAATGTTTGGATGATGTCTGCTAGTTGATGGAGTGTATGTGAATCCCTACTGTATAGCTTTATATCGTCCATGTACATGAGGTGTGTGATGTATGTTGAATCACCATTGTTAGTTTCTATCGGAAAACCATTATTTGTGTTGTTAAGCAAGTGTGATAGCGGATTTAAAGCAAGGCAAAACCAGAGCGGACTAAGAGCGTCGCCCTGGAATATTCCTCTTTTAATAGGGATACTTTCTGTTTGGGTTGTGGTATTGTTTCTAACTAGCTTAAGGCTGGTTTTCCATTCTTTCATACAGGATTGAAGAAAGGTGATGAGTGATGGACTAATTTTGTAAAGGTGTAATACTTGGATAAGCCAGCTATGCGGTACCGAGTCGTATGCCTTCCGGTAATCAATGTACATGGTGCTTATATCTCGTTTAGTTTTTATTGCATGTTTCATGATAACGGAGTCTATGATCAACTGCTCTTTACATCCTCGGCTATTTCTTCTGCATCCTTTTTGCTCTTCCGCAAGTATATCATTCACTACAATATGCTCATATATAACCTCTGTAATGCATGATGTGATGATTTTATAAATTGTCTGTAAACATGTAATAGGACGATATTTGCTAGGATCCTGATAGTCTGTAGTTTTCGGAATCATGTATGTTGTTCCATGAGTGATAAATGAGGGCATCGAGTCCGGGTTCTGGATAAAGTAATTAATATGTTTGTGTAAATATGTATGTGTATTAGTAAACTGTTTGTACCAGAAGTTTTGAATATTATCACTGCCTGGTGCTTTCCAGTTATGACTTCTATTTATAATTTTTACAAGTGTTTCTAAGGGTACGTTATCAAAATCCATTGGTTCAATTCTATTAACATTGTCTTCCTCCGCTTTTAACCATTCCGAGTCGGCGTTGTGTTGCACTGAATTTGCCCATATATTAGCCCAATATCCTTGTAAGTGTGCAAATTCCAGCTATATCCGGAGAATTGGTGGGAGACTCTCTAGACTTCCTTTTGGGACTAGAGCTTTTTGGTCTCTTGCCAAGGCCGTGTTGGGAAATTTCTGCAAGTCGTCTTTTCCACCACTTTGTACTGCTGATGACACGCTTGCCCATACCGCAAAGGAGAAAGCAGACCTCTTGGGCTTTCTATTTGCATCTAACTGAATTCTTGATAACCGGGGAGAATTACCCCCTACCATCCATCAACATTCGTTTTCCGCAGGACAATGTTCGTAGACTGCTTTTCTCCCTTGGCATCAATAAGTTGAGTGGGCTTGACGGTATCCCACCAATAGTACTAAAAATCTGTGCCCCTGAGTTAGCACCTTTAACCTTTCTCGGCTTTCCTATTCTAATGGTATTGTCCCTAAATCCTGGAAGTCTGCGCTTGTCCATTCGATTCCCAAAAAGGGAAACCAATCGGACCCTTCCCACAACAGACCAATTGCCGTTACCTCATTGCTCTCTAAATTAATGGAGACAATAATAAATCGCCAACTCCTTGGATACTTGAAGGAACACCAGCTGATCTCTGATCGCCAATACGGTTTTCGTCAGGGTCGATCGGCTGGTGACCTACTCGTATACCTCACACACCGCTGGGCGGAGGCGGTTGAGAGCAAGGGTTAGGCTTTGGCTGTTAGGTTGGATATAGCAAAGGCATTTGATCGTGTTTGGCACAAAGAGCTTTTAGCGAAACTTCATTCATATGGTCTTCCTGAGAGGTTGTGTGGTTGGCTTGCCAGTTTTCTTGCGGAGCGGAGCATCAGTGTCGTTGTCGACGGTTCCTGCTCTGAGGCAAAGCCCGTGAATGCTGGTGTGCCACAAGGCTGTGTACTGTCCCCTACCTTATTTCTTCTGCATATAAATGACATGTTGCATATTCGCAGCATACATTATTATGCAGGTGATAGCACAGGGGCGCTTTATACATGGGTAATGTACAAGCCTCTCGGGATAATATCACAGAAAGCCGGAATAACCTTGTGGGTGAAAGTGAGACCACTCTGGACTCGGTCCTATCATGGGGGAACGAGAATCTGCTCAATTTTAATCCGAACAAGAGTCAGGGACTCAAATACCCGCACAGCTGTTCACGCGTAAACATCGGCTCCGTGCAATTTTAATTAAGAAGCGAAGTAAAAGTGAAATTTTCGAATACTGTTATATACCCTTTTAAAGCTCTCATCAATTGCTACAAAACAAAATAACTGAATCGTGTACCGGTGCAGTGGTTTTTACAATATCAGCGTAAGAAGTTGTTGGTTCGCCTTATTCAAAACAAGTGCGAACGTTCGTGCCTACTGACATCACCGATCGACGCCGCGACGGGCCGCCGGCGCGCACTCGTCACGCAACAACCGCCCGTGCAGTCGCGGCGCATGCAGCGCGTGAGTACCAAATTCGCTTGCACGTCCGCGCGCCAAACCGGATCGACTTATCTACACTCTGAGTCATCGCACCTCGCAATCGCGAACGTTGTTTACGTATCCGCACGACTAACGATTTTTTTTAAATCATGAATTGCTTGGCTTGCAATAAGACGATTGCTCGAGGCGAGCTTCTGAACTGTGTGGCGTGTCACGGATCTTATCATTATGCTTGCTTGGGTATGACGAATGCCTATTATGGGAAACACCAAACTGAACTTGGTAGGTCCTGGAAATGTCACTCTTGCACTAACGTGACTCGGCGCCGGAATGACAGTACTCCAGTGCGCAACCAGTTTGAGATACTTCGGGAGGAGGCCAATATGTCCTGTGACGAGATGCAATTAAACACTTCGTGCAGCCAGGACACGACCTTTGTTCACACCGCTCCAAGTAGCAAACCATCTGTCGTTACCGAGAAGCAGTGTATTACTACCGATGTGATTACCTTCAATCAATTCGAGGAACTACTTGATTCTAAACTAAGTAATCTTAGGTCATCTCTTGTTAGCGAGATCAACTCCGCCATTAAAAAAGAAATTTCATGTGCAGTAGATAGATTGCGACAAGAATTTACCGAAACCACAGATTTCTTGGCTGCTGAACAAAAGGACCTAAAGACAGAAATTCATAAATGTCATTCAACGGTGGCAGTACTGGAGTCGGAAAGTGCGACAATGCGATCTGAGATGGTTGACCTAAAAAGACGCCTGACAACACTCGAGAAGGCTTCTAGGAGCCGTAATTTTGAGATTCAAATGCTTCCTGAAAGGCAGAACGAGAACCTTAACGGGGTCATAAGGAAGCTGTGCGATGAATTAAAGGTCCAAATCGCGGATAATGATATACGTGCAGTTCGCAGGGTGGCTAAGGTCGACACCTCATCTAAGCGGCCGCGCAATGTACTTGTCACGTTGCCATCGGAACGCCACCGGGACAACGTTTTATCAGCCTATAAGAGGTACAATAAAACACATAAAACCGAACCTTTAAGCTCCACACATCTGGAAATCCCTGGTGAAAGGCGAGTCATTTATCTAGCGGAACATGTATCGCCAGAGTGCAAAGGCCTACATGCGGCAGCGAGGAGGCTAGCCAAAGAACGTGAATACAAGTTTGTCTGGGTCAAGTACGGGCGTGTATATGTCCGTAAAAATGAGTCTTCGCCAGCAATCGTCGTCAAGGATACTACAAGTCTAGATAAGATAATTTAGGTACTTCTACTTTTAAAATTATACAAAAATTTATACAATTATTTAATACATTTTACAATTTTTTATGTTATTATACTATCAAAATGTTAATAGAATACGAACAAAAATAACAGATTTATTTCTTAATACTTTGAATAGCAATTACGATATAATTTGTCTGACAGAAACCAACCTCAACTCAAGCTTATTTGATAGTGAGTTGTTTGATAAACGTTATAATGTCTATCGTAGGGACAGGGAAAGCACCTGCATAAGCAAAGTTGAGGGTGGTGGAGTCTTGATTGCGATAGATAAGAAAATAAATGCGGTCCGACGACAGTCGTGGGACAGCCCGGTTGAGGATATCTGGATTAGTTTATTGCCACATGATAGTACAGCATCTGTAATTAATTTGTGTGTTTGTTATTTGCCTCCGGACTTGCCATTTGACGCCTTGAAAGAGTTTTATGCAAACAGTCAAAATGTGATATCCAACGTGCGTGGAAACTCGGTTGTGGTCATGTTAGGCGATTTTAACGTACCAAGTCTCTCCTGGGTGTCCTCGACGAAACTCTCACTGTCTCCTGGTATTTCAACTGATACTAAGTCACACCTTCTACTGGACACTATGGCTCTCGGTGACCTTTCCCAGTATAACAGTATTCCAAACAAGAACGGGAGGTATTTGGATCTTGTCTTGTGCAACTATGACAAAATATCCGTATATGGCACCGATCCCCTCACGCGGCTAGACGATCATCATCCGTCGTTGTGTGTTGAATTACACAATGCGGTTGAATCCAACAAGGTGTTAAAAAGAGCCCCACGTAAAGTGCTTAATTTTAATAAGTGCGAGTACATTAAAATACGCGAAGCTCTCAGCGATGTGAATTGGTCTCAACTTTTCTCGGCCGATAACATTGACGAGAATGTTGCTAAGTTTTATGCGGAACTGAATTCTATAATCAATAAATATACGCCACTAAAAACAGCAAAGGAAAGCTGTTATCCTTCTTGGTACACGTCTTCATTAATAAAGCAACTTATTAATAAAAATAAATACCATAAAAAGTTCAAAAAATACGGTAACCCAAGGGATTATGACAGATTCTCAACACTGCGATCGGTATGCAAGGATATGATAAAGTCTTGTTACAAATCATACATCTCCTCTATAGAGGAGGGTTTGAAGAGTGATCCCAAGTCTTTTTGGAGGTACGTCAATAGTAGAAAAGACTCTAAAGGTATTCCAAATGTCATTAAAAACGGCGATGTTGTGGCCTCAGACGGTGAAAGTGTGTGTGAACTCTTCTCGAACTTTTTTAGCTCAGTATACGACACCAACAGCTTTCCGTTCTCTGAAGAAGACCAATCCGGAGAGGCTTGTGGAGCTCACCTGTCAAATGTAGTACTGACTCACGAGGAGATACTTTGCAAACTGAAACAGTTAGATCCCGATAAGGGTCCAGGTCCAGACGGAATTCCACCTAGGTTTCTGAGAACGTGTGCTGTCGAACTTTGTACTCCACTTACAATCTTGTTTAATATGTCCCTTAAATGTGGCATATTTCCCACTCTCTGGAAGACTGCCCATGTCATCCCTATATACAAGTCTGGAGATAGAACTGACTGCACCAACTACAGGCCAATCAGTATTCTATCAGGTATGTCTAAGCTGTTCGAGAGTATTATTTACGAACATTTCTATAATCACGTTAAACCTTTTCTCTCTCAAAATCAACATGGTTTCATGAGGCATAGATCCTCAGCCACAAACTTACTTGAATATAAAAACTATTTATGTACTGCATTTGCCAGAGGTGGCCAAGTTGACACTGTGTATACCGACTTCAAGAAGGCGTTTGATAAGGTTAATCATTCTTTGCTCTGTCATAAGCTTGAATATTACTTCGGAGTCCATGGTAGTTTGTTAAGATGGGTGTGTTCCTATCTAAGTATGAGGAGTCAATTAGTCACTTTGAAGGGTCATACGTCTGCTCCAATTACTATTTCATCTGGGGTGCCACAGGGATCGCATTTGGGACCACTGCTCTTCTTAATGTTTATCAACGATCTTGTTGATCTCCTGAAGTCCCCATGTCTTCTTTACGCAGATGATTTGAAGATATTTACCACCATATCAAACAGTAACGATTGCCTCATACTACAGCATGACCTTGATACAATATCATCATGGTGTCGGGCCAATGGCATGTATCTTAGCGTTGGTAAGTGTCATGTTGTTTCATTTACTAAAAGGAAAAAACACAAAATTACCTATGATTACCAACTGGATGGTCACACCCTTCATCGCTCGGCGGTCGTCCGTGATCTTGGTGTATTATTTGATGAGCAACTAACGTTCAGAGACCATTATGATCACATCATCTGTAAGGGACTCAGAATGCTTGGTTTCGTGGCTAGGACAACTAAACCCTTTAGGGACAATTCAAGCCTACTGTACATGTACTATAGTCTCGTTAGAAGTGGCTTGGAGTATTGTTCTGTAGTCTGGGCGCCTAGCTACGCGATTCATTCTGAGAGAATAGAGAGTGTCCAAAAAAAATGCCTTAGAATAGTAGCCTTCAGAGCTGGACTCCACCGTAGGTTGGTGTCCTATCACGACAGGCTTAGCTACTTCAACCTTACGCCATTGGTGACGCGCCGTAAGCAACAGGATCTCCTTCACCTTCATAAGATCTTGCACTCTGCTTTTGACTCCCCTAATTTGCTTTCTCTTCTCAACTTTAACGCCAGAATCCTATCTCGTAATCGCAAAGGGACCTTTGTGTTACAAATATTTAAAAACAATACGTCGTTTTTCAATCCCATGGTTCGAATGTGTCGGCTTTACAATGACTTACTGCAGGATGATAATAACCGCGAGCTCGATATCTTTGAGCCCAAGCACGTTCGATTCCGCCGCACCGTCAAGCAGATCCTCAACTGCGCTTTCCCGTCTAGGGTAAACTAAAATGTATTGCTCTGTTTTCTTCTTTTTATTGTACGGTAACATCTTATAATTTATCTAATATAGATTGAAAACCTACTTGTTTTACGTAAATAATATTTTTTAATCATGCTGTGTGTACACATTTTTGAGTAAGAATCTAGTTCTAAGCATCTTTTCTTTTATGTTGTCAAATATCCGATTGTTACTTGTTGTGTATGCCAAAGTAAATAAATAAATAAATAAATATGGAATATTGTTCTCATCAGTAGGCCGGGGCGCCTCAGTACCAAATCCTTCCTTTTGACCGTATATAGCGAAGAGTTTCTTTGGATTATATTATTTTAGTGATAACGTTCCAGAGATCAGAAGACATTGTATATTTTTAAGTATTGTATTCAAAAATAGGTTTAGTTAATATTTATTTATTTATGAATAGCAAAATATAAACTTATAGCTATATTTCAGCTAATACTGAATCAAAGATAGTGTAAATTTTTCCTGAGAGCACTATGAGCATAATATAACATTGACAACACAACACTTTTTGAACATTAAAATGTTATTGTTAAGGGATCGATCGTTTCATGATTAGATAAATGTATGATCCTACTAGTATAATACGTTTTGGATCGTTTATTTTTATCATTATAATTTCTTTTCAACATTAGAAAGTACTTGGAACATTTTATAGAAATAGATATTTTCATAATATATATTTTTATTAAACGTTTCAAGTTCCCTGGATCATTTTGTTTTTCCAAAACGAATTAAAAAATACGATCCAAATGAATTGACACTTTTTAAGAATATGATTAGGTCTTTTGGAACGTTTTATCGTTTGGACGGCTTAATTATTTCGGTAATTACTATGGTTAGAGTGTCAGTGTCTTCACCAGTAGATAGAACGGTCCTAAATACGTAGCTTGAGCATGAAAACTCGATTTTGGCCACCTTGTGGATTGGAACGTTGTAGCATAACTACGTCCAATTGATTCTGAGACTTAGCTTTAAAATTCACTTTTTGATCACATGTCATTGTACTGTTCAAGTCAAGCAAATAATAACTTAAATTATGAACTATGTACATAAAATGCATGCCCTTATAATATTTTAGGTGTCTAATTTGTCCGGTGGACCTTTACCGAAATGTACTGGCATAGACCCACTGGTATGCTATGCTCAGAAATAGTGTAGTGCTATATGATCGAAGGAAATTCGCAAGAAACGAACAAGCCACATCTACAGAGTCTCGCGTCAACCCTACTGCAACAGAAGTGTCGACACTTGTGACGTAGGTACGGCACCTTCAATAAGGTATTATTATGGAGATTCCCGGGTTTTTCTTTTCTATTTCCTTGGTCGAGTTTTGTTGAAAAATACTGTGACGTCGTGCGCTAGAAGTCAAGTAGAGACCGCATTCTGCTTAGTGACCCCCGTCTTATTACGCGAGATAAAGATTTCTGATTTCTGCTGTGCATTCGAATTCATTCGGGCGAGTGTACTTCGATTATGAATTGTGTCAGCTCCGTATACATTGGATGCAGTGTTGAATTATGCAGAAAGAACGTAGTTTTTACTAAAATATCTGAACATTGTAGCTTTAAAATGTTTTTGGACCGTCATCGTCAGAGTAAAAAAACATAAGCGAATTTATCAAAGTAAAAAATAAATGGAAGGGACAGTTAACAAAACAATGTTTAAGTTAAAGCAAAACCAACGTTTTGCTAAAAGTTTAATTTGTTTTAAAGCTAAAGAGTTTAACTTTCTTGTTGGACTTTTTATAATGGATGCGCTTGTTTATAATACAAAGTAATGTGTCTACTCATAGACAGTATTTTTTTGATCCAATATTTTGTTTGTGTAAAAGATCGGATATTTTAGGAAAAAGAAACATTTTCCTTTTTCCTACCATATCATAACATAGTCGCCCGATGGAAAGTGTAATATGTGACTATGGATACCTACAATTTCTGACACCACAATAAATAAATACTTATTAATCTCTCTGTTAAAATACGGCCACATAAAATAGCTGCCGTAAATATAAGTATCAATTTATGTACCACCACTGTTAATTTATATACCATCACTTTAAAATTAGTGCAAGCCAGTTGTAACATCTGGAGCGAATATGCACACACATACATTATGCAGTAGCTGATCGAGCTAGATGTGTTGGCCCGCCCCCGTACTAATTGATTTAGTACCCTTGAATTAAAACGAGCGTTTCAGCGGGAGATAGCTTAAATAATCTAGTATTGTTTTTTAATTTAAAGCAGCTTGGAGATAGTTTAGTCAAGGAATTGGTGGAATATTACCTTCGCTTATCAAACCAAATTAAGAGAAGTAGTTCTTGACTAGTAGGGGTTCCAAAAAGCTTAGGTACAAGGTCTTCTTTAACCACACCACATATTAACATGTTGCCTCTGACAATGTATGCAAAATTATGTATTCCTAGTATGTTCTTTCTCACATCTTTTTTTTACGAGGAGAATCCCTTCGGACCATCAGCGGCCGCCACGGGGAGGCAGGCGTCGGTGTGCGGTGCAAGTTAGCCGCTAAACTCCCGAGTGATCACCAGCGTCGCAGTTTTAGAGGAGTCGGGATGCAAAGTATGATTCGACTCAGCTCCTCTAACAGTGCGATTCGCTGCCAATGACAGCGCACCATCTGCGCGGGCAGGCGCGCTGGGAATGAACCGTGATCACTGGACACATCCCCACATCAGCAGGACCCTCACATCTAACTTAACTTTACTTTTAGAAGCGTTTCTGACGTTAAAATTGAACAGAATTAAAAACCTCAATAAACGGGGCTCAAGCGAAATTTATTATGTACCTAGTAGATCCTTTTGCGTGCAAGCAGTCAGGCTCTGGAACGGGCTACCCGAAAGCATCCGTAATGCTCCAAGTAGGGCATCATTTAAGTTGAGGCTCCAAAAATATTTTCAACTCCAACATTAGTGAAATAGTTTATTTACTTTAGTTGTCGTCATATTTATCATATAATTTATTATTTTATTATAAGTATGTGTAGTATTAATTGATATCATGTATGTATGTATTGAGATATATATTAGTTTATTCTATACATATTGTATGTAAGATTATATTATGTATGTTTCTGTATATATATATATATATGTGTATATTTATAGATTTGTATTTAATTTATTTTTATTACATATTATTATTAGTCTTTGTTTTTCAAACTTTTTTGGCACACTACCTTAATATTACTTTCTGCTTAGCCCAATGGTTGACTGGTAGAGAATGCCTATGTGGCATTAAGTCCGCCTTTTGTACACTTATTACTTGTGCAATAAAGATTAAATAAATAAATAAATAAATAAATAGATATATTATGTGATTGTCAGTGTGGTGGTTTTCTCATCCCATCTCGTATCCGTGTCGTAAAAGACGACTAAGGGAATATCAGGAAACAGGCAGCAGCGTTTACCTGGGTACAAATAAATCTTACTGTGTGCTCACCAACCCGCCTGCCAAATGAGCTGACTAAAGCAAAACTTCCAAATTACAATTTGTCATTGGGGCCTATGTCCAGCAGTGGAAGTTTGCAGGCTGATGATGATGATGATGAGATTTTGTAATTACAGCTTAGCGTTCCGGTAGTGTTTTATTAATCGTAGTCACTATCAGAATAACTTTAAAGTCTTGAATGCGAAACTTTAAAATCTTCAACAAAAATGTCCAGATTCTGTACCAAGATACGTTTTGGCTGCAGGTCTGTTTATACGTATTTGGAGCCCCGGGAATTAGCGCTTTGACTTATTTAATCCCATCCTCGAGACTCCGGACAGTTTCCTAATGGTATCAGATTAGGCATGTTAGTTAAACATGGATGTTTCTCTCCGGGTGTACTACTAAATGGATGATCAAATAAACACAAATAAAACTATTTCAAAGTATTTGTACTAATAAGAAAGTAAAATATTTCAGAGAAATTTTACTTTTTATGGCTACGAAGTGCTAAGCTTTTCCTTTTAAAAAGTACTTATAATTCTAAGAAAATAACACTCTAGGAAATTTACTCAGTAAATGGCAAGGCGTGGTGCGAGTGTAATTAGGGTTTATAAAGACAAAGAAACTCTGACAATAAGACCACGTCTTACCAATATTGTTATAAAATGGCGACAGAAACGTTCATGGGCTATTTTCCCCGAAAGTTAATACTCCGGAAACAGTCGGCCAGAGACAATCGGGGCAAACGGACAGAATTGCGGACAGGAAGTTTATTATAATGATAATATCCTAAGCTTTAGCGTTCAGCCATAATGGTTAAAGGATAGAGACGAAATATTTTATTTATATATATTTTACTAGCAACAATGCTGGGAGAACGGAACGAAATTGAAGGCTCTGATGTAGATACCCACCGGAATATAAAAGAGCTGGTATAAACACGTTATGCATTTACCGGTTATACTTACAAATACAAAAAGTTTCATAAATCCTATTTGGTTGTTTTATTATTTTAAATAGGTTTGAATATTACACACGCAACGCCATCTAGTCCCACATTAAGCTGAAGCTTGTACTATGAGTACTAGACAACTGATAAAGTTACTTAAAAAGATACTTTTTAGTGTTAATGAAAACAAATGTTTGCACTGTGCTAGGAACAACAAAAAAAAAAGGAACAAAAGCGCGACCACTGAAACTATGAAAGAAGAGTGGTAATAGCACCTATTGAGTCTCAAGATGTAATCAACAAATAAAATATGTAAATGTATGGGTTGTATCGAATACTAGTACTAATATCGGTTGGATCGATACACGGAAACATATAATCTATACTAATATTATAAAGCTGAAGAGTTTGTTTGTTTGAACGCGCTAATCTCAGGAACTAGTCCGAATTTAAAAATTATTTAGGAGCGAAGAAATAATGGACAATGTAAAAAAAAACGGGGAAAAATAACTATTCCACGCGGACGAAGTCGCGAGTACAGCTAGTATCTGCTATTTACGCTACCTAACGGTCCGCAGCACTGAAGATCTACAACATGTTCGTAAAAGTAATCCATAGAGTATAAAACGTTTATTGCGTGCGATATATGTTTAGGTAGTCTCGGCGTATTTCGGGATCCTTATTTCCTAGCCGTTAAATCCATTACGACGCAACATTAGGGAGTAGGGCTTCCTTTTTATAACATGTATGACGACTAAATCGTAACATTCAAGGGATATGTACGAAGTCATGATTTATTTTCGCCTTCATAGTAGGTACGATATCATAAAAAATGCGTCAACGCATAACGGATTGTGTTATTGAGAACGTAGAGATTTCTTTTCTAAATCAAGGTCAGTTGCCAGGTTTTAGACATCCTCATCAACTATGATGATAGCCAAGTTGTCCTTGCCATCATCAGGATAGCAGGAGAGTGGAAGGCTCTCACTTTTAGGGTAGGCAATAGTTAAGGGCGCCCCTTAGTACCCACTAGAGCCAGAAGAGCGTCGCGAGGTAGGTGAATATGGACGGAAGAACTTCGCTTTAGGACATTTTTATCCTAACTGACCATGATGATAGGCCAAGGCGGCCTTATCATCATCACCGGACACCGGAGGGGCGGAAGGCTCTCACCCTTTGGTATAATTAAGTAATACAACTAAGGACGCTCCCGAGTGGGGTTGAGCTTGGGCTTAGAGCGTTGCTGGGAAGGTCCTACCTGATTTTTGAGAGAAGGTACTTTACATGTATGTACTCAGGGAGAATGCTTTGTATTGAGACAAGATATAAGGGCGAGTATATCTTATCTCAGCCCAAGACATCGTCTTATATTTTTGTCTTTTTTTATAAAAAGAGCTTTCAGGATAACCTCACTCCACCTGATGGTAAGCGGTCGTGAGGTCCAAAAGTTAGATCGTTAGGTATAATAGAGCAAACCCATTCCAAATCCATGTCTTTGTAAACTTCAAATTAAGACTGTATGTGTATAAGCCCTAAACGCTTAAACTGTTAAATCCGAAAGCACCTTCGCTAATAGCTTAAGTTCAGAAACAAACGAAGGCCCGTAAAATCGAACAAAGAAAAATAGATAAAAACTAACCAGTCTTGGCTTTCCGATTCAACTTGAACGACTACTTTTCCTGTCCAGTCGTGTGTTCTACACTCCATTTCTCCGCTGTTGTAAACAAACATTGCTAGTTTTTTTGCTCTGCTGGCCACTTATTAAGCTGTCAGGGTCCTCCATTTCCTTAATTAGAGAGGTTTTTGTGTGCATCGGTGCAGGGAGCGGGCTACAAGCGTGCAGCGAGAGATAAGGCAGGCAGTAATTAAGCGTTGTAATTGAAACGATCCCTCCGCCCGCCCTGTTTGGCGTCATGAAATAAACATTTGAGCGTGATACGGTTTGCTGGTGGTAAAAAAAGCAATTCGGTTCATAGGAAAAATGAGAAAACGAGTTTTGTTTTTTAATTTCAGTTTTTAAATTTGGTTTTTGCATGTTACAAGCAATCCGAACGGCCAAATTATCCTGTTGTCATCTAACTACACACGTTGCTTTAAAAGCAAAACCGCAAAACGAGCTATACTAATCTAAAGATTTTTTAACCAAATTAAAAATAACATGAATTTTAATTGATTTTTGTGATTGTTTGATTCATAAAGTTGTCATTGGATGATAGAGTAAGTAACGAATTGCAAAGTACATATTGATAATAAGATATAACTAATCGTACCAATTGATAAATACGACGGGTATATCTAATTTACTCTTACATTTCCAACAAAATATATAGCATTATAATCCCCGCAGGAATAGAAATTCACCGTGATTAATGTTGATACCACAAATTATAACTAGAGTAAACTTTATCCTGAAATTCATAGGGCTAACTTGGTCCAAGTTCAGTCCTACTTTATGTACAATTAGTGACTAAATCAGTGGGTAAATTTAACGCAATTTGGGATACGTTGTGTAAAATTTAACGAAAAAGAATTTAACCTGTGAAGATATCTAGATTTTTATCTTAGCTCGGTTATAATCTATAAGGGTGTTTTTCCATCCGATAAGTGCTATGCAGCCGTGCTATATGAGGATGTCTCAGCTGCGAAACTAAGTAACCGTTTACACTGAATGCTAAGCTGAAGATGTGCCGCCGCAAAGGACGTACATATAGAACACAAGCTTCCATATAAAAAAATTGCGTTATTGCGCTTCCATTAATGATATGCTATATGGACCAATTAATATCGTAGGTGGATATCAAACGCATCCATAGCAATGCAGCATCTTTGGCGGAAAACCTCTTCTAATTTAAGAAGTTAGCAATTGTTGCAAATAGCAAGCCACGCGTACATCAGTTGATACACATTAAAAAAAACATGCTGAATAAGCCAATTATGAGAGAAGATGAAAAACGTAATGGCCTGCCAAGCAGAGGGGGCGTAAAAACTCAAAAGTCAGCACTTATTTGTGGGCTTCACAAAGGAGTTTTCATCGCATCGTGCTTAATGAAAGCTGTCGAGTTCCACGCGTTGAGCGTTCCGTAATCTAACAGCAAAAAATTGTATTCTTTCCTTTTATAATAGCGCAGTTTTCTAACCTTGCCACGGTAAAAGGTGGAGCTAAAAGTTTCGAACTTACCATGATCCTCTGAGTAAGCTATGCTATAAAATATGCTGTTATTAAGAAATATGACGAATACCTATAAACAAAAAAGAAAAAAAATAATGTGACATTTTAAAACTTTGCTAATAAGAAAACAACAGCGTAACAGGGGACTCACATACGTTACAATTATTATGTAGTACAATAAAATAAGATCTAATAAAAATAGAGTCTATTTCTACAAATAGATTCACTAGTAATGCTTTTGAAAGTTACACTCTTTTCCTACCAGAACTTCAACGTGTAGCCTGCTGAGAAGAAGTGCCGCAATAAACTCCACAGTAAGCCTTTTTTATACTATGTACTAATTACAGCTAGTAGTTTCGACTGTGTTGCAATAACCGTGGTCACAAGCGGACTAGACGAGGACAGAGCCGTCTGCTCTGAAACCTGAAGGTATATCTTAGACGAGGAATGTAATTGTTTCGTACGACGTCAGGTGTATTTTAAAGAGCCTCACACAGAATTATTCGTAATTGACTATCAAACATCAATGTAATGACACTAGATATCAATGAATTTTCATTTGAACTGTTTGAAATGTAGAGGATGTAGAGGTACAATATTTTTCAAAAATGTTTAAACTGTAGTCGAATTTAAGGTATTGAAAGTAATTTCAATCGATTGAAAACAATATGGTTCCTATTGTTTTTTGTGTTAAAACAGAAAAAGCAATTTCCGCTCTCGTTACCGGCCCAATAGCAAAGCGGAAATAGCCGTTGAAACCCTAAAAACAAAATGCATGGTACATTAAACTTTGTTTCTTCGTACCCCAATGGGTGATTGGTAGAGAATGTCTGTGTGGCATTAATTAATAATGGGTTCAGAATTTAAGGCTTTATAAACGCTGGTGTAACTAATTCATTGATATACGGTGATGAGATAAGATTTGCTACAAAGGTAGATATGAGTAAGTGTTAATAAGAAATAAAGAAATAACCCAAGTCATGCCACGCTGGGCCACACAGAGTCATATTATTTATGTTTAAATATGAGTAATACTTTTTATCAATTGATAATCATTTTCACAAATAGTGGGTGTAATGAATCAGCCCCAAAGGCATCATTCACAATAATGACTTATGTGTCAGTTGACACTGTCAACTATCTCTTCACTCATCATGTTGATGGGAATGCAACGAACCGACAACGATATTACACTCAAGGGAAGTCCTACCAAGTGGTAGTGCGACGTTTATTAATATTTACAACAAAACAAATTCATCTCTACTTGTTTTTTTCAATGTGAACAAAATAGATTGATCTCTAAAGTGAGAAAAAAACATGTAGATACAGTTGCATTAATAAAAAGCTTGTAAAAACACAATTAAAACACCTTTTTTTTTATAAGAAAAGCTTTCAGGATGACCTCACTCCACCTGATGGTAAGCGGTCGTTAAGTACCTAAACTTTAAAAAAGATCTATCGAAATAAATTGGTGTACAATGCAAATTTGGACATCGCTTGTACAGCACGGAAGTGCAAACCCATTGCTGACGCAATAAATCGCATTAATGTGTGTTTTGCATGAGTACAATTGTTTAGTTTGTTGCTAAACGTTTTGGAAACATTCATCAATGATTTGTAATTAATGTAGTGGTTTCCCAAGGACTCGCACGGTGCGGTTCGCGTCTACTTTCTTAGTACGAACGGCCAAACTATGGAACAACTTGCCGTGCTCTTTGTACCCCGAGACATACAAACATCCGGTTTTCAAGGCTAGGGTGAATTGAGATTTGGGTATGCCATGCATGCTCCATCGTAGGCTTGAATATTACTTAACATCTGGTGAATAGTAATCAAGTGCAAACCATGTTAAATAAAAAAATAAAATATGAAGAATGGCTTAAGAAATGATTACTGCTTTTAAACACAGTTCATGTTTATGTCTGATGAATGATAATAATTATAAATTTACAGTGGACTTACTAAATTCCAACAAAGATGTCACAAATATTGTAAGCTTAAAAGGACTCAGTGAATACTTTTTAAGCTTAAAAAGCCGTAAGATTTTTTGTCATTATACACATTATCTTCTCTTTCGTAACAACAACAACTCTTTCGTAACAGAAACAACTATATTTTTTGTTTATACGAAAACCGAAACACCGGTCAAATATTTGAACTCAAGGAATCTGTACAAGTAAATATTTTAAAAACTCTTTTTGTTTTGTGTATAATAAGTAGGTAGGTATTGTAATTTTTAATGGTCTTTACAACATTTTTATAAAATTCAATTTTCGTTAATAGTAAAAAGAGTTCAAGCTCGAGCTCGGTGGCGCCGCGGTCTTGTTCGTTTAACAATGATCGCAAATGTTGAGCAACCATTGGCGCGGTCAGTCCGATGATGGGTGACCAAAATTTGACACCGATTTCCTCCGTGCTTCGGAAGGCACGTTAAGCTGTTGGTCCCGGGTGCTATCTTTACCAACTCAGATAGCAGTCGTTACATCATATCAGAGATGATGATAACTCTGACGCCTAAACTGGGAATGGGTATAGCTTACCCTAAGTGTTGCGGAGGTCTGATGGCAGTCGCTCTGTGTAAAAGCTTAGCCCTCGCCAAAATCTCTCAGTTTGGGAAGCCGACCCTGAGACAATCGGGAAAAAGGCTAGGAGGATGATGATGAGTAAAAAGAGTTCAAGTAGTACGTAAAGTTGTCATACTCGCCACGGGGATATTAACAGGGATTCGTCGCCTTAGAAGTGAAATTTCTAGGAATATATTTCAAAAGGGTGCTATTGAAGCACAATTTCCTGTAAATTGGGTTTTAATTAAAAGTTTGAGAACTTTCTTCCAAACTTTGAAATTCATAAAGGAAAAATATGCAATAAATATTTTATTTTTCGACGAATATTAATTTGTACGGGTGTTTATTTATATCTGTATTATATTGAACTTTGATATTTTCAGACTTTTGTAAAATAGACGATATAAAAGGCAATCGAGTCAGACAGATTGCTTGTATCATTTGAAGCGAAAATATACGATCTCGTTTCGTTTAATCCATAATGGACCCTTCGTCTGTTCGCATCATCGGCATTACAGAGGTTCTTATGTGACAATCTTTCACTTAAGGATGGACAACAGAGATAAAAATAATATAGAAAGAATAGATATTATAGCCAACATTTGTCTGACCATTTATTTTCATGGGTATTTTTGTGTCTTTTCCTTCTAGCTGATGGAAAGTTTTTGTAAATGATACGAAGCGAATACTCGGTTGGTAATTTTCACAAAAGCTTTGTATAATTGTATTTACATGAATAGGTACTATTAATTTGTAGTACCCATTGAAACTTAGAGCCGTATCAAGGTTTTTGTTTTTCAAATAAGGATGCCAGAGTTTCTTTGAAATCTTGTCCCAACCTTCCAAATAGCTATGTGTCATCGCTGGATAGGTTACAAGTTAGAATAAAAGTTACAATTATCAGTAAATTCCAAATTTTTCGTACATTCAGTTATTCTTTCCCGTTCAGAATTAGTTTTAGCAATATCCAACTTTGTTTTTCACGTATTACATTGCATTTTTTGGTATAATACACGCAATAATAATATATAGTTATTAACTGCCTCGGCGAGTCGCAAACCTCTAATCAAAAAAGTATGTATTAGCCAGAACATATTTGTGAATGATCAAAACACCAAGTCGTAAAATATATAGGAATTTATATAAATTTAAATTTTGTATCCGTAGCAAAGCTAAAATGAACATTTATTGCACACGTGTTTAGCGAGATTTTATAACATTAGCATAGTAAAGCGTTGCTAGTTTGCATCAACAAACAAATGTTGTTAAGATGAGGAGGTACTTTAAGTTACACTTAAGGTAAGTGTCACGTTTGCCCATAACATCTGCAACTTGCTAATAAGGACTTTGTATTATAATGACAAGCCTTCTATTTAGATTGCTAATTACCCTTTATGGTTGAAAGTGGTAATGTTCGTTGCTTACACTTAACGTAACGATCTGGAATTATAACGTGGTATTAACATCTTATAAATACCAGAGTGTTAAACTTTCGTGGACTAGTTGTCAGTAGCGCGCTATTAACATGCTAAACTGTTTTGGTATCATCATCATGAATCAATAAATCAACAGCTTGCTCTACTGAATGTCGGTTCTACGGCAGATATGACCAGCTAACTGCCACTTCAGCCTATTAATCCTACGGGCTATGTTGATACCTTTCGTCTTGTAGAGTATTTGTTCAGTTGTTTGGAATAATACTTCTCAAAAAAAATGTTCAACTAGTTGGTTAGATAGGAATAAAATCCTTCATCGAGTTTTATTATGCACAACCAGTTGATCGGCTCATTTGTTCGGAGTGAAGGGCGAGAAGATGCGTTTCATAGCGCAAAGAAATGAAAACACTATTATTACAATAAGTGTTTTTATTGCTCTACTTCTAATTTTTCTTGCATTTAGCACATATTTTTCAGTTGTGTAGAACACGCTTCGGTTTAATTTGGGACTAGGTGACTCTGTGAGATCCAGCGTGGCATGGTTATTTATTTCCAACTAAAATAATCAGACACTTTCGCCACTCAAATGTACCTATAGTTGATGGTGTATTTAATTTAGGTATTACTAAATCCTTGTGTACAACCCTTAGCGCGTACACATTGGAATCTAAAAAAGGCTGCCAATAGTCTCCAAAATCGCGTGGAATCCAGTGGACCGTCAATTCGAGCGCCAGTTCGTAAATCAAGGGCGTAATTCCCCAAAGGGCGAGCCTCGGGCTGTTACGGCCCCTAAGACAGCCTTTGTACTTGTTATCAATTTGACCGTGCAAATCCGTTTGTCTGGTATCGTCCTTCGCGATTGCCCGATAGCAGCGGCGATGCTAGATTGTGTCGGCGGGAACAGATTACTGCTCTTATCTTGCTAGCGTCTGAGTGTTTGTTTTTTTACAATGTAGGGGGTAAGAGGTTTTTTGTAAGTGGTCCATCAACTTAGGCGATTAATCACACTGCCTACGCTGCATGTTGCGTTTCGATGCACCTATGCGCGTATTTGCGACAGTGCAGATCGCATCATCCTGCGTGTTTTTTACGGATATATGCGCGTAGTTGCGTTTTGTGAACGCACAACACGTTTTATTTAAAGCTAGAGCCAAAATTAATGGCGTATGGAAGCCATTATGTCAAGCTACTACGAGTATAATAAAAAAGAAGTATACACCAAACTATACCCAACAACTATGGTTTCACGGTGAAACCTGGATTCAGGTGAAAATCCAGAGCCAACTGCATATGCAGCTTTCCCCACGAGCTATGCAAATCCATACATACAATTTAAAAAAACGGGAACGGGTACGTGCTGGCTTGGAACTATCGACCTACTGTGTAAGAGCCAAGTTTTGTGTTAATGAGATCCCTTCAAAATAAGTGACTCAATATACCGACTCACAGTGAGCATAATTAGGTACGTAGTATATTAATACACTTTTGACCTGGTTCTATGACTTCTACTATGTGATATTAATGTATACGTTCCAGTACACACATACCTATAATAAATATTTAAATATCAGACAACATCATATAAATTGCTCAGATCTCATCTAGCAGCTAGAGCACTTATGTTAAGGATATAAGAATAACAAAGGTACCACAAAAATACAAAAACACACACGGAAGAGAGGCAAAATGTTACCTCACACTTATGCTTGTCTCTAGTGGGGTACAGAAGGCAGGCAGGTCAGCAAGGTCGTTACCAAAGGAGCAATCGAGCCAGTCAAACATGTAGATTCATTGACCTATTTCTAATTTTATCGTTGCATTTCCTTTATCGAAATATAGAAGCTTTCAATTCTTTTTAGCCGATTTGGCAGGGCACTACTGTGCTCCCCGTTTATACTACGGATTTCGAGAGCCATTGCGTCCAGAGCAGCATACTCTCCGCGCTAAACATGTCACTTGAAATCCAATGCACGTCCCGAAACAATTTATTTCATTGACTTAATTTATGTTTTTAGCAATTTTGCTCTGTAGGTATTGTTGTTCCGTATTATTAAAAGGTGGATCAAATTTATGTTTTACCTATTTGAATTAAGTAGGTGTGTCGTTGCCTGTTACGGATGTCAATCCTCAAATAGGTAGGTTTTTAATGATTCTTCTTGGTTCCTGGTTTTGTATATTATATATTATATAATATGCAAAATCTGACATATGATAGAAATTAGCCTATTATGCCATAGAAACCGAAATCCATTTATGAGTGCACTCATTTTGTACACTATGGATAGTAAGCAAGATTAATGTACGAGTAACTTTACTTTATCAATATTTTTTTCTAGTTGATGCTGTACGTTTATTTACGTTGAAATCTCACTTCCGTGAAGTTGCCGATGCGGGTATAAAATAAAAATTCTATAACTAAGTAGCTATAATCGTAAAGGTGAGTACGCACTTATGTTTTACGCTCTCATAAAATAGGTTATCAGTTTTTAGCGAAACTCCCGCTGCGATCAAAGAGTTTATCGATGTAGGGAAAATGTGTTAATAACGTTATTATGACCATACTGCGATGGTAGTCATAGGACCTCAAGATACACGCACATACGATGTACCCACTGTGTATGTAAGTATGTGATATTAAGGGGTTTTAAACCGGATAAGTACACACGGTCTCTTATCACCGTCATCAGTATATCGCAGTCATCATCGTCATTATCAGCCTATTGCAGTCCACAGCTGGACATAGGCCTCTCCAGTTGTTCGCCGCTTAGGGAAAACATCTGGGGGATATACCCATAATACAATACTATAGAAATACAATATAGTCGAAATAACATCAAGCCATATTCTAAGATAAAATCTCTCGAAATAACTTCGTTCATACTTCTGAACACAGACAAGAGAAGAAATTAAAATTGGTTTCTAAGAACTCCTACGACTTAGAAATGCGCTATGGGAATAAAGATAGTTTCGGATTTATATGCATAGAATAATAAAACTGTGAATAAGCGTAGACATGGGCCACACAGCGCCACCTAGCCCCAAACAAAGCCGAAGCTTGTACTATGGGTACTAGACAACTGATAAACTTACTTAAATACTTTTTTTTGTAAATAAATACACATTATACATAGAAAACACCCAGAACAATACAAACAGACATGTTAATTCACACAAATGTTTGTACTGCGCGGGAATCGAACCAACGACCCTTAGCTCAGAAGGCAGAGATCACTACCAAATAAGCTATCGAGCAAGTCAAAATAAATGAATTTATTATTATTATTACCTCGTTTGTTGTTAACCAACAGTCACCACGTGTAAATTAGAAGTTATTCGTGGGTCCGTATTCCCGGCGCAAGATAGGCACTTAAACTTAGTTTAACGGAGTAGCTTATTGCTAGAGACGATAACTTAGTTGCAACTTGCTCCTACTTACTGGGTATGTATCCGGGACTCTCCAGATTCAGTATATATGGTTCTTTGAAGTATTGTACAAAGAGCAGTCTTTCGATTTAAAAAGCAATCGAAGTTTTTTTATTTATTTCCGTCAAATTGTATTGGTTTTTTAAATATTCATGATAGGATGGGATGTAAGGGATGTAAGGGAGCAACCCATCATCTTTTTTCTCCAAGCCAACCTCACCTGCCCGTGGTGCATAGGTACGCCCTGCGTTCGCCAACCCGCCTGGCCAGCGTGGCGATTATGGGTATAACCTCCAGGTGTTTGCCCAAAGTGCCGAATACCTGAAGAGGCCTGTTTCCTGCATTGAACTGCGATAGGCTGATGCGATAGTTCGGTAACTTAAAGGGCATAGCGAATCTTCGCTCGAATTGAGCCGCCCGCGCCCGTCCGGGGAAGGACCTCCACCCTATAGAATACCGCAGTCAAATGACCTCTGGGTCGTGTTTCTGCCGGTGAGTAGGGTTTCCGGAGCTCGTGGGGGGTTAGGGTTGGGCCGGCATGGCGGTGGCAACTGACAGGTAACTGACCAGTTACTTGCCCGTTGTCACAGCGACTTGGGCTTCTCTTTCGCTTTCCATCAGGCGTAGGGAAGCCATTATGTCGAGCCAATATAAAAAAAAAAAACTGTGTAGTACAAATTCACTATCTTAAAATTTGCGTCTGCTTATCTTTTCTTCAAAGGAGCGCAGTAGGTTTTATTTGTACCCAGGTAAACGCTGTTGTCCGTTTCCATATTTATTTCCTCAGCCGTCTTCTACGTCACTCACGGGATGAGATGGGGTATTCCTATTCTAAAACCGGAAACAACATGACCAAATTTGAAATAAAAATAATGAGAGGAATTTAAATAATAACAGGAGTTTAAATAATAAAAAAAATGAGACCAATTAGAAAGCACGCCCTTCCGAACAAAAAAAAATTTTCTAATCGGTGCACAATATTCGGAGACAAACATACAAGTATGTCGAGACGGGACAAACATAAAGTATGTCGAGACGAGACAAACATATAAGTACAAGTATGTTTGTCACCACATAACAACAAAAAATCAATCTAATTGAGAACCTCCTCTTTTTTGAAGTCGGTTAAAAAGAACAAGTATTATATTTTAAGCTTAACAGTTTGATGTTAAGCGAGTCTTAAGTTGCAGCACTTAGCTGCCAAAACACCACTAGAGCTAGAGTTGTAAGATTTAATTAACAAGATGGCTCAACTGGGGCGCAGTGTACAAAACAGTCAAGAGTATCTGCGGCAAAGTGTGATAGCGTTAGAGAGTTGCTGTGTAACTCTTTGGAACAGCGGCCATTGCAAACTAGGTACCTACTGACGTTTAGTTAGCTGTTGCTGCAAACACTTAAGACAAATGTTTGGATGGATTAAACATACTAATAGACCAATTTGGTACTGGTATACTTGTGACTGACCAAAGCTAATACTATAGGTTCGGTGCATGTAATTAATTTATCTGCTCAAATACAAGCTATATTTAAGACGTTACAAGTGTCTTCAAAAGATTATCATAAATTAATAGGACCTGGATACGAATCAAGGACCGGGTCAAAAATTGTAAACATATTTTACGTCCAAAAATTATTAAGTAGCAGCTAAAATGATATTTTATTTCAGGACGTTTTCATCATGACTTGGCATACAGGTATACGATGAAATGCCGAAAACTAAAACGAGCATGATCACCTAACTCGGTGGAAGTGCTTCTGCATTTCTTACGGACAATTCTGCTTCTGCAATAGTAAGTACATACGTAAATTATATGCTTGTGAATGACCAAAGCCTAAACTTTAGCAAGCTTTTACATCTATACTAATATTATAAAGAAGTAAAGTTTGTGTGCTGATAAATTGTAAGAGGTAATCTCGGGATCTACTGAACCGATTTTAAAAATTCTTTCACCAATAGAAAGTCACATTATTGCTGAGTGTCATAGATTATATGTACAAAAAACCGAAAAATAAAAAGGCTATTAATATTATGCCCATCAAAGTGGGCATGAGTCGGCTAGTTTCAAAATAAAGCACGTTTCTCTTTTTATGCCGTCACTGTATCCGAAATTAGATAGGCTCGTTTAATATAGATTGACATTTCGTTAGTCGGACGTTTTTCGTTTATCCGCTCCAGCCCAATTGTTATAAATTGCAAAGGAATAATTTACCAGCTATCAAGATTAATTTGCGTATTACAGAGTTTAATATTAGATCCATGATGGAGTTGCTAAGTTTACTAGCACTTCAGTTGAACTTCCAGTGAGAATGGGTTTTCGTCTGTAGTATTAATGCCATTTTCAACTTTAGACAAGTAGGTATAATGGGTCGTGGCATGTGTGTGAATACACAGGAAATGTGTTTAGCCAGAATCTAGTTGTACTCGCGAACTATTTGTAATGTAATAATAACATATAAATGTTTTATATATAACTAGCTTTTGCCCGCGACTTCGTCCGCGTGTTTAGATTTTTACATACAAAAGTTTTTTTCCCAATAACTCCCGTTCCCGTAGGAATTTTGCAATATCGCGTTGCTAGTAAGCTTTACGTTCATTAAGGTACCTGCATGCCAAATTTTAATCAACTATCTTACGCGGTTTAGATTTTTTCATACAAAAGTTTTGCCCGCTAACTACCGTTCCCGTGGGAATTTTGCAATATCCTGTTGCAACTAAGCTTTTAGTTTACTAAGGTACATACATGCCAAATTTCAAGCTTGAAACGGTTTAGATTTTCATACAAAAGGATTTTCCAGCTTATTCCCGTTCCCGTGGGAATTCAGGAATGCCTTTCTTAGTGCACCTCTACGGTATCTAAGCTACGTCTCTTCTACATTTCTAGTACCTACGTTTAGCCGTTTAGGCATATAAATGTCAGTCAGTAAGTCAGTCTATTTAGATTTAAATTTACCAGTAAGGCCATTTATTGAGAGAAATCAGTAGTTTTGGGCTGTGAGTTTATTTCTCGGCCTTTCAAGTTTTTTCCTATTGAATCCCGTAAAGGGTTGATTTAGGTAAATATTTGAAGTTTTATCTTTTTCGGAGTGGAATTTATCAAAACGCTTTCTTAGCAATAATACCTACGTCATAGTATAGCTTTATGAATGCAAAGTCTTAGCACGAACTGTTTAAAATTGACAAAATTTCATACATACTTTCATCCCTTATTTTATCCCCTTGGGGGTAAGAATGATCAAAACCCTTTTTTAGCGGATGCCTACCTCATAGTAGCTTTAAACATGCAAAGTCTCAGCCCGATCGGTTTAAACTTGATAAAGTTTCATGAATACAAACTTTCATCCCCTATTTTATCCCCTTGGAAACAGAAATTATCAAAACTCTTTTATAGCGATACCTACGTTATAGCAACTTTATGAATGCAAGTCTCAGCCCGAACGGTTTAAAATTGACAAAGTTTCATACAAACTTTCATCTCCTATTTTATCCCCTTGGGAGTAGAAATGATCAGAACCCTTTTTTATCCCCTTGGGAGTAGAAATGATCAGAACCCTTTTTAGCGGATGCCTACGTAGTAGCTTTATACATGCAAAGTCATAGCAAAATCGGCTTAAAATCGACAAATTTTTATACAAACTTTCATCCCCTATTTTATCCCCTTGGGGGTAGAATTGATCAAAATCCTTTCTTAGCGAGTGCCTACGCCATAACATCTACCTGTATGCCAAATTTCAACCCGATCGGTCCAGTAGTTTGGGCTGTGCGTTGATAGATCACTATGTCAGTCAGTCAGTCAGTCAATCAGTCAGTCACCTTTGAGTTTTATATATTTAGATACATATTGACGGCCTAGGTGGCGCAAAGGATAGAGAGTTAAGTCTAAAGAGATGATCCGATGGTTTCAAGTTCTATTCCGGGTGGAGTCAATTTAGAAAAAATATAACATACTCGTACTTGACTCGAGCACTTGTGTTATAACTATGAGAATAACGAAGGTACCCCAAATATATACTTAAGTACAAATACTCTCACCACAAATACTCACTAATATTCATTACACTATTTTATAATAAATAAATAAAAAATTTTTTTTTGTCCCGGCTTGGTATTCAAACCCTGGAACTCTTGATCTTTATGCGGCACCTGCTATCAATAGACTAGGGAGGTACTTCAAAAATCCTTAGTATCAACACAATGAACGTCTGTCTGTCTTTTCTTCATAGGTCAAATTACCTAGGGAAGGGACATGTAGCAAAACATCGACATTAATGTATCGCGCTTTCTTAATTAAACTAATATTGGTTTATTGGCTAATATGGCTTGCGCAAAAAAGAAAAGTAGGTTTTCCTTTTTGAAAGTTTAAAACTTTAAATAAATAATTCAGAACACATTATATATTTTTGAAATTGTCGCTCAAGAAGTCTCTTAGTCGACATTTATGACACTCACCAGATGATTTAAAATTATCGATGACTTTAATATATTAAGTTAAGTAGGTGGCCCGACGCACTTAGCATGATTAGCTTGATTATTTATTAATTCTATATTAAAATTGTTTGTCTTAACAATAAGGAATACATAAAACCAAGAATCATGAAATTTGGTGCAGTTGTTCAAAAGTTAACGACCTACCTATATTTTGAAGATCGATATGTTTATATAGATAATATATTATATAGTTCGGCATTGTTACCAACGCCAAGATCACGGAGAAAGAATTATCTGATATTCAACATTCAGGTCCGCGGTACAAACCCCATTAATTATTAATTAAAAACCTATAATAGTGAATGTGAAAGCTTAAAACAATACAAACTTATCGATGTTTCGACAACACCGATGGAATCCCTTGACATTACCTCTTTCGGTCGATTTATTTTAGCGGCAGCCCGGTACTCGCACTCGGGATATCTCGGCAAATATTTACTGGAGCGTCGAAAGGAAACGTCTCGACTAATGGCGCGCAGGGCGGCGAGGGCGTCTCATTAGAACCACTCGGGCGGCTGGCGACTTTCCCCGTTGTCTGCCCTTCGGAAACAACGCCACTTTTAGAGTTCCATACCTCAAAAGGAAGACCCTTACGGGATCATTTTGTTGTTAACAACACACACACACACACACAAACGCACACACATAAATACACACCACACACTTACACAATCACATGCACGCATATTAGATTTATAGTTTTCTAACTTTAATTTCTTTAATTTTTATTGTATAAACTCGTATCTCATAAGAATGTGTGTCAACAGTTTGGGAAGACTGAAGCCTGTAGCACAGTTAAATCTACCGCAGGTGACAGTGTTACTGTAAAAAAATGTACCATGTGCCTTTTTATGAATAAACGATTTTATTATTATTACTAGGTAATACTTTACGTACAGTCTCAATATGATTTGCTTTTAAATCATAAAATTCATTGCTTGTAAATTAATACCTATACTATATACATTGGAAAAGAGTACACGAAACTCAGTGATTTTTTTATACCACTAAGGTGGCAAACATAACCTATAACCTGCCTAATACTAAGCGGTTATCGTAAAGATAAAGATATTTATTTCACAACAAACAGTATGCGTAGTTTACTATTAGACACGCCTGCAACTCCAAGGGACGCATGTTGCTGATGACCCTTAAGTAGATATGTCTTAAAGTTTGCCGCGAAATCGCAAGACCATCATCATCATTAGTCTCTTGCAGTCCACTGCTGGACGAAGGCATCAACTAATCCGACTTTCACAAAAAAAAATCTCCTCAAAGTTTGATCATGCTATTTTACAGCCTTAATATAAAGTGTATTTACGTTATTACTTCTTGTAACTAATCACAACACCAACACTGTAAAGAAAAAATTAAACCACGACAAACTTTCACTGAAAACCACTGACATTAGTTTTTTTTTAAATAACATTTTAGGTTCCTGAGATACCGATCTCCATACAGTCAGATAGATATTAATTTTTTTTTGAGGTTGAAAAAAGAAGTTCTACAGAGTGTAAAGCGGGGGCCATTCTACATCATTCAAAACTAGTAATTTCCTTCAAATTAATATGACCTCGCTTTCCCATTAATTCCTATAGTTCCGAGTTCAAACTACTTTAACTTCGTAGTGAACGTAAACGCCTAGTTTCCTCAATTAGAATATCTTCTAAGGCAGTATCCGTAATTAAGACGGAGTAGAATGGAAAGGAACTCAAAGGCGACATTCCGAACGGATTCCTGTCGCATACATGAAATATAGACGTGTCTTCGTCTATTTGAGAAAATATTGCGATCTCGTACGGAATATTAATTTAGAAAGTCGGGTATTGATATCATACCTTATCTATGCGCGGTAGTATGTCTCGGGTTCTTTGATTTCAGAGTAGTAATAAAAGGCTTTTTTATTGCCACTGCCATGCTGGCCCAACCCTAACCCCCCACGAGCTCCGGACACCCTACTCACCAGCAGAAACACGACCCGAAGGTCATTTGGCTGCGGTATTTTATAGGGTGGAGGTCCACCCCGGACGGGCAGCTCAATTCGAGCGAAGATTCGCAATGCCCTACCTCTCTTATGATTATAACAACAAAACAAGTACTTAACTATGGTAAATATTCTACAAAGAGCTGCCGTTATGTTAACATCTATATGGCTCGTGGGTTCGAATTTCGAATGCCACCCCCGATAAATATTCACGTTTGTGTTTGTTGTAAACACAGATTCACACTTTGTTCCTTCACTATCATAATCCAACGGGACATATGACCGAAGAACGATCATCATCATTAGCCTATCACAGTCCACTGTTGGACATAAGCCTCTCCAGTTGTCGCCACTTTGGGCAAACATGTGGAGGCTTTAGCCATAATCGCCATGCTGGGCAGGGCGGTTCTCCTCGCTCCAGTGACACTGCTGCCCGTCGTTGGTCTGTAGTTTTTAGCTGCGCCTTCAATCGCGATGGCTATACCGCCATCGGTTGGCTGCCAGAGTTTCGTTTGTTATTCGGCAGGTTGCACCAAGGGCAGGTGAGGGTGGCTTGGAGCGAAACGATGATAGGTCGCTCCCTTACATCCCAACCCAATACAGAAACCATTGTAGAACGATCAGGCACATGACCAAACGAAAAATTGTTTAATCAAATGTGTTTATAACACAAAAATTTCATAAAATTAAGGTGGAATTTCCAGTGGGAAGAAAGAAGTACAATAATTCTTCAAATTCGCATTTGGGACGGAAAGTTTCTCGTCTGAATTATAGGCTTGATGATTATTAAAAGTTTAAATAAATAAAAAAAATAAGATATTAGCTTTCACGCTTTCTGTAGAAGAAAAATTACTTTAGTCCACGCTTGTTATCCTACAATTTATAGTACTTACACATCAATTAAGCACTTTGCTGTAGTAACATCTGTAATTAATGTCATGTCATATTTCCTTTGTCGCGTATTGCAGGTCGATTTGTGTGACAAATGAGCGTCATTACAGCGAGTACGAGTTAGCTGTTGGCTAAATGTGATACGCGATTAAGCCAATTCAACTCATAAAATTGTACGGCATTTATATTGAGTGCTATTAAAACCTGCATGGAATTTTTATCAATAAATTCTTTTGCTTGTACAAAACAAATTTTATTTTGTTTTAAAGAATATACTTCATGCCACCAGCCAGTGTCTTCAAGGGGAAATTTTAATTTCACTGGTTATGTATTAAAACATTTTTACATTTTCGGCAGGCTCGGTGGCTCATTTGCTTAGTGACCTCTGCCCTCTGAGCCAAGGGTCGTGGGTTCGATTCCCGCACAGTATAAACATTTGTGTTCATGAACATGTCTGTATTGGTCTGGGTGTTTTCTATGTATAATATGTATTTATTTACAAAAAAAAAATGTATCTGAGTAAGTTTATCAGTTGTCTAGTACCCATAGTACAAGCTTCGGCTTAGTTTGGGGCTAGGTGGCGCTGTGTGGCCCAGCGTGGCATGTCTGGAGTTATTTATTTATTAACATAATTATGTAGAATTTTAAAACTCCTCATTCGGACGATGAATGTATAGGACGATGGAATGCTTGGGTGAGAGTGGTGCAGTACCGTAGTGAATTGCATCAAAAGAATCTACTGGAAAGGCTGATGATATCAGAACTTGAAACCTCAGTACTGTTAGTACCTACTTTCACTTAGTTACATCTTCAGTCTCTTTATTCGCAAAACGTTTGAAACAGTTTAGAAGCGTACTTATTGTTTTCACTAATCTTATTGTTTTACTAACCTTACCATTACAATATATTAACGTTATAAACAAACACAAACATTACATTTTTTGAATCGGAAACTTCTCCAATGCTTTGTGAAGTGTTTGACGTCAAAAGTAAATTTTAACAAGTCAAGAAAACGCTGCTGCTTTAAGAAAATATTAATAAAGATGGCTACTTCATCTATGCCAAATGAAATTAATGAATCGCGGGGTAAGATTGAATCTTTTTAGTATTGCTCGACGATGAAATATCTAGATTGATTACTTAGTTAGTAACTTAGATGAGTGATAAAACCAGTTTCGTTAGAAGCTAAAGCTCACTCAGTTAATATTAGATGCGGCTATGTGTTATGTTGTAGTGTTTTTTTTCAAAAACAAGTTGGTTATATGTACTTTTTTACATATGCATAACTGGAAGTATAAGATTATGAATCCAGACAACAGCTTATACGCCTACAATAGACGTAGGAAGTAATAAAGTACAGTACCTAAATCTTACATCTACCGAACCATCAAGCTGTGCAATTATCTTCCAACACGTGTTCTTCTTTTTATAATCTTGGGTCTTTTAAATGGGACGTGAAGCGGTACTCAAGCAGGACGTCGTAGTGAGATCGATCCGTAGACCGTTCGTTATCTGTTTACATCAGGTAGGACGCATTCATTTTGATGTGCTAATAATATATAAAAAGTGTCAAACAATTGTTGGTTATTTAGTAACCAATAATTGCCTGGCACCGCCCTGCGCTCGTGACACAAAACAACTGGTGTTATTAAGTGGATACCAGTGTATCCGGTACCAGTGATCATTATAAAGCTCTTTACCCCAACTGAAATGCTTACCACGCACTTCTATTTTAACAAATAAACTGACATGATTGTGGTACTTACCTAGATGCCTCTAGTACAGATGTGCTCTCGTAGCGGATCCCCGCTAGGCTTATTGGGTATCCTCTGTCAGATAGGAGAGAGCCCCCCATTACCTAGGATCCCAGTAGTCGCGCCCTGCGGTATGGAGCGTCAGAAAGGCCTATCGTAAAGGGCGACTAAAAGGGCCTTACCGTACCGGGAAGGTACCGCTACGTCCTTCCGAGGTGTGCCGCCAGTCTTTCAGGCGGCGCAGCGCTACTGAGCTGAGGAGGGGTTGAGACGAATCCCGACGGGCAACCCGACCCTCTCCAAATGAGCGCTTGTAGCCGACCACCGTCAGGTTTAGTGGGTATTCTCCGTTATAGGAGTGACTCCGACATAACCCAGGAAGCCCGTATCTAGGGCACTAGTGTATGCGTAAAGGCATTCTTGAAAATCCAGATGTCCTGTAGTCCCGTACACAGGACCCAAAGGCTGACAATCTATTTGTGACTCTCCTTGGTGTTGTAGTTACTATGCACCGGATGATCATTACCATCAGGTGACCTTTAGGTGCGTATTTTTTTTTATAGTAGCTCTACATAATGGCTTTCCTACGCCTGATGGAAAGCGAAAGAGAAGCCGAACTCGCTGTGATAACGGGCAAGTAGCTGGTCAGTTACTTGGTAGTTGCCACCGCCATGCCGGCCCAACCCTAACCCCCCACGAGCTCCAGAAACCCTACTCACCGGCAGAAACACGACCCGGAGGTCATATTGCTGCGGTATTCTATAGGGTGGAGATTCTTCCCCGGACGAGCGGCTCAATTCTAGCGAAGAATCGCTTTGCCCTACCTCTCTTACCTCGTATAGGTACTTCCTAAGTAAAGTTTTACTAACTTCCTTACAATTTCGTATTTGATGAGGTCAATCACCGGATTACGTTTGTTGGATTGTATCTAGGTATTATAGTGCAGTGCGTAGGAAGTCCTATTCCTACAAGTCCATTTCCTAATACATACAAAGTTAATGTATTATGAAATGTTTTTAATAGGACTGTAGATATCTTTAACCGTAACAGTCCAGCAGATCTCACTCCGTTAGTACATATCATTGATTTATAATTAGTAAAGTACTCTGTGTCACTATAATGGCCTGTGACAGTAATGAAAGAGCGGACTGTACATTACTGGTGTATTAGTCGTACAAAAAGCTTTATAATTAATGGTATATGGGGTGCGAAGGAACGTGTGAACGTATATCTATACAAAATAGTTTCACGAGCTTTTAGTAGTAATAGGAAGGGCAGCGAAACTGTAAACCACTGAAACTATGATTATTATATCTGAATTGTGTGTTTTGTTCTTATATGTAATAAGGAATATTTAAATTAAATATCCAACTTTGCTTTATTAACATTTTTTTACAAAAAAAAAAGAAACTGACTTCAGTGTGATGACATTGGGACCAACTAGGAAGTTTACCCTTTGAACCAAAAAAGAATTAGTTATATAAATCGGTTCACAATTCTCGGAGATGGGTATGGTAACACATACGTAAAATAAAGAAAAAATCAGACGACTTGAGAACTACTTCCTTTTTTTGAAGTTAATTAATATTAATGTGATAAATCACATTAATATACAAATAGAGCAACCACCTTAAAAGTACGTTTCCTAAATCGACCGATAGGTAGCCCGGAAGATCCGAACCTTTTGCGCTTTTTGTGAATCACAAAATGAGATTTGTTCAGTGCAAGCATACCGTGTTTGTTCGAATAAAAATAAATCAACAACTCAATAGGTAAACATTTAATTTATTACACATTTATGACAATATCAGTATTTCATCATAACACATTTTTGTATTTCTCTTTAGATATAATATTTTGCATGAAATAAGATGATTTATTGTTTGATAAAAAAAACTTGTAACAATAGGTACACGAATGGTTTTAAACGACCAGGCGCATTGCACAAAACGAATACTCAATTATATCTCAAAAGGAATCACAAGGATAACAATAAAATGAAAATAAACTTGAAATATCTGTAACTAGACAATAATTTTCATTTTAAAATTTAAGTTAAAATTTGCACAAAAAACACACACTTTATAAATTAAATGAGAGGTAAGCCTGGCTACCAAATATGTATTATTATTATTTTCAACATTATAAACAAAATGTACAATACATTATATTCATTTATCATTTAAGTAGTATCTATTTACAAGCGATAAAACAAGAATATACATCTATTTTAGTTTATATACATCTTTGTCTACATTATAATAATCTCACATTTACAATCGTACAAACAGGCGTCCAATTTCAATCCTAGAGTTGTTTGGGCTACGTTTTCGTCGAATAGATATCGAATTTAAATTGGAAACTTGAAATATATTATTTATTACCGGTGAAAGATCTTTGTCAATATTTTTGATTAAGAAGTTTGAAGGCCGTAATAAAATCCTTTGTAAAATATAAAGAAGGAAGATTTTAAGTATTGTTAAATCAATTATATCAGAAACTTATCTAGTTTTATACTTGCCAAAATATAATTGAGTCCAAGTTTCCAATAAAAATTCTCAGTGTATCTTTAGATACATATTTGAGTCGAATGTTGTACTACAGTATGGCACATCTACATCCGAGTATAATAACAAGTGTAACAAATTCTTCGTCCTTGCGACTTAAGAACGGTAATAGAGTACCTATACAACTTGATGTGCCGATTATTATTATTGTACGTCTCTTACACACTGTATTTACATTGAAAAGTTTAACATATTAAACATTATGTGACAATTTTATTCAAAACCTGTACACATTGGTATCACACGTTATTTTTTTTCAGAGAGGAAGATATCATTGATATTTTTGAACTAGAATTTTTGTCTTAATAGAATAGAAAAGTAATAATAATAATATTCTCCAAATCCGACCGAATTTCAGCCACAGCTGCCAATCTCCAAGTAGAATGGCCATGTCATCATCATCATCAGCCCATGTCAGTCCACTGCTGGACATAGGCCTCTCCTAATGTTCGCCACCTTGATCGATTATGGGCCTCTCGCATCCAGCACTTGCCAGCCGTCCTGCGCCAGAATGGCCATGTGCGCAAGAGATATAAATAACATGCACAATACAATCAAGAAACTAGAAAAATAACACTGTTAACGTACCTACATAATAACGTTCATTTCTTTGATATGGCGCTATCCAGAAAAAGAATTGTTATATGTAACGTAGTATATAATAATAATAATTATTTTACTCTTTATTTACACACCATGGAAGATTTGTCATCTCACACCGTACGAATTTCAATGCAATTTAAATTTAAATCCGTTTTTTTGCTATGCTTGTTTAATGACAAAACTCGCAGCCAAAAATACTTTATTTATGTTGATAATAACATAATTAATAAGCTATTTATTATAAGGCAACACGAATAGTAAATATTTATGTCTGTTATAATTATACCTTGAAAGCTTTCATAATGCCTCATGTTGAAATATGTAAATACCACTAAACATTTGACAGACAGGTAGACTTATAATAGCTTCCAAGATTGGTATGACGAGATTTGTAAGATAAACATCACTTTAATGTCAAATGCAAGTCGTTATAAAATGGTATAGGTGTACAAAAACTAAAAGTATAATTATATTTTGCAGGTTTATTATACGAAGTATTTAATGTCTGCAAAATTAGACCCATTATTACTAACAAATATATCAAGGCTAGTTGAATAAAAGCTTGAAAAAGGTGGGCTATTTTACGGCCGAGAGTTGCAGTTTCACTTTATTACCAAATCCCAATGTATTCTCTGCATCCTAAAGCAAATTGGAAAAACAGGAACAAACAGATAGAAAAATATGACGTGCTTTTACGTTAGTTTAAAAAAGGTATGATCTTTTGTGCCGAATACATTCGTACCGAGGACCAACTCTTAATAAAGAAAAACTTAATATGTATCGGATCCGAGTACCTACAGCTTTTTGGTATGCATATAGTTGATAGAAAAGTATGCGATTCATTTTTAGACTATAAAACAGTTGTAGATGCCCGTATGTATAAAAAATAATCGTAATTATCAGTATTATTGTGGAGATACTGAACATTCACCTATTTGAAGTTATAGTGTTTATATCCGAGTTGGTAAAGTCTGGTGGACTATTTCATGTGAACTCGAGTCTGTTTTATAGCAGGATCTTAAATTCTTGGTGTGTATATTTTTCTCTCTGCAATACGATCATACAAAAAAAAATTCTTCAGTTTCTTGATTCAGTAGTGTAGAATACTGGTCAACACTAGATAAATCATTAAGGACGATTTCAGGTTCGGGATTTGTATCTGTACTGTGAACTTCAATGTATACAAAATGAACAATCATCTATCCTCGGCAATGTAGATCAGGTACCTATGTTAGTAACAGGTTACGTCAAAGTAGGTGCAGACTCGCGTCTGTGTCGGTTTATGCGCCTCCGATCAGAGCAGCTCGCACGGTGAGGAGCTACTATACCAGCAGTAGCTGAACTTCAATGTATATAAAATGAACAGTCATCTACCCACGGCAATATTGTTCAGGGTTGTACCTGTATGTTGACAACAGGTTACGTCATAGCGAGTGCAGACTGGCGTCTGTGTCGCTCTCAGCGCCTCCAAGCAGCAGCGTGGACTCGCACGGCGCCGAGGGCCGGTCCTCCTGCGTCGGCGCCTGCGCAGGCAGTAGTCACAGCTCGATGGGCACCGCGCCCTTCCACGTCACTCCCGCGCGGAGGAGGTGGTACAGCCGCAGCACGCACCATATGCATACACACTGCGGAGAGAGAAGACTGCTGTAGGGGGAGTCAGGCAGATTTTAACAGGTGGGAGGGATGAACCACTTTTCAAAAATTACCGTTCATTTTGCTCTAAAAATACGTCGGTACGGTCGTTGGTAGATCGCGGTTATAATCTTCTATATCTATCTATACTTATAATAAATCTGTAGAGAGGTCAATTCTGTACATGCAATATATTTTCAAAATAACTATCAGGGGGTGATTGGTGATCCATACTGATGCCAAAAATGCAATCAGTAAAATTTTTGTCTTGTCTGTCTATCTGTCTGTCTGTATGTTCGTTATAGAAACAAAACTACTCGACGGATTTTAACGAAACTTGGTACGATTATTTTTCACACTCCTGGGCAGGTTATAGTATACTTTTCATCACGCTATCACGACCTCACGACCGCTCGTGAGGTCCAAATGTTAGGTCGACAGGCACATTAGGGCAAACCCACCGCGCCTGTCGCCCTTACCCAGAAGGACCCCTGAGATGCCACATACCTAAGATTTTTTTAATTTTTTTTTATAGTAGCTCGTCACAATGGCTTCCCTACGCCTGATGGAAGGCGAAAGAGCTGGTTTAAACATTTTAAGCTGGTTATTAGGAAATTAATGTAGTAAGGAATCTACTTACATTTACGAATATCCTTGGTACTAGAAATGATATTTCTGCTTTACAAACTGCGTCGAATTCCTGGAACAATACAAAAAAATAAGGCATTGAGACAATGGATTTTATTTTAAAGACACTCTTAATTGCACCCTAAACAAAATAAAATTGCCTTATAACTAAGGAAGTAAGGTAGACAATTGTTCTACAACTTAGGCGATCTTATTTATCGCTATAAGCGATTGCTCATCTTTGATGGATTATACATAGAACCTCCCGAGCAACGCTAAAGGAAAGTAGATAGAGAAGGGACGACAGATTAAGATCCGTTCATGATCTGCGAAGTCATCGTTTAAAAATACTGCAAGATATACTATTTTATGTGGAGTGGTCAGACATAGTCACTTTAGTGGAGGTCCTAGAGCATGATTAGTAAATAATAAAAATATATCAAAATAAAAAGTAATGTAAAAAAGGTATTTTTCACGGTAAATGGTGTGCAGTAAATCTGAGGTGCTTAATTATTAATTAGCTGTCTATATCCATAGATAAGTAAATAAACCTTGAACCGGTCGTTTAGTCACATAAATTATTAATTTGGAACGTTTCAGTTCACGGACAGACAGTCGGCTTATACTCGTATACAATTATTTTCGAATAATTAAATAAGTATGACAAGTTCTTCGTTTAAGTGTATATAATTTCGTAACAAATGGTGTTATAGTTATAGTTAAGTGTAGATATTTGAAGCATTTGTATGTATAATAGGTAAATAATAAAGTTTGAAACAGTTTAAGTACCTATTTACAATATGGTCACCATTTAGTTTAGCTTTTCTCATATCATTTTCTGCTCATTATTATAGGATGTAAGCGAGCAACCTATCGTCTTTTCGCTCCAAGACACCTTCACCAGCAGAATAACAAACGAGGCTCTGGCATCTCACTGGTGGCGGTATAACCACGATAGGTATAACCATGACGATTGAAGGCGTAGCTAAATACCACAGTCCGATGACGGGCAGCAGCGTCATCGGAGCTAGGAGCTACTCACTGGGATCTCCAACCCGCCTGCCCATCATTTGACACATCGTACACTTACGAGCTTATTCTGTTACACGAATTAGCGGACGTATTAGTGTCAACGTTCAACGTGAATGTGGTCGCTAAGATCCTTTGATTCGCGTCAGTTCCGCGCAAAGTATTCGGGCGAACACGTCATTTTCACCAGAATTAATACTTCACTACTAGTAAGTATGAATTCAGCCACACTCATCGCTATGATGAATTCAAGCACACACATCGCGCTAAAACAAATATTCGCCGAAGCCCGAAATGTAAACCATAATGGACAACATTGTTGTTCTATTTTTTTTTTCGCAAAAAGTGCGCGCTTTTCTGTTGGAAAAGTGAGCTCGTATAGCTAGTGAAATTACAGGATGTGTACAAAACGTAGCAATTATGGTTTGGTATGGCAATGTAGGGCACAATGTATGACTAGAATCGTAACTGAAATGATTGGCTTTGCAACTAATGGGTAATAGTGGCGTTTACTCTCTAGTGCGCGATTCTAGTCCGTTGCATTAATGATTTTAAAAAGAATGAACGATTATACCACTACTCTCTCTCCTTTCTTAGTACGTCAGGGATGCCTTGACGCTTACATCAGAGCCCTAATTATGGGACACTTAGGTTATGTGGGACGAATACCCACTAAACCCGACAGTGGTCCGCTACGAGCGCTCATCTGAGTAAGGTCAGGATGCCCGGCGGGAATGACTCAACCTCTCCTCAGCTCAGTAGCGTTGCGCTACCTGGAGAGTAGGTGTGTTCAGGTGTAGGAGCACAGATGTTCTCTTATAATCCGGACACGACCGAGATCAGGACCAATGGGTTACCGTGTTTTCCGATGCATGGGGTTGTGGATAATTTATTTACAGAAAAACGTAACAATTTTTGGCCTAGCCCGGGATTTGAATCGTGCAGAAGTAAAATTTTCAATGAGACAGTCTACGACCGCAATAATTATAGGTACGCGAATACACCTGTCTATTCTTCATTCCCGGGACTTGTCCCACCCAAGTGGTTCCCTTGAACTTTAGTAGCAAATGCGAACATTAAATTACAGAGATAGTAAATGTAAATTGATAAATACTCGTAATAACTGTGAAAATTGATGTACCTACAAATAATATTTACAGATTCCGTTGGCACAATGTAACGTAATATCGAACGTTGTTGTAAATGGAACATGCATTTAGGAACATTCATCATATACATTTCCACAATAATTAACTTATTATATTAAACTCGATCACATAATCACAAGATCTCTCTTAAAATAGGTGACAATTGTCTTAGTTCTGACGCAGAGGTAGCCGCAGCATTTGAAACTTATTTTTCCAATATACCTTTAATAACAACAAGTAAAATAAATTCTTGTCCGCTTGCAGCTGAATCTCTTCTCAAAGCAAATGTGGATGAATGTTTCAACAATTTTAAATTTAGCCATATTGATTATATAACTATTTTAGAAACTTTTAACGAACTTAACTTAAAAAAGACAGAGGATTTGTGGGGAATTTCAGTAGTGGTATTAAGAACCATTATACCCACCATTGCCTCACATTTAGCAATCATATTTAATGAGTGTGTAGATATAGGTCAGTTTCCAAATTTGATGAAATACAGTAAGATTGTTCCTTTATTTAAGTCTGGTGAAAGAAGTGACCCATCCAATTTTAGACCTATTTCTGTTTTACCAGCGCTTAGTAAGATCTTTGAAAAAATAATTTTTAACCAATTAGTATTTCACTTTAAGGAAAATGAGTTATTGCATAAAAAGCAATTTGGTTTTACAAAAGGTAAGTCCACTACTGATGCAGGAGTGGCGCTGATGAAACATATATTTGGTGCTTGGGAAAATAAGCAGGATGCAGTAGGTGTTTTCTGTGATTTATCTAAGGCATTCGATTGCGTTAATCATGAAATCTTACTTCTGAAGTTGCGGCATTATGGCGTCTCGAATGTTGCTTTAAGTTTGTTAGAGTCCTATCTAACTGACAGAATTCAAAAAGTTGTTATTAACGGAATTGATTCTGCTGGCGCCTTACTACGTATGGGAGTGCCCCAGGGCTCTATATTGGGACCATTGCTGTTTTTAATATATATAAATGACCTTCCTTATTTTGCTGAAGGCTTATGTGAGACGGTATTGTTTGCGGATGACACTTCTCTAATTTTTAAAACTGACAGACATAAGCAAGTATCTGACGAAGTAAATAATGCTCTCTCGCAGGTATTGCATTGGTTTAACACAAATAATTTACTTTTAAATTCTAATAAAACAAAATGTATTAAATTCACGATGCCTAATGTGAGGCAAGTAAATACTAATATAATTATGAATGGTGAACACATTGAGCTTGTTGAGTCTACGACCTTTTTAGGGATTACTGTGGATTCCAAGTTACAGTGGGCTCCTCATATAGAAGCCCTGGCAGGAAGACTCAGTTCAGCTGCATATGCAGTTAAAAAAATTAGGCAACTCACTGATATTGAAACGGCGAGACTTGTTTATTTTAGTTACTTCCATAGTGTTATGTCATATGGTTTGCTCCTATGGGGATCAGCTTCTGACATACAAACTATTTTTGTATTACAGAAGAGGGCGATCCGTTCTATATATGGACTTAAATCTCGCGAATCACTTAGAGAATTATTTAAAGAAATTAACATCCTAACTGTGGCATCACAGTACATATTTGACTGCATTATGGTTGTACGTAAGAATATACATTTATATAGTAAAAACTCAGATCTTCATCAGTTCAACACTAGAATTAAGAGCAAACTTGCTGTTTCCAATCTCAGGCTTCGTAAAACTGGTAACTCATTCATAGGACAAAGTGTAAAAATGTTTAACAAAATACCGCAAAATATTGTTGATCTACCTATACATAGATTTAAATCTCGCATTAAGTCCATTTTAATGTCAAAAGGTTATTATAAAGTACAAGATTATATGGATGACAATATTACATGGACATGATAGTCTGCTCGCTTGCGCTTTTTAAAACGATATTATTGCATTGTATCATATATTTTAAAAAAGGCTAACTGTTGAGTTTGTTGCGGCACTTCTTCTCAGCAGGCTACACGTCGAAGTGCTGGTAGGAAAAAAGTTTGACGTGCAAAAGTATTACTAGTGAATCTATTTGCTGAAATAAACTATTTTATTTTATTTTATTTTATTATTATTTTTAACAAAATTTACTTATTAATTCTTTTTCACATGATTTATCGACTAATGGGTGTAATAAAGTGAAATCGGCTTAAACACGGCAAAATCCAGTGAATCCAAACACAATTCAAATTTAATAGAAACATTCAGATTTATGCGGCGTATTGGAATAAAGGCCTTGGCAAAACAGTGACGCAACTGATTCAAATTAAAACAGTCTGTTGCAGTTATTCCCAAACTGTCGTAGATGCGCCCCCGGGCTATAACAATTGTTCCTATTCCTTTTTTTTATGCGAGGGGCGGCAGACGAGCAAGTGTTACGTCGTAAGCAGTCGACACCGCCCATGGACACCTGCAGCTCTAATCGAGTTTAGGGTCACTGCCGGTCTTTCAAATATTCTCTCTCTCTCGTTTTTTGCAGGTTCCCAAGTCATACTCGTATTCTTAAAATCAGAGTAAACACACGTGATAGTGTGGTTTACTGATCTACACTAATATTATAAAGAGGAAAACTTTGTTTGTTTGGTTGTAATGAATAGGCTCAAAAACTACTGGACCGTTTTTAAAAATTCTTTCACCATTCGAAAGCTACATTATCCACGAGTAACATAGGCACAATTTTATTTTGGAAAAAAAAACTTTACGCGGACGAAGTCGCGGGCGGAAAGCTAGTTTAAAATAAACTATTAAACATCCCGTGGTTATCGTAGAAGATGTGTAAGGGAATATCAGGAAACGGGTAGCAGCATTTATCGGGGTAAAAATAAAACCAACTGCGGTCACCATCAGCCTGCCAAGCGTGGTGACAGGGCAACTTCCCAAAATGACGATTGACCTAATGGACGTTAGCAGGTTAATTGCTGATGATGATGAGGCACCAAAAGAATATGAATCAGTTAAAGTTAATTGTAACATCCAGACGTAGAAACAAAAGCTAATGTTCACGATGATGATTAAGATTCATGGTTGTCTCACGTGCACTCATAGGCCGTCATACGGGTTGCAGGCAGCGGCGTAACTATACCATCTGATATCCGTGGCAACTTAGTGAGATTTTTACTACAATAATAAAATAAATAAATAAATATCAGAAAACATCACATACATTGCTCCGACCCCAAAGTAAGTAGCTTAAGCACTTGTGTTATGGGTATCAGAACAACGAAGGCACCACAAATAAATACCTAAATAAATACAAATATAAACACCCAGACACGGAACAAACACAAGTGTTCATCACACGAATGTTTCGAAATCGTAACCAAATCGGGAATGTCGGGAATCGAACCCACGACCCTTGGTTCAGAAGGCAGGGGTCACTATCAATTGAGCCACCGAGCCAGTCAAATCTTAACTAATATTATAAAGCTGAAGAGTTTGTTTGAACGCGCTAATCTCAGGAACTACTGATCCGAATTGAAAAATTCTTTTTGTGTTGAATAGACCATTTATCGAGGAAGGCTTTAGGCTATATAACATCACGCTGCAACTATTAGGAGCGAAGAAATAATGGAAAATGTAAAAAAAAAACGGGGAAAAAATAACTATTCCACGCGGACGAAGTCGCGAGCATAATAAATATTGGGAGTTGCGCTTCTTCTCTGAATGTCATTTTGTAGTTACTCCACTGCGCAGGTTAAAAGTTTGGGAGCCAGGTGCCTATTGGGACCGATATATCACAATAATCGGCAGAGTGCTCCAATTCCCGCGGCGCAATTTTTTTGCATAAACGACGGTTAATATTGTTTCACACAATATTTGTATAAGGTTTGACTCTGACTAGTTCCAACATTTGGATATTGATTCCTGGCGTTGTGCAATGGTGTCCGATAAATAAAGTTGTAATGTGAAACTGGGGTGGGCTGCCATACTAGACCGAGGTCGTGTAGGCAGAAATCAATTATTGGACGTTTATCGGTCTATTTGAACGACATCAGTCTTTCAGACTTGTAGTAGAAGCGTATTATTATCAATCAATATATACATAATAATTAATTAGTTAAAAAGTGTTTCTGTGTATTGAATCTTTTTGGAAATTTATTTTATTAATTTATTTTCGGAAATAAATAAAGAGTGGTCTTAAACAGTAGGTATAGGCCGAATATCTTAACTAATATTATAAAGCTGAAGAGTTTGTTTGTTTGTTTGTTTGAACGCGCTAATCTCAGGAACTACTGGACCGAATTGAAAAACTCTTTTTGTATTGAATAGACCATTTATCGAGGAAGGCTTTAGGCTATATAACATCACGCTGCAACTATTAGGAGCGAAGAAATAATGGAAAATGTAAAAAAAGACGGGGAAAAAATAACTATTCCACGCGGACGAAGTCGCGAGCACAGCTAGTCTAAAATAATGTGTCTGTTATCAGTTTGTTTGTACAACTAAATTATCTCTGACACTACTGAACGTATTTGTTTTATAGCTATATTTTAGCCTATCCATAATACCGAAAATGTACGAGTACAAAGAGCCCGTACATTTTCACTTACTATAGGTAGCTATTTACTTATTACGAATTACTTTCTAATCTCGATTTCAATGTTTCCGTAATATATATTACACTCCGCAATATTTCTTCAAATTAGAAGTGTTGCATTTGATGTAGTTAATTAAAGAATATGTTTTAAATAAAAATATGATTTGCTTCTTGCCGAAGTCGAAGGCTCAAGAAAAGATGGTGTGACAATCATAGCTTGATTAAGAAAAAAGAAAGAAAGATTTCTTTTAATACAGTTAAATTAATTATTAATGAATACAAGTACGGAGACATAACTAATACTATTAATATGGTCAATCTATCAACAGCCTTAGTCCGTCCACTGCTGAACGTAGGCCTCCTTTAATTCCTATAGGCCCTATAGGCGCATGACGGAGGGGCCGGGGTTTTAGTGGGTATTCCCTGCCTCTCTTCCGTCCTGAGGCAGGGTGCCGTCCTCCCACTCAAGAGGACGGCGTGAGTCCCACATACCCCGTCACTCCCCCCGGGTGAGGGGGATGCGTAAAAGCATTTTCCCCGGCATAAAAAAAGGCCTCTTTTAATTTGCTCCACCTTTATTTATATCTATCAATATTGTCAGTGTGTATATTTAGATTACAAGGTGCGGAAGTTCAATGCCTTTGCGTTCTTCAAGAACGTTTATAGCCCTTGTAATTTGTTGTTACTACAAGAAATAACGATCGCGTGTTTACAGTTCCGTTTGGCGCGATACCATTCATCAATTGGGCTAAAGTACCCCAGGTTGGGATCATTCTGACAATAGTAGCGATCCCAATTTGGGTAGATATTCAACGAATGTCTATGAAATGAAATCTGAAAAGTATGACAAGTAAGTAATTAAAATTAGAAATACATGCAATGGAAGTTCACCAGCCTCTAGATTTAACCAAGGCCCTACCTAATGAACAACTATCGCTCAAAATTGACTTTAAAATCAAAGTGACTATTGACGAAACTTGTCCTAAATTTGATAATCTGTTTGGTAACACTAGCCATCCACTCCCGAGGGCTATGAAGCGCGCTTGTTAATGCAAATAGACACAATTTGTCTTTTGTGTATTGGGAAAATACATTAATTGGCTCTGCTGCTACGAACTTTAGAGAGAATTTCCAACAGTAAGAATTACGTTACAGTCAGAGGTTTACCAAATCGCGCTGGTTTGTAAATAAATAAATAATAAATAAATAACCAAGACATGCCACGCTTGGCCACACAGCGCTACCTAGCCCCAAACTAAGCCGAAGCTTGTACTATGGGTACTAGACAACTGATAAATTTTACTTAGATACATTTTTTTTTGTAAATAAATACATATTATACATAGAAAACACCCAGACCAATACAAACAGACATGTTCATGAACAGAAATGTTTGTACTGTGCGGGAATCGAACCCACGACTCAATTGGCTCAGAGGGCAGAGGTCACTACCAAATGAGCCACCGAGCCTGTAAATAACCAACAATTTCCGGAAATAATAACAACGAAACTCATTATCTTTATCTGTACTGTACGTACATAGCTATTAACTGATAATGAGTGAAAATGTGTAGCTGATACAGTTTTCCATACTATGGTATGGTATGAAAGACACGGACGACATACTCATTGTATCACTCTGACAAAAGATGAAGGAAAGAGAACACGAAGCTGCGGTAAACACAATGGCTCTATTACTGGCTTCGATAGGCATCTCATGTCCTCCGAGACTCTCACTCTAGCTCGACTTGTATCATTGTCGGCAAAAGTACTCGTATATCAATTAAACAATTTTGCACGCACATATATTTCACCTGTTTCTCCGAAATTCTTCTACTACCTACCTGTTGTAAAGAAAGTTCTAAATAAATAGTGACTTCATTCATATTTGCATACACTCCTACTAATTAAGCGTGATACGTGTTGACATCTTCAGTTTTAAGAAACTTTTGTTATAAGCTGTCATGTATCGTGGAAAGCAATTAAAGTAATTGGCTCTTTGTACTCGTACATTTTCGATAATAAAATGATGTTTACGTCAAGCGGCGTTGTACCTTTCGAAGGAAACCGTTTCAACATTAATTACACATTAATTAGGCAACGCTCCTTGTTTCGTGGTATGGGAACGGCTCTCTAGAGTCTCGAGATCTAGAAATACATATTGTTGTCCTTTGTGTATTCTGGACAAGGAAATTAACTGGTTCCGTTTCGTACCATAATTATATTCCCAAATCATAGAAGCAGTGACTATATTATCTTGAAATGTATCAAATTGTTTGGATGTTTGATTATGTTAAAATCAAATAAAAGCACATATTTTTATGCGCGTCAATTAATTCTTATAAGGATACAGTATCTTAAAAAGCAAACAATAACTTTACGCTTCAAAAGAATATCAAATCAAAGTGATTATTTTTGTTTTTACTAGACGAACGGGCTTGTGTTGGCAAAATAATAATGTGAGGAATACATTCGTGATTTGATGGATTTTACACAATATGTTTTTACGTAAATGATATAGTTATTTGTTAAGATGCTTTCAAAATCATAATCAAAATAATTAAATAAAAATATTGATAGATATGTATTTGTATTTCTCATAGAAAAGAAATTCAGCTGTCGATGAACATCACAGTGGAATCCTATTCAAGACGTCTTTTTATACCTACTTGAAATTCTTATGTGGTTTTTGCGGTAACCCTATTACAGATGCCATTCTCAAAGCACTGATCCATAAAACTTTCCGTTGGACGGCTTCAAACGAATTACATCATATACACGTAGATTTGGCCTATGATTAAGCTCTTTAATGAATTGGGTATACTTAGGTCAAGCTAATATTGAAACGGTAAAAATAGGCATGGACAATTGTCATAAGAAAGGCTTTATTGCCTTAAGAAACATATTTGTACTCTCGTTGTATGACGATAACTGTGACCATAAAATGCCAGACCATACTTATATGTATAAAATTAAAACGAAGCGTGAAGAAGCTTCTTGGACTTGCCCCCAGATGCTTCAGGCTTCTTGCTGGTGCAATGAAGGTGGTACTCAGGAAACAGGGAATTCTTGTCTTTTGTCATAGTATTTATCGATATGTCAGATCATTCTCGTAAGTTTTCCTTGAGAGCTGTAATCTAGACAATATGCCATATAATATTTTTAATTTTCGCGTTTTACTACAACGAAAGCGTTTATTATGTAGTACATAAAAATAAAAAATAAATTAACATAAAATAGCGTAAGTAGATAATTATGTAACGAACGAAAGTGAAAAATGCTGTCGACAAGCTTATCAGTGGTTTAGCAGATAAGTAAATATATGTATTGTAAACCTATTGTTATGTACCTATGTCCTATATACATTCAATAAATTGAAATAAAAAACATTGCGTACTAGCAACATATTTTTGAGCTTCCAGATTCATTCAGCGTTTTAAAAAACAAAAACAGGTTATGCGTAGACCCTCGACACAATGTTCTGAACACGATTTTTTAAAAAGATTTCTTACGACGTGAAAGAGGTACAAAGGAACAAAAGAGAAGCAGGAAAGTAAAATATTTTAGGTCATAAAAAAGTATTCCCAGCTATAGTTCCTGGGATGCCGGATATCTCAACGACGGCAAAGAATTTCTTTCAAGAATTTTGAAATGTGTTAGAACATTTAACTTCAACTCCTGGAAAAGATTGGCGTACTTTTTCATTTTGACAGCTCAATATATGGCTTTTGTAATAAAATTTTGTGGGAACTTGCAACTATTTAATACAGGTAGGTAGGTACTTGCTAGTTTTTGCACGCAGGTCTACCCGCGTGTTGGTATAACAATTAGTCACTATTTTTATTTTATTTTTCACATTTGACCAATTCACCTAATGCCTTTATAGCCTAATGTTATGTGTAGGTATGTCCTATAGCACAGTAAAGTTTTATTACAATCAACGCAGTAGTATTGGCGTGAAAGTATACCAAACACCAACGCATACATCCATAATGAACTTTCGCGTTAAATACTAGCTTTTGTCCGAGGCATCACCGGCGTAAATATCCTAAGAGTTTCTCTTATCCTTTTTAGTAGGTACTTCTAACCATTAGTATGCGAAATTTGATGGCTTATTTATGGATTTATTTAAACTTTGTCGCACAAAATGGTACTGGACTGGACTGTACTGGTAATGGACTAATCACTGCCCAATTATTTTATAAAACATCAATCAAAATATTGTACCTAAACTTAATTACGTCAGTGGTCTGTATGTAAATCAATGGATTACAGTATCCCGTTTCAATAGATTATGTAGGTTTGGTAAATATGCCGGCTATAGACTGGTAAAATGAATAAAGCGGTCACTACCAAATGAACCACCACACCAGCACAAAATAAATCTTGGGAACTTTTTATTCTAATGTCTCAAGGTGTTCATCCTCACACTTTAGAGGCCTAATTGGTCACACACGGTCCGATTTCAGAGGAATTTCCTAACGAGAACGTTGCGTTTGTGGAATGAGCTGCCTGCTGATATTTTCTCAGGGGAATACAGTAAACTTCAAGTCAAAAGTAAATAGGTTCTTAAAGGGTCGGCTAAACGCATGCGATGCCCTGGTGTTGCAGGCGTCCACGGGCTACGGTAATCGGTAATCAGGCAGGCCGGTACCCATTTGCCACCCTAGTGGTATAAAAAAAATGCATGGTAAAGTTGTGAAAAGGTACCGTTAGATTATAATCCATCTTGTCAGATTGTAAACTGTCAAAAGATTGTGATCTGCATCAACTACTTACAATTTAAGCGAAAGTTCACAATCTGGAAAGATAGATTATAATCTAACGGTATTTACAATTTTACGGTGACACGTACATGCTTATACATAATGTTGTTTTCATTCACGTTTATGTGGAGTATCTCTACGCCCGGCTCGACAAATTCAACCTGCAAATAATTCCAGTGTGGACAACAGGCTAAACTGTGGAGGGTGTAATTGGAAATAGGCGTAAGCTGCGTCTGGCCTTTGTTCGATGCGATGCCGTATGCATTGTGCTACTTAATAATGACGTCAACGCAAATGGAAATTGCATGCAATTGCATTTTCAAAGTCAACTTAGGTAGGTAAATAGTGATACCGGTCTATTCAAAGAATCGTTTCATAAAGACTAAACTATTCCTTTTCAATGTATTCGTTAATTATGTGTAAGATTAAGTATTTTTTTATTATTTAATTAATTATGATGCTTGCTAAACTATTGATATATGGCAACTGGTACATTATGCTTATTGCTATATTATTATATATCTAATTGTCACGATTCGGGACATAATAATAAGTAGATATATCTACTTGTCACATACTCCATTGTATTCAATGAATAATAATAAAAACTATGGAAGTATGTAGATTTCTATCTTGCCTATCCGAATACTGTTGAATTATTTCCTTAGATAATTTTTTAGTTATTCCTATTTTTTCAGCTGAACAGAATAGCATTCCGACTCCACCTGACCGTAAATGAAAAAAACTGGGACTAAGCCAAGCGGAAAAATACCCTAGAATTGGATGGAACCTGCACACAGAGAGTATCATACATTTTAATGGCTTTCCGTTTGAAAGGATACAATCATCCGCCATCTTAACATTCCCTGTTTTACCCTATTTTATGACGTAATAATTTTATTTTAATGTTATTATGATAATATTGTTTAGTTCGTCAAATAATGTCTTACGAGTATCAAAGAACGTCAAATCTTGGCTCTCCCCCAAAGATCGTTGGTACATACCTTTGTAGGATATTGGGTTAAACCATTGGGTTTAACATGCTTTTCCACTGAATGGTGTGTTAGTGAATGAATGTGATTCTGTTTGTTTTAAGAAAAATCTCGTAGCAAGCTTCCACCCAAAACTTTTTGATCTTTGCTTGCTGCCCTTTATTTAACCAAAGAGGCAGTCAAACCAGTAGTTTTTCTTACATTATGATTTGACTGTCCTTTTGTTTAATAATGGGGAAATATTCTATAATATGATGACGATAATGACAATACAACTTGGGTGTTTAGACCATGCTTACCGTTTACTACCCTCCAAAGAATGATATAAATAGGTTAATAGGTTATAATATCACCATCAAAAATGATTTACAACTAGGAAAGACAATATTTGCAATTTAAGCGGTCTTTTCGCTATAAGCAATCACTTCCAGACAGCCTTAGGGCAGAGAATAGCAATATACAGGCAGGGTAAGGTGGTGAAGTACGAGTATAAATAAAAGATATTAGTTTACTAAGTAAGTAAAACTTTTTTTGTTTATACATATCATTTTCCCATAACGAAGAACAAAAGTCAAACATATACATATTTTTGCACATTTAGTTATAACCTACCACACGAGAGCTATTAATATAAGGCTAAAGAATAACAGCTTTACTACGATTGCGACAGCACATTTGTAGTACGGTAACGTGGACTGAAATCTTGGCGAAAATTGTGCATTTGAACGCTGTTGTGAAACGTTCGAAAATATGCCTTAACTGCGTGATGAGAGGGTTTATTGTTATCTTGGCACGCACAGCCAAGTTATTTACAGCGAGCCGGCCGCTGTAATCGACTATTTGCCTCAGAAACAGTTACGGGCTTTGTTCGCGATGGATGTGTGTGTATGACTGCTCTGTTGCCTTGTATTGTGCCGTTGATGAAGACGAGGTCACACTCGTTAGCTGGGGCCTAAAATAGCTATAGGACTGCGGGTGACATCGCCAGATTGTGCGAAATGGAGATCAAAGTGGCTCAATCTGAGGAGAGATATAGCATACATATCATGTAATCAATGTAACGAAACGATGATCGCAATGACTTTAACGCGCAATGGACACTTCAGTGATGTTCCTGGCCTTTTTCCCGAAAGGGTTGCTTGCTTTTGACTGGCTCGGTGGCTGATTTGGTAGTGCCCCTGCCTTTTGAATATGGTCGTGTATTTTCTATTTAAATTATGTGTTTGTGGTGCATACTTTCGTTGTTCTACTTTTAATTGAGCAAATTAGGTAGCTGATCGATGTAATGTTTATCTATTTGTATGGAAATTTCTGGCAAAGAAAGATCTGTATTGACGATTATTAAAATAATATTGTTTATATTTACTAATTATGTCATATGAAACAATTTGAGATACGATTAGGGAATGCAATCCCGATCCCGATTTGATGTACAAGGATGAAGATTTTTATTATTAATGATGAATACAAACAACTAGAACTTACCTTGTTTACATGATCTCTAAGTATATTGGAGTACACCATGGCCATAGCCTCCAGCGCCATGAATGTCATACACCCGACCACCCACGGGACTAGAAACGCGATATTTTCCTGCAAACATAAAATATGGTTAGCCCTTCTCCTAATGAAAACAGATTGTGAAGAAATTCTTGTTATGAATTCTAATTTAATTTTCCTCTGTGTTTGTTTTTTTTATTACGTTCGTAACGGTACGAGAGGACAGATATAGTCCCTACTAAAAATGAATAATTAATTAGTACATATTTGATTACTGCTTAGGACTACCCTCCGTCCGTCACTCGAGACGACATTATCCAAAGATTTTGATTTTTCATCGTCTGAAGTTCAAAGGCTCTTGTTATCACATTTACTCCTACACATAATTTTAGGCGCGTAGTGTACAAGGAAACATTTTAACTAAACGCCAGATAGATTGTATGCATTGTCTGGTGATTGTATTAGCAATTTTTTTTTGTATACTACGACAGGGACAAATTGACTTGACGGCCCGCCTTTTGGTAAGAGGTTACCACAGACCATGAACGCTTGCAACACCAGGGGTATCGCATGCGCTTTGCTAACTCTTTAAAAACCAATTTAATTATTAAGTAGGTAGGCTATCAGCGACTAAGTCAGTGCGAACCGCCGCCACGTCGCGTTTCCAAGACTCAATATAGTTTCCCTGCGACAAACTTGTAAACGTCGAAAGCTATGTGGAGTGGGTAGCCGACCGTACTAATAATAAAACGTTGACTTGAAACCGCAATCCTCTCCAGATAAGAGCGTCGACCTTAACCCATTTTAGGTACTCATTTCGCTGAATTCCTTTTCCAAAGAAATGGCGGCGTAAAAGGGACGCCACTTCGTACGGACCATCCCCATCGAACCATTTATTACCTAGAATTTGTAAAACACACGAACGGTGAATTGAAATACATACTCACTTTATAAATCCCGTAGAACAGGAATATACTTAGTACGATCATGAACATCTGTGTTCCTATTATTGCAAAATACGCTATCTGTACACCTGTAACAAGAGAAAGTACGTAATTTATTTACCCATTTGTACATTAATGTAGGTAACGGGCACTTGCAAATTTGACGTGGGAAAGACAGTAGGAGAAGAGTTAACGTCCTATCACTCTTTAGCTGCGGGCAATTAAAAGTTAGCACTTTGTAACTGAATGAATTTGGAGAATGAAAAGTTCGCGTGTAGAAACCGCCGACTCTCTCGATTAACAGGTGGAGCGAATATCTTTGAAGAGAAGTTTGCTTTGGAATTGTGGAAATTTAGCAACAAAAAGTTGTTTATTGCTAATGAAGGCTCCGTAATCACTCTTGTATTGTACGTTTATCTGACTAGAATATAAATTTTGTTATTTTTGCTACGAGGTTAGTACCTACCTAATCTATTTATTGCGTGAGCCTTTCTGTGTAGTTTTTATAGACAGACATATAAAAATCCAAAAAAGTTAAAAATAAATGACTGATGATCTGTAAAATATTTGACTTTCTAACTTTACAAGGTAAAAAAATGGCACGAGATTAGAAAACTCTACCAACAATAAAATAGAAAAAGCAGTCCTACTTGGGGAATATTTTTCTGTATCTACGTATACATTAATTTAAGAATAACATTTAGATCAGACTATCTTTTATAGCTTTATTCTATTATAACTTAAGTATTTATCTAACATCGGAGATATTGGTTTCAATGAATTTCAAAATAAACAAAGTATTACCGTAGGTACTAGTATTTCTATCTACCTTATTTCTAGCAAAATAAGATTTAACTCGTAGCCGACAAGTCAACACAATATACTAGTAACAGTCCTGAATATTAAAATTTAAAGATAGTAAATGTAGGTATTTGAAGTTTGTCAGAAGGGTGCCCGTGTTAATCAAAGTTGTCTCGTTAAGTTATCGAGAGTAATCGGGACGATCTATCGATTACGAGATGATGTTATACGGCTACCTTTGATCTTATGCGTTGTAATGTAACTTTTGAAACGGGCCAGATAGCCATAGGGCTATTTTTTATATTGGTTTAACATATTGGCTTCCCATGACCTGATGGAAAGCTAGGAAACCTAGGTCCTTTTGACAATGGGCTACAACCTCAGTTTCCCGTCGGTCACTACAGCCATCCTGGCCCGCAATATGCTTCTTTATATATGCTTGTTTATAGGATCCCAAACAACGAGTATATAGGGATTCCACTTTTTAATGGTATGACACAAGAAGAAGTTACCAATTTGAAATTGCTTCAGTTGTAAGCTTCCATCTGTTGCTAATGTTTTTTCCCCAGTAACAACAGTACCAACAGTGCATTTGATACGCTGTATCTACAGTTATGGTTTATATATGTATTTAAATATTTTGTTTTCACCCAAATGGTATAAAAATATAGGTCTCATTACACTAAAAGAGAAGCAGAACCATGTTCAGCGAGAAATACATACTCGTACATTGCATTTACGACTTGGCTCTCGCAAAAATGCTTTTACAATGTAAAAGAGTACTCGTACATGGATTATGAGAATAATAAGTTGGGTAGCTTGGGTACTTATTTTGTAGAAATGTTAGTATCGCATTTTCTTACATGCTTTTTAATTAAGTTAAGTGTACTTTAATTAAGTAAGAAGCAACTTGCAAAACAGCATGGCTGTGATGGCTGACTGGAAACCAAGGTATCCCGCCCGTTTTCAGAGCGGCTTGGACTTCCTTTCCTGCTTTCCATCAGGTTGATCCACTACGCTGAGCAAATAAAAAAGAAATAAAAAATACCTATCATCTCTTAAAGCTAATAAATAAGCTCAAGGCTAGGGATTAGGCCTCAGTTAGACACGCAGGCTAAGATCGGGTTTGTCAAGTTCAAACAACCTTCATCACAATATGATTCCTCATGAGAATTTCCTTCGCCGTAGATAATTCGAATAAAGGTGTTACAAATCAATTTTAAAATTATAAACATAATATATTAGCATAACGTGGCGGGGCTTAAACTGCCGCTTATTGCGTGAAGTCAAGAGCCTTAACAATTAGGCCATCGATCTTCCATAACTTAGATAAATAATTTATGTTCATAATTTTTCATCTTTTTTGTATTACTCGTATACACAATGGAACAAATAACTATGTAATGATAAGCGTAGCCTCATCCTATTTTCATCTAACTGTAAGGTGAAATGGACCGCACTTTAAGGTCGATTTGATCACCCGTTCCCAATAGGAAAGGAAGGTAATGTGCAGCTTCCTTCTCTGAAATTAAAAAAAAGCGTATCGGCACGTAACTGATTTGAGATAGTACAAACAAATCGGGAACGAATTGATCGCATCGATTACCCTCGGGTGTTTTGGTTCCCGGCCGAGATTGCGTTAGATTTCGCTTAACTACACCTACATAAGTATGTATAATTCGATTCGCTTCACGATAAGCGATTGGGATGAAAGCGTCACGACGTTATTTTGTTGAATGAAAACCCTCTCTAGAGAGTAAAGTTCCATCGAAATCCTGCATATTTAAGGCGAGTAGGAGATACAAAGGAATGACAAGATTTTGGCGATGAGTGAAAATGTTATATGTATCGATTCCGAACTGGATAATTTAGGAAAGTACCTATTTCATAATCGTTATTAATGTAAAAAATTATAAATAATAAAAAAATCCATTATAAAGATTCAAGCAATTTATAATATCTAGCTAGACCTGCTCGCTCACCGAGCTAATGTCCGTGACTGGGGGTGCGGTCGGGGTGGCAGAGCACTGGGCACAACGTGTTTGATTTCGATTTGCCATCGAAACGCAAAGAAGAAGAATATCTAGCTTTCAATAAACCAACGACAGTTTATGCATCAATCATAGTTTAACTCTAGCTAATGCGTCAGTAATTAGCTTTTATGTTATGTTTTTGCACAAATCGTCGCACCTGTGTTGCTTAACACTATGTCTGCCGAGAAGCGGTATCAACTCCAGAACTCGTCTACTCCAACGGTTGTCAGCCCAGGCTCGATAAAAGTGGCTAACATTTCAAGAGGCAGTCCAGCAGTAGACTGCAAAAGGCTGATGATGATAATGAAGGTATCTTGGTTAATTCTAAAATTATTCACCGGTTATACGAAAAATAAGTAATAACCCCGGGTAGATGTTTCAATAAAATCTTTTTCTCTGGTAAATTTAGATCGAAATTGTAGGCATCTAGTTATGTAATAAGATCATTTTAATATTTGAAGGCCTGATTCTGCATGCGTTAGTAAGTTTCACACCGTTCAATACTTATTATATGAACCGCTGTACAAGAGTAAACTAAACTTCGTGATTCTATGAATAGTAAACTCGGTTTCATTGTCTGATGTTTGACCCGTTGACTGAATAAGTTGTTAAAACTTCGGCATGTACCCGCCCCTCAGAATTTTATTATTCATTCAGATTCAGATCATTTTTTCAACAACCTACGTAATTATATAAATTTTATGCTTGGTCCCTAAAAAAGGAGGTACATACCACCACCACCATCTTTGGAGTGTACTTTGTAGTGTCGGAACATTTTAATATATTTTTGTGTTTTGGAAATAAACATTTCTTGCGCCACCAACAATAAACCTTGTAGCGGTGTAGTTCATCAAAGGATACCGCATTATTTACGTGTGGTTCGCGGATAATTAGAATAGGACCAACCACCCTATCTCATCCCCTTGATATCGTAGAAAACGACTAAGGGAATATCCGGAAATGGACAGCGTACCTGATAAATGCTTTACCTGGCTAAAAACCTACTGCGGTCACCAACCCGCCTGCCATACAAGGAAAATACTTCCAAATGTCATTTGTTGGTCTATAAATGCACGTTTGTAGCTTCATGAAATAGTTCAAAACTAAATCGTTTGGTTCTCGTGGTCCTAGAGTCGTTAGTAGGGATCTACCGATACTACTAGTTACGAATTTGTGTTTTTGTTGTGTGTACATGAGAATTCCTGCTATAAATTCAATAGAACAGTGCGGTAATGCTTACATAATTGTTAAATTATTTATATTTTCCGGAACCCTTTGACCTAAAAAGCTAAAGTACAATTGTTCCCTTTGTCATGTTGGCATAAATACAAGGCATAAGTAAGAATATTACAAATTTCAACCCCTAAGGGGAAAACAGCGGGGTAAACATAGAAAATAAAGTGATTCCTTATTGGGATTTCTGGGAACATTCATTTCTCAGTGGCATTTATTTTCAAAGCAATCGCAGTATATTCTGAAGGGAGCCATTATAGCGATTAGGCTGCCTAAATTTTATTACAAATTTAGTTATGTTTTTTCCTGTGCTTACCTACTTAAATATTTTAGCAACATTATATCATCTATCAGGTCGATATTCACAATCTCAACACTTTTGCGATATGTGGACGATGATGTTGTATGATGATGTACAAAAATGTAGGTAAATAAGATTTATAACACAATTTGATGATGTAACTTATGTAACGGTTTCGCTGAAGATGTGTAATTATTTACACTATGGTGGGACTTTAACTTTACTTTGGGTAATAATTATGTTTGTATGTGTACATATTTAAATGTTATTAACCTTGCAGCACACTACCTACGCTTTTATTTCTGCTTAGCCCAATGGTTGACTGGTAGAGAATGCCTATGCGGCATTAAGTCCGCCTTTATAATTGTGCAATAAAGATTAAATAAATAAAATAAATGGTAAAGTCCTGTCATAGCTATCTTACATTTTATCAGTCCGTTAAACTTAGGGGAAAGTGGGGGAAATACGAACACCTAAGGGAAAACTTAAATAACACAGTGGATTTTGATCACAGAGTTTCCTAATTTTTTTATTTATAAAGTGTACTTATCTGTCTAACGAATTCACGAATCAACATTTATATTTTTTTAATAAATATTGATATAATGAAGGAAAAACTATACCTTTAGTGTTCGGATTTACCCGACATTTGTCGGGTAAATACGAACACCGAGTGGGGTAATTACGAACTAACATTAGTAACGACAGAAATCACATTTAAAGCCTAACGATGTTGACGGTCCGTCAGTACAACTTTCCTGAGCCCATTTATTGCACACGTAGCACTTAATCCAGTCTTCAGCGAGGTATCTATAAATTTAACACTACAAATAATATAAAAGTAGTCTTCATTTTCTTTTTCTTCCTCCCTTTCTTTTTCTTTCGTATTTTTTCTTTAGGTAGCCAAAAATGGTAGTGGTTCAGTTCGGTCTTTCTTTTGTAAGAACTAGGCATCTGAAACAATAATTAAAAAATGTTAAACGGGGAACCAATAAAAGGGAGTGGGTTAATACCGAACGTTCGAAAATGCCCCACATGTAGTGTTCGCATTTACCCCACGGGATCGAAAACAATAAAATAGCAAAAAACAAATAAAGTTATATTTATTCTGCCTGATGCGTCGTTTTCATTTAGTTGATTAATATGTGATGTATCCACACTGTAAAAGCTAAATTACTATTGTAGATAGAAATAAAGTTACACCAACTTAAAATTACCAAAAAATTACATCAAAAACATACAAAATATTGAAAATTCCATACCTTGACAAGCACGTGCGCCCGCGTCTCCCGCGTTGTTGACTGGCACTAGTGGTGGCATGATTGGGGAAATGACGGCAAGTAAAATATGGCTATCTCTGTATAACATATTAGAACCACTAAATTCGGCATTACCCCGCGTTCGCGTTTCCCCCACTCTCCCCTACTTAGCCGATTTAAAATAATATCTACGTTTTATTTTAGTATTTAGAATATAATTGTATGTAATTAAAGTAAACAGATTTATAAGCAATTATTTTTAGATTAAGGTAAGTAACTCTTTTTCTTTCATCCTCGAAATAGCGATATAAGAAATACATTTATTCCTGCAATCTTGGTTTGATTCTCTCGACAATGTATCCAACCCAGATATTATAATTACGTACTTCGTCGAGAATTGATACACCCAGGGGACATGTATAACGGAGCTTTTGTTCTGTTATCCACTGTTCAACGTGAAATGATGAACATTTCATTACAGCGTATTGAAAAATATAGAAAGGGTTAGCAAAGAAATGTGCTAAAGATAGAACGGACATCGTTTCTTTCTAGTTTTCCTCTACCCAAAGGTTTCCTGAAAGAGATCACCCCTATGAGCGACCGATAAAAACTCCTTAAGGAGGAATGCGTATGCAAATAAAAATTATTTTCGTGTATGTATTTATTAATTTATAGAAGTGAAAATAGGCAGGCCACGACGCTCGCAGAACCAACAAATAGATGGATACGAAAGGTTTTAGAGTTGCTACCGCGAGAGGGAAGACGCAGCAGGGGTCGGCCCCCTACGAGATGGACTGACGACCTGATTGAGATCTGGATCCTTTGGGCCCAGATTGCTCAGGACCGGTACATGTGGATGTCATTGGGGGAGGCCTATGTCCAGCAGTGGAAGTTGACAGATACAGTGCACCGATGTTTTAACCGATTGAAAAAGTGACATTGTATTTCTTTGGAAATAGGCCGTGATAACCGTTCTATCTATATAGGTATTTCAGTGGTAGTGAGTCTGCTCGCACGCTGAGGCAACTTGAAGAATTCTCATTACGAGCGCGGGCGGTTCAGAATTTGAACCATTGTGTTAATTAAGCCCTTCGAGGCGGTCGCATTGTTTTCCTAAAAATCTAATCGAGATGGGTTTAATTACTCGATTTTAGATATCTTCGATGGACGGTTGAAGGGTGTTTCAACGGCACTGATTATTGTTCTGACACCAAGATGTTTATATATAATAGTTCGCATAATGATCATAGTAGAGTTACATAGTAAAGACCTGCGATAATGGACATAGAATATTCCTGATGTGTCTGGTCTCTGCCTGTCGTTCTTACGACCCGTAACGCAGTGAACGTGTTAAGTCCTCTTGGACTTAAATGGCCTTTGATGTCGTGGTGCTTTGGCACTCTCTTGTGCGACGACTTGGAGGCGGAGGCACTTGCCTACGAACAGAGCGGTTAGTGACGTGTATCGCAAAAGTCCGGAAGGACGATGTTCTCTAGGCGGCGCAGCGGTGGTGCGCTGAGGTGGGGTTGTGGTGAATCCCAGTGGACATCTCGGCTCTCCTCATATTACGTCTCGTAGCAGACCACCGCCGATGTCGGGCTTAGTGGGTATTCTCCGCTGAACGGGGCTGAGTTCCTTAACCTACAAGTAAGCGTAAACTCATTCCTGACGAAAAAAGGGTTACACATTCAGAAGTGCAGTCACAATAATTCGTACCATAAGAATAGAGTAGAAATTTATAATCGTCATTAAGTGCAGTCAATGAGCAGATGCCCCTTCTTCGATGCTAATATTCCTAACATAAAAGGATCAGATCATTGTAGTACCTACACAATTGTGTCGGATGTTTGAAAAGGTTCATTTTACATATTCACGTGCCCCGAAACGTTAAACCTTTGACAAAAACCCTGCATAGAGAGAGGTACGAGTATATTTACAACAGCTGCGAGAGATTTCGGGTGAATATACTTACTTGAAAAGTATGAAACGATCTTACATCTAAGCTTTTTATTGCGAGATGACTTCTACTCGTATTATGTAAATTTAAGACTCCCTTTGATACCTACAACTATGAAATCTATAATAAACTAGCCGACCCGACGCAACTTCGTTCACGCTGTACTTATCCTAACTGACTGGTGGCGATATAACTGTCGCAGTCATCTGGTTGAATCTCCTATTCAATTGAATGACTAGCGCGTTCATTGAATGACGACATTTAATTGAATGCCTAAAGGACAACTCGTCAAGTTATTGAATGAAACGTTCAACGTCTTGACTGAACGTCATTTTAGCATAGTCGTTGAATGGTAAAAGCCGACTGTTTAATGTTTAGTTTTAAATTTTTCTTTAAAAGTATCCGGAGGCGGCGTATTAATAGGTAAATCCATGCTGTCACACTATTTTATTACGTATAAGTCAGTTTAAAGTAAATCTAATCAAAAAAATATCAACACTCAGGTGATCATGTTCGACGCCATATTTGTTTTAGTGACTACTAACGCCGCGCGGGAAAAAAATGAACTAAATTACAATCACTTGACTGCTTTTACGTCCGCTCTTTTCAAAGGGCTATGTTTCAATCCGCTACCTAGTTGGACGTTAAGTGACGCGTGTTTAGTGAACATTCGGTCTAGTCATTCAATTGAACGTCGTCATTCAATGAACGCGCTAGCGATTCAATTGAATAGGAGATTCAACCAGATGACTGCGACATAACCATCACGACTAAACGCGTAGCTAAATAACACAGGCCGATGACGGGCAGCAGCGTCACCGGAGCGAGGAGCTACGCCTGCCTGCCTAGCGTGACAAGTATGAGGTAAATCCTCCAGATGTTCGCCTATTGGTATCGCTCCAGTGGTGAACAACTAGAGAAGCCTATGTCCAGCAGTGGACTGCCATAGGCTGATGATGATGAAGGAATGCATCGATTAGGGTGTAACATCATTAGTAGTATATTGGGTTTAATTTCCGTTCACCTAATAAAAGATTTCGTTATTATAAACTTTACGTCATTGAATTGTCAATGACGTAAAGTTTATAATAACGAAATCTTTATATTAAAAATACATTGTTCCCAACAACATTCAATGTCATTGTCAGCCTGATAATGAATAATGGAATTGGAGTCTATGCATATCATCATCATAATATCAGTGTCAACCCAAATCTATTAAGATAAACAAACAATAAAGTATGTAATAGTACTGTATAAAATTTATGCATGTCGTGGCAACTTGTAATTGAAACAGCACTGTTACATGTAGGTACCGTCTATGCTTTAGTATTATGACAATAGGGAATATGCATGACTTTTTTTTATAGGTTTATTGAGATCATTTAGCTTCCAGATACATAAATATCGAAGAATTTTTAAAATACCTTATCTTTTAATGCACTTTGACCAGAGACCTATTCATAAGCCTGACATTAAAATTTCATATAAAGACAATATAATTGAACAAGTAAATAGCGCTAGATTTCTTGGATTACAAATTGATGAAAGACTAAATTGGAAAAATCATATTCACGAACTAACCAAAAAGACAAGCAGTTTAGCATTCGCTCTCTTTAGACTTTCTAAAACAGTTAACACTGACGCATTACTCACTGCTTATTATGGACTAGTTGAATCCGTCCTCAGGTTTGGCATAATTTTCTGGGGCAATTCAACTGATAGGGATGTTATATTTAAAAGTCAAAAACGCTGTATTCGTGCTATGTTCGGTCTTCAGACAACTGACAGTTGTATGCCATATTTTAAGAAGTACAGAATTCTTACACTTCCGTCCATATATATATTAGAAGTTGCCCTGTTTGTAAGAGCCAATCCTCATCTATTTCCACGTCTATCTGACAAAGTTGCGCGCAACCGCCGTGACCAGAGCAAATTGTCCTCGCAACCAGGGAAAACAGCTCTGCTTCGTAATAGCATATTAGGCATGGCTTCAAAAATTTACAATAAAATACCAATAGCTTCAAAAATTTACAATAAAATACCAATAGCTTATAAATTGCTGAATCATAACGCATTTAAAATACAATTTAAGAAGCTACTCATTAAAAAATGTTATTACTCTGTAAATGACTTCATAAATGATAAACTTTGACATGACATTATACCTATTTGATTTTAAATTCTGACATTGTATGTAAATTGCCTTTTAAAAAAAAAAACTTAGTATTGTATGAACCAGAATATTACTAACCCCAATTTTTACACGCCATATATTGGCAAAACATGTGACACCTAAAACTAACACTGACATCTGAAATATATTCATGCAAATGTAATATGTACACACATGTTTTGGTAAATAAATGTATCTTTATCTTTATCTTTATCTTTATCTTTATCTTTATCTTTATCTTTATCTTTATCTTTATCTTTATCTTTATCTTTATCTTTATCTTTATCTTTATCTTTATCTTTATCTTTATCTTTATCTTTATCTTTATCTTTATCTTTATCTTTATCTTTATCTTTATCTTTATCTTTATCTTTATCTTTATCTTTATCTTTATCTTTATCTTTATCTTTATCTTTATCTTTATCTTTATCTTTATCTTTATCTTTATCTTTATCTTTATCTTTATCTTTATCTTTATCTTTATCTTTATCTTTATCTTTATCTTTATCTTTATCTTTATCTTTATCTTTATCTTTATCTTTATCTTTATCTTTATCTTTATCTTTATCTTTATCTTTATCTTTAAGCGAGTTATAAAGCGTTAAAGTCTTTGCTTAGATAGAGAGATCCGACGTGGCGGATGACGTCACGTACCGTGCCCGTCATACAAACTCCATAGAAAAATCTGTTTCGCGTGAGAGAGACGGATATAGTTACTTTCAACGACTGTATCTCGCCCAATTTTCAGCCAATTTTGATTTTGTTTTCACTATTTGTAGTATATTTTTATCTATTTTACGATAAATTAGTAAATACATGAAATTATTTTTCATGCATGTTGCCTATTGCCGGTGTATGTTTTGTAAGTTGTCCTATTAATAAAAATAAAATAAATAAAATAAAATAAAGGATTCATAAATATATACCTAATCATGATAGAGACGATGACAAGCTTTACTTGTATTAATTTGATATCAGACACAGCTTTTAGTGCTTTTGTTTTGGTATGTGTATTAAAAAACCTAGACAAAAGAATTGAGATGTGAATATTCGCAAAAGTTGCTGAACATTTTATCTTGTCAGTTAAAGACCGTAATACGCGTACCACTCTATAAGAGATATTATGAGCGGAGTAGTAAACTTCACAGAGAAAATTTTAGATTGCTTGAGCTGTGAAAAGCATGACAAAGTCCGTTCGTCTGAATGTCGAGACGGAGCGAAGCGGTTTTTATGTCCTCATTCAAGTATGTAAGAGTCTCAGACGGTGCACGCGACTGCTCAACTTTGAAAATAAGGCTCTCCTTAGTAAGAATATCAATGATGATAACTAGGATTGTCTCGTCAAATATGATTACATCATCATCAGCCTTTACAATCGGTCCCACTGCAGGGCACCAATATGATTACATACTCATATAAAATACGAGTACCTGTACTACTTTGGGATGTTCCTAACTTGCTTTCACCGAGGATTGACTTAGTTATTTGTATAGATTTTTGTTTACAGTAGCATAGCTTAGTCGCGATTATAGGTGAAGCCTCCAGATGTTTGACGAAAGTGGCGAACAACTGGAGAGGAATGTGTCCAGCAGTGGACTGCAATAGGCTGATGATGATCATGATAGCGTAGTGGTCTACCGTTGCCTGATAGAATGCGAAAGAGTGGCAGTAGCTGCATATGCGGCAACGTACAAGTAGCCGATTTGGTTACGTTTGCGTTGCCACGGCCATACTGCACTAGATATGGCTTTGACTATAGGTACAGTCGGCAGCAAACAGATATTGACATCGAAGGCTGTCAAATAGATAGATAGATATTCTTTATTGCGCACCATACAATTGACTTAAAAACTAAGTATTACAGACATTTGTTGCACAATTTAGGCGGATTTATCGCTATAAGCGATCTCTTCCTTACAACCTTAGGATAGGTGAAAAATAAAATAGGTAGATACACTCAAAGTGCTCACAAATATTGATACACCCGAGAAGCTTACATAGATAGAGACATTTCATTCGTAAAAAGTACCTAACGGAACGCGCACGTCACCAATTGTATCGGATCTACCAGGGCGTCTTAAACATCGGTACCACTGCAAAATTACATCATTAAAAATGAGCACACAGCTCAAAATTAATTACTAGCTAGGAAGTAACAACGCTGATAGGCGTCTATCTCTTTCTTTCCTCCAAAATTTTGTATGTAACTATCTTGTCTGTCGCTATAATAATAACGGCTAGCGTGTATCTATGTATTTGATGGTATTTGACAATACGGTGTACGTATCGATATATTATTATTTGGACAGGCTGGGTGGTGTATGGATGCTATTGACCACCTTTGGCTGTATCAAACTACCTCAAAGTCTTGAACGTCGCTGTCTATTTGCTGCTGACTGTACACTGAATGACCCCGGAACGCGCATAGTACATACTCATAGTCCAACTCTAACTTAGGTTCGCGATTGTAAATTTGTCTAAATTTACAAACAAAGTGTAGAATAACTCGCTATGCTCCAAATCCAATGTAGATTATGCCCGCGCGGTGGCCCTAGGAGTAAATGAACTTTACACGGCATTTAGACTGAATAACTGAGTTAGCACTCGAGGGGTCACAGGGAGGATTAGATACTGCCTCGTTCCAGCCAAACATATGTATTGAAGGTATATATTAGGGGGCAGGCATACTTGGGATTACTATTTACTCGTAGAGTTGCAGTATTTCGTTTCAATGAAAAACACTTATCTTGAATGAAAACACCTTTTTCTGCGATTGCCGTCATTGTCAACTAAAGGACTTTTCGAGATTTAAGGTAGCCAGTGGTAAGGTTTACACGCCTGGCTACTCACCTTAGACTCAGCAAAAACTCGTGACTTCAGGGATCAGTCGGTTTGTAGTAACAGCTATCTTACAGGTTGGCATGGGCGGTAGTAACTGACAAGTGATTCATTTGGTTACTGTCCGTTGCAACTGAGACTTGGGTTTTTTATCTGGCGAGTAGAAAAAATAATTACGATAAATGTACGTAATTATGTCCTGTATTTTCTTAGATACATTGTCTACCAGATTCTTTGATTCTTAGGAATGTAAGGTATTGTCAGTCACTTTTGGAGTCCGATTGCAATGATTACAGCAGAACAATAATTGCAGCCGACCTTTATGAAATTAGATAGATAGATAGATAGATACTCTTTATTGCACCAAAATAAAATGTACAGGAAAAAGATGTTATACAGATATAGTAGTACAATGTAGGCGGTCTTATCGCCGAAAGCGATCTCTTCCAGACAACCTTCAGGTAGAGGATATATGCTGAAGAGAGGGGTAAAGTAGTGCAGAACTGATTACAATTAAGATAAATAATATTTTTAATAAATAAATGATGGAAGTAAATAGAATATATTAATACATATTTAATATAAACATAATAACTAAATATTACATATAATACTATGGACTCGGTAAAACTAAACAGCTTGAAGGAAATCGGAAAGGAAAAAGAAGACACTAGATAGAAGAGTAAAGGACAGAGATGTTACAGGGACAGGAAATAACTTTTAACACGAGACTTGAACGCTGGAAGTGTTTGGGATTGTCTGATAGAAAGGGGTAAGGAGTTCCAAAGTCGTATAGAATGTACAGTGAAAGATTGGGAATAGGATTTTGTAAGATGGGGAGGGAAATTTAATTTGAGATCACGACATGATCGCACGCCGTGTTCCTTGGTGGACTGCAAGAATTGGAAACGCTCCTTGAGATAAGGGGGTGATCGAGGATTGAACAGTACCGAAAATAGTAATGACAAGGCGTGGAGATCGCGGCGACGACGGATAGGAAGCCATTTTAACTGAGCTCGAAATTCCGAGACATGATCATACTTTCGTAGACCGAAGACAATACGAATGCAGAAGTTTTGGAGGCGTTCAAGCTTGTCGAGATGTGCTTCGCTGAGATTTAACTATCATCTAGAAATTGCTCGAACTATATAAGATATGATGTATTTATTTACTCAGTAAACGAGGGCTGCAGTAAATGACCTTAAGAGGGCATTCCGGTTAAAGTGCCCGCAATAAACCGGGTGGACACGTGAGAGGAACGATCACTCACCAGGAGGGGCGTCGGGCTTAACATGCTCCATTCATCTCTGTGCGGGATGTTCTAAAGATTTCCTAAGAGTGTTGGTGATTTCGTTAACTATCCGTTGTGATAACTTTTAAACTTCTGCGTTGCATCATAAGGTATGAATTATTCGGGATTTAACGCGCACATACCTTTTCTTACAGTGTTGAGTTAAGTATACAATGGCCGTGGTCATGGAGAGGACTGATGCAGCGTTGTATAGAAAGATTTGTTACAGATGGATCGCAACTTAACCGGACCTCGAGCGTCTTTCTGATGCAGTAGATGAAAACTTTATTTTCTTCATGCGGGTTATGTATGTAGTATCCGTCGGTATATGGGTATAATATATATGGGCTTAAAATATATATGCCGTAATATCATGTTTGTAGATGATGTAGATATACGAAAACGGTAACTCAGTATGGTGCAGCAAATAGCAATATTAAAATAGGCCGAATTAATGATGATATTGTGAAAATCTTTTATCTGCAAAATAAACTAGAATATAGAGATGATGAGAAAAAAATATATCACTTTGTTCAATGTTCTAGTAGAAAAACATTTTCCTAACAACCTAATTTCTATAAGGCCATGATATACGACTCTTCCGAGAACATAATGAGACGTCGTCCTTTTAAGATCGATTCTTACCCATCCATCAAAAATAATCCTCAATTCAAATATTACTTCTCATAAAAATTTAAGGCTTATGTAACGCTGAAGTAAGGACTTTTATATAAACGAGGACTTTAGTGGGCTTGAAAAATCGATGATTGATAGTGAGAGTTAATAAGAACAATTGCAATAAAAAGTGATAGCAGATTGTTGAACTAAAACATTTACCTACAGCAGATATATTTCCACCTTCCTATAGTCCATACTATCCTATGATCCTTTAAAAGAAGCGTGAAAAGCATCTTGCATCAGTATGGCTGTGGAAACTAAGGTTCTCCCCACCCATTGTCAGAGCGACATGTTCTTTTTTATGCAAGGGGCGGCAACCGAGCAAGTGTGATGCCTGATAATAAGCATAGGCATAGCTTTCCATCAGGCGATAAGAAGCCACTATGTCGAGCTAATATATGAAAAAAGGTGAGACTTTGAGAGGTAGGTGATCCGATGATATTTTGATTGCTTGTTTACGAAATTAAAAAAGTAGTCCCCAAAGAATCCACGCTACCGTTACAAATCTAAACACCCGAGTTTTATCGTAACTTTGTCAATATTCAGTTCCCTACTTAACTAAATTTAACATTATCATTGTAACTAAAATATGTTTTGACGAATAAATCATTTATTTATATTTCCAATGCTGTACAAAGTATTTAACATTTCAACGAAAAGCCACAAGTCCCTATAGAAAATTCTTAGTCGGTAATTTATCTACATCAAAGTGATTTCTTAGTAAAACAGCGGGCAATATATTTTCTAACTGTGAACTACATAAGGGTAAGTGTCCAACATTGCTCGGGGGAGCAAAGTTTGGCTGCAAACACTCCAGATGTTTAAATGAACCAGTCTAATGTCTCCCTCGGGAACTCACGAGGGTATCTGTTCGTAGAGATAAAAGTTACAGATATTTACCAAGAATCTTAATGAACTTAACCATTCGAATGAGTAATGTTGCGTGACTTGTCACTTGATTTATTTACGAGTGTAGGTGTAGCTACTAATTTATTAGTAAAAATTGTAAGTACGTTTTCGTAATTCAATTGTTACTTTTATAAAACGATGTCAGGTAACATTTTTTACGTACCTACTCGTACCTTATTGTTTTTACATCTTTTTTAGAATCCTACGAGGAAATCAATTTAGAAAGTGCATGAATTTAGAAGCGTGTTTGACATTAAGAGCTGCCCGTTCGGGGTAGGACCTCCACCCTATAGAATACCGCAGCCAAATGACCTCCCTCCCTCTACTCACCAGCAGAAACACGACCGGGAAAACTCCCGGTCGTGTTTCTGCTGCTGAGTAGGATTTCCGGAGCTCGTGGGGGGTTAGGGTTGGGCCGGCATGGCAGTGGCAACTGACAGGTAATTAATCGCGGCGCAGTTCGTCTCTACTCTCCTCCGCACCACCACTATAGAACCGCAGCCTTATTGTTCTAATGAACTGGAGCGGAGATGAAATGTGTGATTTGGGCAATATTATTGTACATTTTTGTCAGCTACTCGGAGCATTACTTCTGTGGATAGGCACCTTAAAGCCCTGATTTGGGGTAGCCCCTAAATGGGTACATAATACACATAATGCGTACATAAGCTTTTGACAAGGATGATGATAAATTAGTTAGTACATGTAGCTTGCATTCAGCTGTCTGCTAAATTTATTCCGAATAGATCTAGCATAATTTCCGCGGAGTTAGCGTTTCAATGCTCAAGTGAATGTAGAATATGAGATGAAGGGAGCAACATTGAATTTCATTTTCCGCAACCAGTATCAAGAATTCCTCTGCAAGCAATCACGTTGAAGCGCATACAACTGGTTTGTTTGGAAAGGAATTTTACTTTAAATAGTTTAGTCATGTTATTAAATGGTAATCATCACCAGTAAAATACTCTGTCGACAAGCACATTAGTTAAATTTGCTTAACATAGGGGCACAATTCTTAATTTGTATCCATGTGGTTAGTTTCCAGAGTTAGAATAGGACCAGCCTATTTCATCCCGAGGGTGTCATGAAAGATGACTGAGGGAATAAAGTCTACTACGGTCACTCGCCTGTCAAGCGTGGTGACTTAGGCAATCATTAAGGAAGGCCTATTTTCAGCAGTGAACGTCTTCAAGCTGATGATGATGAGAGGATAACTGTATATGGTATGTGAAAGAAAAGTGGTGCCATTCAACTTTTTTTAAACTAGTAAGTACTTTCAAAATTAAATTCAAAGATAGTTCTTAACGTACTCGTATTGATTCAAAATTGAAATATTCACTAGTATTTAATAACTGCGCTAAGGCACGACTTGATATACATTTGAATTTTAATTTCTGCATGGAACACAAAAGAATTCCCCCACAAGCGTTTACGTCATAGGACATGAGACATGCAAGCCGTATATTACGTGCAGTGCAGTTTCTGTTACGTAACTGGAGAAATTGGGGAAATAGAGGTGATAAATCTACAAAGATTAATACGTGTCCCAAACGCGTTGTGTACGTCAAAGCCATATGTGTTTACGTACGGAAGTTACAGAAATAATTGAATAGGAGAGGAAAATATTGTTATTAGATACTGGTATCCAAATATAACAAATCGTGCGACATTATTTAGTTCTGGCCACTAATTTCGTCGCTTATGTTATACCATACACGTTCATTTGACATGTGTATTCAGAGACAAATTGTACATTGTTTGGCTCGATGGCTCATTTGGTAGTGACTCCTGCCTTCTGAACCAAGGATCGTGGGTTCGATCCCACCTATAAGACAAACATTCGTGTGATGAGCATTTGAGTTTCTTCCGTGTCTGGGTATTTGTATTTAAGTATATGTATATTTGTGGTATCTTCCTTGCTCTGATCAAATGGCTTCCCTACGAATGATGAAAGCGAAAGAGAAGCCCAAGTCACTGTGACAACGGGCAAGTAACTGGTCAGTGTCATGAGTTTTATATATTTTTTTGTAAATAGGCAAGAAGATATTTATGCAGGTCTCGTGTAAAACTCTCTTTTTTACCCAAACTAGTAAAAGAAACAAAATTACGAGCCGCATTAAAAGCAAAAGAAAGCCAGCATATTAAAGACATTGCGTTAAGGAAAACAGAGCTTAGAGGTCGAACTGGTTTAGGTTAAAGTCGCAGGGCGCCGTGTGCGCTCCATAAATACTTTACGAGGTGGACCACACGTCTTGAAATTCAAAACAGCTTCCGCCGGGGTTTGAATAAATAAGCTTTTATTTATCACGTTGAACGGGCACATGCCTCCTTCCGTATGTGCCAGCCACCTTGCGAAACTGGACTTAACTTAGTACGTGACGCTATTTTTTATAAGCACGTATATCCTATAAGCGTATTAACCCTATACGTGTTAAAGAAGACGGACGGTTTTAGTTGTAGGTACATTTATATACTCGAAACGAAAAGGGTCTGTTGACTGGTCTAATTTTAGTCACCATGTACCTCCGAGTTAGATGATCGATCAGGGTTAGGAACCGCGGTGCAGCGGTTAAATGCACCTACCATCTAACTTTGTCGTATACAATCATACTCCTGATACATCATAGTTGTTGAAAATGTAGTGTCTCGATAGTAAAATATATAACCTGAATCATCATCATTGTCGATCCAGCCGGCGCTAATTTCGTATTATTATAGGTATATTTGATGTAATATATGACTGTATACCTACATATATATGTATATAAACATTTAAATATATTTGAATAACTATTATAGTTATATTTAGTACCCACAAAACCAATTTTACTACAAAATATATTTAATGCCAAGAAAAGGGGTATCTTGCCCCAGTGTGCGGCGCGCGATTCAAAAGGTTATTCATATACAATTATTTGAGTTGAGCTTTATATACTTTGTAAGAGAAATCCTCGTATCTCAATATCTCATACAGGTACTACATAGAAGAGTGGGAGAATTATGAGTAAGTACAAGATGTCAGCTACGACTGGTGACGTGCGATGCAATGATTCCGGATTCGATTAAAGATAAGTCAATTCAGAAAACTAACTTTTTTTCACTTTAAGAGATGTAGCCGATGTAGGGCATAGCGAGTCTTCGCTCGAATTAAAGCCCCCGCCCGGGGAAGTACGTCCATCCTTATAATACCGCTGCTAAATGACCTCCGGGTTGTGATTTTCCGGGGAGTAGGGTTTCTGGAGCTCATGTGGTGAGTGCTTATTGAGCCCTGGTGTTGCAGGCGTCCATAGGCTGCGGTAACTGCTTGACATCAGGCGGGCCGTAACCTTGTTGCCACCTTAATGATATAAGAAACGACTTTCCCTGTCCACCTCTGGTACTCAAAGTACACTCTGATGTTTTATATACAACATTCGAGGAAATGATTTCCTAATAGAATAAATTAATTTAAGTATTTCTTCAGCTGAATAAAGTTAATATCATTCGTATAGCCTATTAAAGCGGCCGGCGAAACATTTATAACGTTCCGGAGTAAATCTCTTTAAACAAACGAGTGGATTAAACCAGGCTGGAAGTATCGAAATAAGCTGCATAATGACTTCGTCGGCGTAAAGAATGAACCTTTATACGGAATTCATTACTTGGTAATTGCCTCCGCCTTTCTTTGGCACCTACTCAATTTTTACGAACAAAATTGTTTTCTTTGTATCCGGGCCGTATCAAAAGAAGTATTTTGCAGCTTGTTTGTATTAGATGGTTTTTTAATTTGATGTTTATAGCACCAGCGAGTGATGCTATTGTTTTTATTAGGCTTTTGTCTTGAAACAGTTATTTTTTTATAGTAGCATGACATAATGGCTTCCCTACGCCTGATGGAAAGCGAAGAAGGAGCCCCAGGCTGCTGATGCAACGCTCACGCATGACCACGCATGAGCTCCGCAGACCCTATTCACCGGCAGAAACAAGACCCGGAGGTCATTTAGCTGCGGTATTCTATACGGTGGAGTTCCTTTCTGGGGCGATGATTCGATACGCCGTACCTCTTTAAAAGCTTCTCTATTTATACTACACACGAATTGTACGAATAATTGTCCATAAAAAGGAATAGATACTTAAGTATTGAGTTTCTCGTGGATAATTTTTTATCACTTTTGTCTTTTGGTGTTTGTTTTAAGACTATAGAAAAAAAAAATTTTAACTTGCTTGTATGACAATCTGTCGTCATATGACATACCATTGGTACATTTTTGTCAGCTCCGCGCAGCCCTGTGGAAACGCACCCTTAGGCTCATACATACACGTTCGATAGCATTCTCGTACAAATTGACGTATGTTCCAATCAATTTGCCGAGCGCGAATAACGGACGGAAGCCTAAAAAGTTGTCGCGCCCTATAAACACGGTTCCTCGCAAACGAAATGACTCCCCTAATTGAAATATTGCGAGACGTCAACACAACAGATGGAGTTCTCGTCGAATCGTCAATCATTTGGAATTAACTGTAATTAAAAGCTGCCAGGCAAAAGGTATAACAAATACCTATGTTAATTACCTTGTGCGCGCTAAAGGTATCATTCAATCTTTAATTTTGTGCATGATTTTTAAAACTTTGGCCTAGTAAGCGCTTAGGTACATCTTATTCAAACATATTCACATCCTACATGCGTTTTTAACAGCAAGAGAATACTTTTTTTTTAACTAGCCTTTATTGTCCCACTGCTGAGCGAAGGCCTCCCCTAAGTCTCTCCACATCTCCTGATTGTCAGCCACATTTTGCCAGTCTTGTAGATGGTTGTCTAAGTTATCACGCCATCTTTTCTTTGACCTGCCCCTCTGACGCCATCCGTCTACCGGCTGCCATTGGGTGATGATCTTAGATCTTTTCCCTTATCACACGGAAAACGGAGGTGTGGTACTCATCATCAACCAAGATTTTGTTAAAGTATACCGTAAAATGTAAAGCTTTGGCCCTCATTTGAAGTCGTAGTCTCCTAATTGATTCTCAGAAAGTTTGTGCACGCTTGGACTGCATAAGTAAGCAGCTTAGTCCACGACACGCCGAAGTTTGTCTTTGGTAGCTTGGAAAACTTTCAGCGATTTGGTGACGTGTAGAAATGAAAATATAGGTCATAAAGTATTTTTCTTGTGCGTTAAATGCAATTAGAAAGTAACCGTATTGCTTGTCATAGGTATGTCTAAGGCAGCAACGTCTTGTATAACAAGAATTCATTTGTGTACATAATGTTATCGATGCCGCAATGTAACCAAGTATATAACTGTAAATATATTCCTTCTTTTCATCTATACCTATATCTCGCTATACACTATAGTGTCTAATAATAATCAGCAAATATTTGGTAGCAACTTAGGCTGTTCATAGTTTTAAAGAGTGATAAGATATTCATTTAGTTTCCGAGCCGTATTGTTTTAAAGTAAGTAGATATAAAATACTCGTAAATATCATTAGGTAATGTATTATTCTACGATATTTTGTATCTTTTACGTCCAACTTTTGTGTCAGCCAAAGTTTAAAAACCACAAGCTGGATGGTAAGCTTTTAGCATAATATATGTAATGTATTAAAAGTTTAATCAAACCATAAACTACAAGGGAATGGCAACATTTGCCTAAAACTTTAGGTTTTACAAGAGTTTATGCTTTTATTTTACAAAAACCTTAAGTGCATTTATTAATTCAGCCAGGTGCAAAAAAGTTTTATAGAAGTTTTATTAAATTTCATGAAAGATAAAGGCTCAACATTTTGTGCTTATGTTAGAAACTTGAACGTACCTTTGTCTGTCTGTTACACGTACACAAGTAAAGCCGCCTTTCGAAAATATGGAGATTATAAGCCGGTGAGATATTTAAGAGATTTTCGGGCATGAAGCTAAACAGGACGGAAACTACATAATTAGAACACTTTTACAGAAGTTGCGTGAAGCTGTACGAAGCTGACAAAAATTGACCAATGATAGGTAAGATTATTGTTCTACTTTAGGTAATGGAGCAGAGATGCCTAACATGATTTGAGCTATAACATTAGTCATTTTGTTTTTCCTCAGCTTAACTTCACGCCGCTTTAAGTAAGCTAATATAAAACTAACTTACCATAATATACGTCATCTAACTCCTTATACCTCTTCACGTTGACGCCAATCCGCCAACTATATAACAGCACCACCAGTATTGATATATTCTGAAACAAAGAAAAAATATAGGTGTTAAGTGTTTAACATCTCATCCCGTAAGTGTCGCAGAGAAATGACTAAGGTATCAAAAACAGGCAGCAGCGTTTACCTTGGTCAATTAAAACCAAATGCGGTCACCAACCAACTTGCCAAGAATAGTGGCTAAAGCAAATCTCCCCAAATTAATGAGAATTGAATGATGTTTGCATTTTACATATTATTATGACTGATTTGTTTCCGGAGAAAATTAATGACTGTTTATTACATGTAATATTTAGAGTAATAATTGTTTATATTAAAAGTATCTAAGTTGTGTGTGAGTGTGTGTGTGTGTGTGTGCGCGCGCGTGCGAGAGTGTGTGTGCGGTTGTGTAATTGCGTGTGTAAACGTTGCAACGATGATGATCGGGGTACTGTTACTTTTTAGCAGGCCATCGCGACATGAATCTGACGAACGGAAACGGCTGACGGTTAAGATAACCCGAGCATTAAAAAAAGAAGTACATATTCTTAAAAATCAGTAACAAAATGCTACACGATTTCTGTAGACGGATGTCCAATGCCAGTTATTTCAACGCAAAATGAAAATTGAAACAAAAGATTTGAAGCTAATAATTCATTATACGTCTTATCTGAGTGGAGAAATGCTCTTCCAGTTCTAGTTTTCACAGAAAGATATTATAACTTTAAGTTACCTACATGGTTCAAGGAAAACTTTAGCGATTTTAACTGAAAAGTGAAACTCTGTCTGAGTATAATACGATATTATGATTAAATGCACATGTAGCAATTTAAAAATGTTTGGTAGCAAACCATTGCTCTAACTATAATTACTCGTAGATACAATCAAAGTTGTGCGGGGTTTTAATGTCTCACTAATTTCTACGACTAAGCTTAACAAAATCTGGGCTTAAATGCAATCACTTTTGAGGAAACCATACCTACAGTTCTTTCACTAAAACTAAGCAGCGTCATGGGAGCGAGAAGCTTTGCCCTGCGATCGCCAACTCGCCTATTTGCACAAAGTGGCAAAAAACTGGAGAGGCCTATGTCCTATAGTGGACATAGGGCTATGGCATATATAAGAAATAAGAAACGTTTATTATTTTTGGACATCACAACATATACAGTAAAATCAAATTCACACTTAAACACAAAGATAAAACATTATAACTAAAAAGACAAAATTAGACCGGACACGGCCGTTGCGACGCCGACGTCCAAAATAAAATATATATAGCGATAGGTTGATGATAATGATGATGATGAACTAGAAAGAAAGAAATCTCCAATGAGACTCGACAAGCACACAGGAGATATTAAAGGGAAAAAGTGTGAGCTCAAACGGAAGTGCACTTTTGTTCCTTCACTCTCGAAAGCCGGCGCTTTCCGATGTGTGATCTACCAACTAACTGACTCCGGGACTACTTATATGTAATTTCTTGGAAACAGTTTTGACCGAACCCAGGATTCGAATACACGACCTCTTGATCCTTAGGTGGCATTTGCTACCACTAAACCAATGATCCAGCCTATCTGTTTACATAAGTACAATACGAAAGCAATAGGTGAAAGTAATTGCTCTACAAATCTTTATTGTCGGAAAAACAAATACTGTGTAAGCGCGAACCTTTAGTTCCAGGTCATTGGGTTCTTTTAATATATATGTGGGTACAAATGTACGGGCTTTTAGTTTGGCTTGCGGAAAAACAAATGTTTGTAGGCGGTACATGGCCCATATATACGGACAATTCGTAACTTAACCTGTAAGTTAGTATACAATACAATAAAAATGCACTCTCCCGTCTTGGGTTTACTAATAGGTACGCGTGTATTTATTGTACTACGAGTATTACACTGAACCATTATTATATGGTAACATTTGTTTTGGACAAATATTTTCTTAATATTTTTATGACGGAGGGGGCAAACAGGCTTGTAAGTCACCTAATGGTAAGTGATTACTTAAGCCCTTAGACACCGCAACACCAGGGGAGTCACAGGCGCGTTGCCGGCCCTTGAGAAATTTGTAGGCTCGCTTTTCAATGGTCCCGAAGCCGTACTATGTCAATTCGGAAAATTATGCTATGTGTACACATTTTTGAGTAATGATCTACTTCTAAGCACTTATTTCTTCTGATTGTTACTTCTTGTTGTGCCAAAAAGTAAATAAATAAGGAAAAATACAAAATTGTATGCTCCTCTAAAAATTATATGCTATCTTTTTCATCTCATCATGCCTTTTTTATTTATTTTTGTTACATTAAAAGTATTTCAACGTTAACTTTACCTTTAAAGTGTAAGTGAAGAAACTAGATAGTTTCACACCTGTGCAAGATAAAATTTACAACTTGTACAACATTTGCAAGAAACTTCACGTAACTTCCGAAGTAAGTAAGTAGTTTTCAATTTAGTTTTGCTGTGAGTTTCTCATTATTCAAAATACATATAAAGAAAATATGTTTAGTGAAAATACACCGTCGTATCTTATGAATAATGCATGTTGATCAGCTATAGAGGCAAATAATATAATATAAAGGGATGCTTTTGCTTAAAGCACCTATTGAGGAGTACAGAATTAGTCCCTGCCTATTTGAAACTTTTCATTGTATAATCGATTTATTAACTTGTTTTTTTATTTAACAGTTAAGAAGATTAATATTTTTCAAACTGCAGTTATGTTTGTGTTTTAATTTAATCATTTCGACTTAAATATTCATAATGGAACTGGTGTGTGAAGAACTACAAAACAGACTAACTTTTAATAACAAAAGAATATCCGTAGCCGTACTACGTTTCTGTTTAATTGCCAACTAACAGTACATTTAGCTAATTAGTTTTTGTCATTCGACCCTGACCCTACTCTCTACTTCCATTTAATTACGAGATTACATAAATATGTTTCCTACTGTAAATTCCGAGAGTTGGACACTATTTCAATGTTACAACCGGTATTTTTGAATTAAACAGTAGTTGTTTAGATAACGTCTCTGAACATATCTAAAGCATCAATAAAAAATGTAGCAGGCTGTAAATAGAGTCTACCCCGAACTAGTACAGTTTAACTTTAGAACAACGTTGTCACACACATGTGACACGTTGAACATTCTGTGACAACTTTATAACATAATAATAATCATTTATTTCAGATTAATCCATACATTTTGGTTAGTAATAATATATTCCTAAGTCTAAGTTAGTAAGTAATTGCAGGTACATTCGCATAAAAATAGAAATAACTTATTTTCCTAGTGCAGAAATAAAGGGTTATTAGATCCCTGGACATGCAAGTCAGTCCAGTGCCTAAATATGGGACATGAGGGTTTATCCTTAATAGCCACCAGAATACTGTTGACGCTCCCCCGAACTCTGCTGTGCATCGAGGCCGCGCGCTTTCAAATGATAGCGTTAAAGTCATCAACGCCCGCCTGCGCGAACATTGCTGATGCACTGCAGAATCGGGGGAGCCCCATCAACATCCTGAAGGCGTTATTATATTGTACGCGGAGAGCGTTATATGTCCTCTACGAGAAGTCACACCACAGGCTACAGGTGTAGAATGTTTGACAGTACGCCTTAAATAGGGTAATTTTGACTTCTTTCGTACACCTGGAATACCTACAGGCAAGCATATTACATCGGACAGCCAACGCTCTCCTTTCTCGTTCTATGTCACAGTTGTCAGACAGGTTCTCTGTCACAATATGGCCCAGATATTTAAATTGCGATACCCTCTTTAATGCAGTACCTACCCAACAGTGTCACCAGAGATCCATCGACTGGTTTTTTACCACCAGATCGAAAAACCATCATTTCACTCTTCTTAACATTATAGAGGAGTCCATGTTTAACAGCATATTCCTCACACATTGTCAGTAATTCGCATAATCTATTAGCCGTTGGACACAGCAACACCATGTCGTCCGCATAACCCTTACTGTTAACCATAAGACCGTCAACAGAACAGCCAACCCTGGTGCTGCTGAGCATAGATATGAGCTCGTTTATGTACAGACTGAAAAGCACAGGAGAGGATAACCCTCCCTGTCTTACTCCACATTCCATCACGTATTCCCCAGACAATGCCCCAGTCCATCTGACCTGGTTAATTTTGTTACTGTACCAGTACTGAAAAATGCCAACTAGTTTTTTTTTTTTTTTTTTTTTTTTTTTTATAGTAGCACGGCATAATGGCCACTCTACGCCTGATGGTAAGCGAGAGAGAAGCCCAAGTCGCTGCGACAACGGGCAGGTAACCAAGCCAGTTACCTGTCAGTTGCCACCGCCATGCCGGCCCATAAGATGCTTCTTCACGGCCCGTTTAAAGGATCCTATATCGAAAGAAGGAGGAAACACATGTGCTGGCAATGAATTCCACACTTTAACAACACGGCAAAGGAAGGAATTGCCGAACTTTTTTGTACGCGACGGGATGTTCTCGACGGTAAAGCTGTGACAACGGAGGCCAGCACGAGTGGTTCTGTAGCGGAAGAGAGAAGGAGGAACAATAGAAAACAACTCTTCAGAGCACTCACCATGGTATAGGCGATAAAACACACTTAAGGACGCAACATCTCTTCGCAGTTGAAGAGGTTCTAAGGACTCAGTAACTTTATCATCACCTATGATACGAACAGCCCTTCGCTGCATTCTGTCGAGGGCATCGAGGAGATATTTAGCAGACCCGTCCCAGAGGTGCGAACAATACTCTACGCAGGAACGAACTTGCGTCTTATATAAAAGACACAATTCCCCCGGCGCAAAGAACCTCCGCACTCTGTTCAGGATCCCCAGCTTTTTGGACGCAGTATTAATTAAGCTTTCGATGTAATCCCTCTGATTCAGATCGCAGCGAAGTCCCATGCCAAGCATATTTAAGCTGTCCTGTAGTTGTAGGGGAGTGCTCTGGAAAGTGGGACAAGAAGGAAATGAGGACGTTTTTGATGAAAACGCGCAGACCTGAGTTTTCTTGGCATTGAACTCAACCAAATTATTGGAACCCCATCCCGTAAGAAGTTCCAAAACTCGATTGAGCTCAAGGACAAGACTCTCGCGCCTCTCGTCAGTTTCTTGTCTGCCCGCATTAGGCCGACCAAAATATCGCCCGTGCACCGTACTATCATCCGCATAACAATGAATGTTCCCAAGCGGCAACATATCATTGATATGCAGAAGAAAGAGGGTGGGGGACAACACGGAACCCTGTGGAACGCCTGCATTCACTGGCATGAACCCCGAAGCGTGTCCGTCAACTACGACACGGATTTTACGCTCATGCAGGAAAACGGCAATCCACTCGCAGAGCTTGGCGGGCAGACCGTATGCCGGAAGCTTGGAGAGTAGAGCCTTGTGCCAGACCCGATCGAAGGCCTTGGCGATGTCTAAGCTTATAGCCATAGACTCGCCATGTTTGTCCATTGCCTCACCCCAGAGGTGCGTCACATAGGCCAGAAGGTCACCCGTAGATCGATTCGGTCTAAAGCCGTACTGATGATCATTAATAATAGAGTGACCCTCTAGGTAGCGGACCAATTGAATGTTAATGATCCGCTCCATGATCTTGCACAACACCGAAGTTACAGCAATGGGACGGTAGTTCGAAGGGTCAGATCGGTCTCCCTTTTTAGGGACCGGCTGCACATTAGCTTCTCTCCAAGCCTCCGGCACACAACCGGACGAATATGAGAGGCGGTAAAGGCGCGTTAACACCGGAGACAATTCGGCTGCACATCTCTGGAGAACGATGGCAGGGATACCATCTGGCCCACTTGCCTTCCGGATGTCGAGTGACTGCAGTGCTGAACGTACGTCGCGCTGCCTGAAGTAAACTTCGGGCATCGTGAAGCCACATGATGGTAATTGAGGTGGAACTACATTACAGTCATCAACCCGGGAATTTGAGGCAAAAAGATTCGCCAACAAATCAGCTTTTTCTTGTGCCTGATATGCAAGTGAGCCGTCAGGATATCCCAGAGGAGGCAAGGAAGGCTGGCAAAAGTTGGCCTGCACGGCTTTGGCCAATCGCCAATAATTCCGCGATCCAGTTGGGTGCGAAGCCAACTCCTTACCAACTCGTGCAACGCGCTGGGCATCCGCCTTAATATACGCCCTCTTACAGGCCTTGGTGGCAGCGTTAAAAGCTTGTTTCAGGGAGTTGAGATTTGGGTCTCCAGTGGCGCGACCCCTGGCCCAGGCACGATATGGTGCTTGTTTCTTACAAACAATATCAGCGCACTCGCGACCGTACCAAGGGCGTCTCCGGCCTTTGCTGACGATATCGGAGTATGGGATGTAATATTCCATAGCTACACCGATCTCTTCAGCAAAAGCCGCAGCACTCGCAGAGAGATCCTTTTGCCCGAAACAACGCCGCCCCCAAGGAACTGATGCGAAATAGTCCCGCATGCCTTCCCAATCTGCTGACGAGTAATGCCAGACTCGGCGCCTAACCGACCTGCGTTGAGGCAGATTTGCGCAGGGCACCTTACTGGATACCAGGCAATGGTCTGAGGTCCCCAAGGGTGCCCGGACCTCGATCTGGTATCCAGAAGGATGAGTCGTCATCAGAAGGTCCAGCAAAGAGGGCGCATGACCCACGACATCTGGTATCCTGGTGGGCTGGTTTACCAATTGTGTCAAATTGTAGGTCAAAGCAAATGCATGAGCTGTTCGTCCTGCATGGTTAGTGGTGGGGGAACACAGCCATGTTTCATGATGTGAGTTAAAGTCCCCCAAACAAACCATTTCCGCAGTGGGGTATCGCTCTTGCGCTTCGTCCATCGCTCGACTCAGATAATCAAAAAGATGCGTTGTCTCCGCGTCCCCAGTATGAGATCGATAGAGGCACACGTAAATACGGCTTTGCAGCCCCAAGTTTACATGTGCCCAGAGAACGGAAAAAGAGGGATCCTCAAAGAGAGGCAGACGACGACAACAGACATCGGCGCGGACATACAGACAGGTCCCAGCTTTAGCAACAAACTTATGCTCCAATACATAGCCGGGATACTGCAGGTACGAAGAGTCCGCTGGACTACGGATCTGTGTCTCAGTCAGGAAGAGCATCGCGGGCCGCGCCGTTTCTAAATGCTGATGGACGGCGTTGAGGTTGGTGTGTAGTCCGCGGATGTTAGCGAACTCAACCGTGAAGAGGGTGGTGGGGGAGTGCACCGCCGTAAAACTATCTCTGCTTTGTAAGTCTGCCATAATGAGGAAAAGAGGGAGATGAAGCGTGAAGCGAGGTATCGTTGCAATGATATTAGGGAATAAAAGGCGTGTTGATGAGTTTCACCAATTACTTTGTAGGTAGGGAATCCGTTGATCCGTCGGACGGAAGGGCCCCCGAACCCCCCCGGAAGTAGTCGCCGGGTCCCCACCATCCGGTCACCAACCGGCACGACGAATTACCCCGAGATTATTCGCAGTATGATAAGGCAGCCTCTCGAAGTGGTTGGCTTAGATTGGGCCCCTGTACTGTACTGCGGGCGGCCAGCGGAAAAGCCGTTTCTTCGGGTCTCCCTGGCCGACGGGTCAACTTAGTCCCCCCCACAATGGATCGACAAAAATCTCCACTGTTCCCCCAACATCACTGCAACGGCTCCTCGAGCTCTGGCTATACACCGACTGATCCCGAAACGCGACCGAAGTCACTTCACGAGTTTTTCGCCGAGTGTACGGTGGTCGCCAGCCAGGCGGGTAGACCCTACCACCGGCGGAGAAGGTGAAATCTCCAGAAGTCCCTTAGTCGACTCTTACGACACCCACGGGAAGATATGGGGCGGTGATTTGTATTCTTTGCCGTCACCGCACGGACAAAAGTTCTGGCGGAAATGCTACATGAGCTAGTTTTGACCATAACAATTTGTAATTAACCAGGTCCAATGCCTTAGAAAGGTCTAAGAAGGCAGCGTACACTGGTGTTCCCCTCTGGCTATAGTACCCAATGGTGTGCTTAAGCGAAAACACAGCAGATTCCGTGGACAAGCGGGGTCGAAACCCAAACTATGCATCATTAATTATAAGGTGTTGACTAAGCCTCCGCTCAAGCACCCCATCAAGAACCTTTGCCAGTACGGTGGCCAACGATATAGGTCTGTAGTTAGTCTTATCCGATATATCTCCTATTTTATTTTTTACAATGGGTACCACAAATGTCCTCATTAACTCTGATGGTAAGTAGGAGTGTCTAATACAGAAAGTATACAACAAAGAAAGAACCCTAGGGAGGTGAAACCCAGCATGTTGAAGGTGTTCGATGCTGAGACCGTCGTGTCCCGGCGACTTGCCTCTGCTCATGTTCTGAATTATCGCCCTCACTTCGCCAGATGAGACTCTGACAGGCATACCTGACACGACGCCCCCGGCACATCCACCCTCCCCACCCGAAGACAGCGAAACCGGCTCCACCTTAAAATGGCTACTGAACAGGTTGGCAATCCCTTCGGGGCTGCCAACTCCACCTACGCTCACGGGGGCAGCCGGTCGAGGGCTAAGTTTCTAAGTGTGTTTCCAGAATTTTGAAAAGTTAACATAAAGCGAAAAAAAATTTAAGCTTCAATGTGACAAAGTTCTTATTTACATATTATTGCTTCCAAGATGAATTGTCGTCATTCCTTTGACTTCAACGGCTTATAACTGCTATTCCACCGATGCTCAACTTACCTTAATACAAATGCAGGGCAATCTGATCTTCTTGGAAAATGTAAGAGCCTTGTTATATCAAACGACCAGAAGAACGATATTGCCCAAATTTTATCGCCGTTTTAATTACAAACTCGTGTAGCTCTGCGCTATACTCGAGTCGAAAACACTTAAAATTTCTGTTGAAATCAGTTTGCTTTTAATTTACATGACAGTTAATTAGTGAAATTATTTCAACTTCTTTCATGTTTTGTACGCTACAAAAAGCAATCTTTTAAGAAGATTGATTGAAGACGTGTATTTGTTTACTAATGTAATAACTCATTTATCATACTTTGAATATCATCAATCTAAATGTTAGTTCATTTAAGCGCATTTATACGGAAAATTGGAAACATTAATAAAATAAAGAAAGTAGGTATATTTCATATCATACGTTATTCTTTTATATTGACTATGGCCTCTTTTCTTACACCCCCGTACAATAAGAAGCAATAATAATTATACACTTTAAAACTTTGTCACATTGAACCTATAAATTGTTTTCTCTTCATTTTATAATGTTGACATGTCACTTATTACTTAGACTTTTCTAAGGAAGCGCAGTGTCCCGTGGCACAGGCTACTACTCGTATTAGCTTAGAAGGGGACATTGACATTAATAGTTTAAGACCGTCTAAATGTTTGATAACGCAAATTTTTTTTTTATTTTTTTTATTTATTAATATGATAGGGTTTAGTATGAAGTTCCCCGTTTTGTATTCATAAAGTTTTAATAAATAAGTAAAGGTAATTATTTAGATTATTATAATGATAATCAGACGTAACAGTTAAATACTCGTACTAAGGATCGGACCCGACTTTAAGTTTTCTGATAATATATTTGACAAATTCTCAACTGTCCAACTACTAATCAAAAACTCTTGTTTCCGACTAAAGTTCACAAAGTTCCCTAATTGTAATTTAATGTGGCAAAATTTTCGCCACGGCCCTAAAAGGACATTGACAAGAAGCTGCCCAGGACTAGAAACAATGTGATTATCTACACTTATTAAGTATTTAATATTAAAAAAGGAAAGATTTGTATATTTGTATGTAACCAATAAACTGAAAAACTACTGGACCGATTTTAACAATTCTTTTTTGATTAGAATGCTATATTATCACTGAGTAACCTAGGCTATATTTAGTTTAAACATGTTTATCTGAAATACCCGAAGCGAAGCGAGGGCGGGTCGCTAGTAACTAACAATAGTACTAGCGACCCGCCCGGCTTCGCGCGGGTGCAATACTATATACATATATGTATTATACACAAAACCTTTCTCTTGAGTCCCTCTAAAATATATAAACGCCACTCTGTGACGTCACGCGTAATTTTTACGGGCTATATCTTTGTAATTTTTGGTCTAATTTACAAATGGAAAAATGCGTGTCTTTTATTTTTGAACAATCTAAAAGACGGACTAATAATTACATTTTTTACGGAAACAGGCCCATTATTAATGCGAATGTAACTCTGTCTGTCTGTTACGCTTTCCCGCTTAAACCTCTCAACCGATTTTAATAAAATTTGGTACAGACAATCTTTATAAAAGAAATAAGAAAGAAAATCGGTTTATTTGGGGCCACACATCACAGATTAGTTAAGGAACATACATATTCAATAACAATAATTTACAACATAAAAAAACATAGACAAAACAAAAGAAATAAAAATAAATACATATGACACCTGAGAGACGACATAGGCTACCTTTTATTACGAAAAAAGGGAAGAAACACTTCTGTGACACACCTCCATGAACGCAGGCGAAGCCGCGGGCACAGCTAGTACAAGATACAAGGTTAAACAATATGGCCTGATTCTTAACTCATTATTTTATTGCATTTATTTATAATACGTTCTTAGTAAGTAGACCGACCATTCTAGCTTAGTGAAAGTCAATTAAAGTTTTTATCTTTATCAAGATTGCTTAATAAGTTTATAAACTTAGTCGTATCGCTACGGTCTAGACACGGTGTGTACTTAACGTCTACTTACTTTAAACGTTTTATAAACGCTTGCTCGCTCCACGGTGGTGCCATTTCGTTTTCAATTATGTCCCGGGGATATAAATTAGTTTAATTACAATTCATTTGTCATGGTCCTTAACAACAGGTCGTTTTTTAGCAAACCTAATTATCAAGCAAATGTCTAAATTTATTAAACGGGCGATGCTCTGACAATTTAAATGGTGGTGTTAATAATTTCCGCGGTGGGATCACTTTTGTTTATTTCAATGTTGTTAAATGTATTTGTTCTTTATTAACGGCGGCTGTAATTAAGGTTTTAATTACGAGAAACAACAGTTTTGAGGTGTTTTGTTCATAGACATGACAGTAATATTCTTTTGATTTTGTACAGGACATCGTATAGGTAGTTAATTTCTTCTAAACAAGACACGTACATTCCTTTTTAGTTTCCAACAGGCGAAAGGTAGTGCCGACATAAAAAATATTAATATCCTAGGCATTAATACCTCATTAGAGCAACTAACATATTTACACATGCTTTTGTATTTATACTTTATAAGAAGGGTAAAATGAATTAATAAATCAATTATTAAAATAATCATGGCGTTTATTTACAAAATAATCGGAAAGCTCCCCACATTTCCCCTTAGAAAACATCAATTTGTAATACTCAAACACTTACCTATCTAAAATTCACTTAAATCGCCTGTCGTAAAATAGTTCTGAATATTAATAGGGGGACATTTGGAACGCATATTAACCTTCAACTACCGACGTCAGTTTTTCGTCACACTAGTACCGACGTAGGGCCTGAGAGGCCGCTAATATAACATTAAATATTGTGGTAAACGTGTGTCATTATTTTTCAAACTATGGTTTCTATTGTAAATTTGGTATGTTACGATATGATAAAAAGATAAAAATAATAATCAAATTTATTGAAGTTATTACTTTTATGCCTTAATTTCCATGCATTATGTTTGACTAAAAATGAATGCCAGACGAAAAAAAAATTATTTTAAATTATTTCACTTTTCAAAAACTAAAAAAGTTACCTTTTCTTAAATCTTAGGGTTGAAATAACTATAAAAATTATAAACTGCATTTGGAATGTTTCAAATAAAAAAAATATCCAAGTACCAAGTTACATAAAATTAGAGCATGATAATTTAAGCTAATTGTAAACAAACATGTTTTTTACATGATTACTAATATGAGGATTTTCTATTTAGTTTAGGTGGACAACATGCACATATTTTTCTTGTTTTTTTTCTTACAATTAAGCTTCCAATCAAAGTTTCATGATTCGAATCCAAAATATTTCTATGACATCGTAGTCTCTTGGATTGTTGAATCTCTAAAATTCCATTTAATTGCTTGCCAAGTATATATTGTATATGTTGTTTCAAGTACATATTTGTATAATTATATTTATGTTAATATACTTGTGTATATATGTATATATTTATTTATTTAATATTTATGGTACATTATAATATTTATGTAGTATATATATTTTTTTTATGTATAATGTATTTATTTATTATATTAGTTTATTTTTATATTTTCCATTGTGTTTCTCTTTGAACACTCACCGCACATAAATCTGCTCTCTGCATGACCTAAAGGTTAACTGGTAGAGAATGCTCCTAGCATTAAGTTCGCCTTTTGTACCATTTTGTGCAATAAAGTTTAAATAAATAAATAAAAATTGTTTGTAGCTAAACGGTGTTTACCACCCGACATTTCCGGTACATTTATATTTTAACTTATCAATCAGGTTCCTGTAAAAAATCACTTTTTGTTGACCTTAGCGTAAACAAAAAAGTCACGTAACTACCGACGTTGGGCCTATGAGGCCTCGTTGGAGTTTTAAATCTAAATAGCTTACTGAAATCGTGTTTGCCGGCATTACTACCACACTCATCGGCGTTGACGCAACTAAATTCGCAGGTACTGAAGAGTACGGGGCTTTCCTGCTAGAGGAAGGGGTTAATCTAACAAAATCTCTAGCCGCCTCGGCCTCACAGGCCCCACGTCGGTAGTTAAAGGTTAAGCTAGCTGGGATCTCACAGCGGGTAAAGTTCCGCTGAAGTAGCGGCAGAATGTGTTGAGCGGTGGCTGCGAAGCGCTATCGCTGTTTGCGAAGCAAACTATTACGAATATATTGCTTCTCACATGCTGACGTCACTTAGCTTACGAAGCGTTTGTTTGTGCCAGTTAAAGTGTTAAGAAGACTATGTTACGATGGTAGCACAAGTTTATTTGTTTTACCAAAGTAAAGTACTTTTCTTAAAAGTGGCATTAACAAAATGTTGTTATATGAAATACATTGGATCTCAAATTTTGCCAGTTGTGACATGCTATTAATTTATTGTCATTATTCAAAGGCTTAAATTATTATTTCCTTACATTCGCGACTTGGGCTTCTCTTTCCCCTTCGCTCAGACGAAGGGAAGCCATTATGCCGAGCTACTGTATAAAAAAGTCAGCACACGGTAATAACAGCCATGGTAATTGTAAGAACAAAATAACAAATTTATGTAAATCTTAATCAATCTAATGCCATTCTTATTATCAATTAACAGTCTTGGTCGATCCACTGCTGGTCGTATGCCTCCTTTAATTCGTACTACATTTCTCCATCTCTGGCTTCCCAGCTTTGCAAAACATTCCGTCATCAACAGTCCACTGCTGGACAACTGGAGAGACCTATCTCTCCAGTTGTTCGCCACTTTGATCGATATTGGGCTTCCTGCATAGGTCTGGGGGAGTCCTAAATTACGTTTTCCGAGAAGTTAAGATGGATGGACGGAAGTAAAAATGCAAAAATACTGTGCAGTCAATTGGCTCTCCTACTGTAAAGCACAGTAAATCTTACTTTTGTCGTCCAATTAGGCTGTGGAACTCTCTGCCAGCTTACACGTGTTCCCTTCCTCTTATAGTCTTGGGTCTTTTAAACGAGGCGTGAAGCGGCACTTATGCTTCGATCCGCGTTGCACTAACCATGTGTGATAAGGATCGCGTACACTTTTTGGACTTAGCCGCAGTCATTTTGAAGTGCTAATATAAAATAAAAACCATTTCAATGCACTTATATTACTAAAATTACAATATGCAATCATTTGCAAATAACCAAAGACTTGGAAGTTAAAATAGTTAAAGGAGGACATTTGCAGCGCTCTGAGAGCAGCGCGGGCAAAGTTTTGCTGAATCGAGAGCATTACTCGTATATCGACCAGTGTAGTTGGAGAGCGTTATCGCTGTTTACGAAGCGAACGATTAGTGATATTGCTTCTCATAACAATGTTGCAGCGGTGTATTGTAAGTTAAATGGAGTTTTGGAACATTAATTTATTTATACTTTAGGGCACAAAATGGTACAAAAGGCGAACTGAAAGCTGTGTGGTGAGTGCCGCATAGTGTAATGTGTAATGAGTATAACATGTCAAAAAATTGCAGTACTTACAAGCAATGATAATGCAATATTAATATCTGAACATAAACTTCAATAACATGAAAATTATGTACCTACGTAAAAGTGTGTGCCTTATTAAACGATAGTACCTAAATCGATTGGGGCTTCATTCCTTAAGGTTTAGGCCGCATTAGGATCCCGCAAGCGGTAAACCGTGGAATAGATATTAAAAAGTATTGATAAGTATACTTATCAACCTTATAATTAAAAAATCCCTTCCAAAAGTTTATGTTACAAAGAGGTTTATCTTCTGACAAATTTCACAAAACACGATACGCTTGAACGTACGAAATTTGAAGTTCAGCTGGTGAGAAAAATGTAATATTCGGCGCTCACACCTCCAAAATTGAGGGGATTTTGTTTGTGAAAACGCGCCCCGACCGGGCGACAAACCAGCTTAAATTGTCAATTGAAATACCAAACCTAATCGTTAAAGCTTCACGTTGAAAAACAAGGAACCTCTCGTTAACATTACTTGTTTACACACATGACCCTTTCAGTACTAGAGTGGACTATGAAACAGCAATAATCTTATTACTATAGAGCTAGTTCGACCCGAGTTAAGATTGATAGAAGGGATCCGAGGGGCGGATGAAAAACGGCCTTCGGGCGAGCTGGGTCATTGGTGTCTACAGTGATTCGCTCTGATTACATACATTATTCACCAAACTGTACAGTAGTTTTTACTAAATTTGATTCTGACGATAAGTTTAGGTGTTGGGGTCAAATGTTTGGTAATAACTTTGACCTATTTACGAGAGCCTTGGTACAAACTTGGAATGTACTAGCAACAATACTTTCCTGACCGAATTTTGGTCACAGCGGCCAGACTGCAAGGAATAAGAAATCTTTATTATATTAGGACGAAACAATCTATACTTATAATAAATCTGTAGAGAGGTCAATTCTGTACATAAAATATTTTTTCAAAATAACTATCGGGGGGTGATAAGTGATCGATACTGATACCAAAAATGCAATCAGTAAAATTTTTGTCTTGTCTGTCTGTCTGTCTGTCTGTCTGTCTGTATGTTCGTTATAGAAAAAAAAACTACTGAACAGATTTTGACGAAACTTGGTACAATTATTCTTCATACTCCTGGGCAGGTTATAGGATACTTTTCATCACGCTACAATCAATAGGAGCGGAGCAGTGACGGGAAATGTTGGGAAAACGCGAGAAATTTAAACCTGTATGTTTGAACGCGCATTACGCGAAAACTACTGCATAGAATTGAATGCGGTTTTCACCAATGTATTGCTAGAGGTCTAACTTAAAACATAGGCACAAGGTATAGATGGGTATTATATGGAAGTCCGTTATTTTTGAAACCCGATATCCACGCGAGCGACGCCGCTGGCACAGCTAGTGATAACATAAGAGTATACAATCACAACATAACAATAACAGGACACGTACATTTCAAACTGACAGTAATAAAACAGTCAGACCGGACGCGGTGTTGTGACGTCCAATATAAAAGGAACTAGCCAAGTAGGTACACAGGAGGTAAAGTGCATAAGCGTATGCGCTGACTAATGCACTCTCTGTTTCTTCATTCTTATAATCCGGGGACAATAGTTTGACACGACCAGAGCAAAATAAGGCACAGAAGGCATAACGTGCTTTCCAATTCATAGATGTTTCACAGCTAATTTCCTGACTCTGGAGCTGCATTTCTGGCACCACCCGTGTTAGACAGAGGCAGCTAACTTGGTACGTATTAAGCCCTAGGAGTACATAAGAGAGTAATTTTTTTTTGTTTTAATATACGTAGTATTTTTTCATATCTTCGTCAAAGGTTCTGCCCGGGGCATTCCCACAAGGAATGTGTATTCGATGTAAAATAAACATTATTTAACATTTTTTGTTAATGGGAACCAGATCTTTCAGAGATATTTTAATTATCTGTAAGATAAATTATTATGCACAAAGCGCAAATAAGTACATACTCTACCTCCTACCACGATCGCTGCGTTTTTGGAATGAGCTCTACTCAGGTATCCTGTGGGGAAATACAATATGGGGCACTTCATGTCAAAAGATTTTTATAAGGTCGGCAAAGCAGTTGCGATGCTTGGTCTTGATGACGCTCAAGGGCTGCGTGAACCGCTTACCTTCAGGCGAGAAGGCAGCTATTTGGCCACCCTAGAATAAAGAGAAGAGGTAAAGAGTCTTAAAAAGTTGGTTTTGGATGGTAGTGTAGAAGGAAAACGTGCCAGCGGCCGCTCAGCAACCAGATGGTTCGATCGAAAGGAAGCCATTGCCAACAAATTTCTTCAGGCGGTGAGGGCAACTTCGACCAGATATCATCATCATCATCCTAGCCTTTTTCCCGATTGTCTCAGGGTCGGCTTCCCAAACTGAGAGATTTGGCGAGGGCTAAGCTTTTACACAGAACGACTGCCATCAGACCTCCGCAACACTTAGGGTAAGCTATACCCATTCCCAGTTTAGGCGTCAGAGTTATCATCATCTCTGATAATTATGATGTAACGACTGCTATCTGAGTTGGTAAAGATAGCACCCGGGACCAACAGCTTAACGTGGCTTCCGAAGCACGGAGGAAATCGGTGTCAAATTTTGGTCACCCATCATCGGATTGACCGCGCCAATGGTTGCACAACGTTGCGATCATTGTTAAGCGAACAAGACCGCGGCGCCACCGAGCTCCTCAAACTTCGACCAGATATAAGTGAAAGAAATCTAGAAGTAGTCACGACCCTCAGTAATGAGAGAATGACTGAGAAGAAGTGAAATAAAAATAAATTTTGAACCGTTGTAAATTATTAAATAATGTCGATTGAAAAGCTTTGACTTTCTTGAGCGTACTAACTTACATTTCTGTACTGCGTACCAAGCTCTTTGGAGTGAGATAGCTAATTACGGCTATTCACGGGAAAAATGTAACATTAATGACACAGAACTTGTAACGAGCATCTGATGTGGAACACGTGGGAGGAATCGTTTTTGCCGTCATCAACGGAAAAATTTCACGAGTAATGACCCAAATGTGTCGGGAGAATACTAATTTTCTATACGTTGTCTAACTAATGGATACTGAAGAGCTTATGATGACATGATTGAATTACCATTATCCCTGTCTACCTTAAGTAGGTCTAGTGGTAGCAATAACCGCTGGTTTAGTAAGTTCCAGGTTGAGTCAAAAAGTGTTACTGTTTTTTATTTTGGAAATCGGAAAGCAACTAAGCTTGCCGTATATACAGTTGAAGTGGACATTAGTTTCGGAGGAAATATTTGTGTCAAATCAATCTAATAAATATCCATAGACAGGTATTTTTTATTTCACACCATACTATATAAAACTAGTTACAATAAAAATTGTCGTACAAGTTTTACCCATAACACAAGTGCTTAAGATACTTACTTTGGGATCGAAGCAATATATGATGTTGTCCGATATTTATAAAAAAATTAGGCGGCCTGATCACTATAAGCTATCTCTTCCAGACAACCAACAACGACTCAATAAGAATAATTTTAACAGAAATCTTCTAAAAACTCATTCACACAAGGCTAAATTCCAAGATTGCTAGAGAAGTTATAGCGTAGTAATTAAACGGTTATCTCTGGAAGTCATTCATTACAAGCGGAGGTGGCTCTAACGAGGAAGCGGAGATATCCGCTAAAATGATTGCGGAGATATCCCCCAGCTGATTGTGCCCGCCCTAATGTAAGCGATTATGTCAATTAATGCGAGTATCTCATATAAATGTATCAATGATAGAACAACCTTGCTTGTTAAGAAAAGAGCGAGTCAATCTGAAACCTAAAATAAAAACGTTATTTATTTTATTTATTTAAACTTTATTGCACAAAATTGTACAAAAGGCGAACTTAATGCTAGGAGCATCCTCTACCAGTTAACCTTTAGGTCATGCAGAGAGCAGATTTATGTGCGGTGAGTGTTCAAAGAGAAACACAGTGGAATATAATACTTAATATATAAAATAAAGTAATATAATAAATATACTACATAATTATTATAATTTTACCGTTAGTTTGGTGAATGGGGCTAGTCAAATTTGAACACTTCAGAAGATCTCACATCCACCAGTTTTGATTGTATTACAAAACTTTTTTTTTTATGACAGAGACGGCAAATGGGCATAAAGGTCACAGAAAGGTGCCCCATGAAAAAGTACTGACATAAAAAATGTTTGACCTCGAATTTGACAGAATGTGTATTACTTAGTCAGCTATACGTCAAGACAGTTCTACCTTTGATATATTTCTGTGGAGTCCCCTATCACACCATTAATTTATTGGCGCTGCCACGTCCTAACGAACGGTAGTTGTTACTTTAGCTATATTGATATTCAAGATATTCGGAAAGTATCCGATAACGAAATTTCCGGCGGACGCGGCACCCGCTATATTTAGTTATACACATAGGTATTCTTTATTGTACAAAAAAAATGCATTTACAGGAATAAGTATTGTACACAAATTGGAGGACCAATAAAACTAATTGCATAAAATACTGTATCAATAGGCTCAAACTTGTTATATGTTCTTTTGTGAAAAGAAAATAAATAAATATTCTATACTATTCTATTCTACTTATGTACAATGGAGGCGGTCTTATCGCTGGTAGCGACCTCTTCGCGATAACCTTTCGGTAATGTACCTGCCTCTTGAATCCCTTTAGCCGTTGCGTAGTTTTGAAGATATGGGCATACATAGGGAAAAACGGACAACAAAAGTGACTTTGTTTTATACTATGTAGTGACAAATATGGCCTACAAATTTGTAAAGGGCCGGCATCGCACCTGTGACTCCCCTGGTGTCGCGGTGTCTATGGGCTGAAGTAATTCACTTACCATCAGGTGACCTGCAGGTCCGTTTGTCCCCTTTGTCATATAAAGAATATATAAGAGAGGTAGGGCATAGCGAATCTTCGCTCGAATGGAGCCGCCCGTCCGGGGAAGGACCTCCACCCTATAGAATACAGTCAAATGACCTCTGGGTCGTGTTTCTGCTGGTGAGTAGGGTTTCCGGAGCTCGTGGGGGGTTAGGGTTGGGCTTTCCATCAGGCGTAGAGATACCATTATAAAAAAAAAATAGCCCTAAGTCAAATAATTCTAAAAACGGGAGTACACCGTAAAATTTAAAAAGAAAAAGTAACAGGGTGGTTAATTTTGCACATTTTGCGGAAAATTAGATGAATTGTAAACGGCAATAAGGAAAATTATTTGTTTTCAGTAGATGTTTAAAGACCACTTTAATAAAGGATCGTCCCGCAGAGCCTCAAAAGTATAATATAAATTTGTTTGAGATTAAAATGTAAAGGAACAGGCTTTGTGTAAGTAGTATTTGTTACATCGGTATGTAGGTAGATACCTACTATTAATATAAGTAGTATTTAAGGGTAGAACAATGCTGTATTCGGCACCTCGGTCCGGAATAAACCGCTATATTCAGTGCGCCCCCGCTTCTTTCACTATCCTCCAGGACACAACCCTCCTTACCTCAGGGATCATACACTACAGTATCCATTGTACGTCATATAGTTTTTAAGACCGACTGTGCAACGAACTTTCCGATGCACGGGAGTGAAAGACCGTCAACTTCCTGAGTCTGCTTTATAAAAAGCACCAAATGCATTTTTAAGATAGAAATAGTATACTGTTTGGCCCGAAAATGTAACCGTGTGACCTCATTTCTTGATACTTTCATTGATATATTTTGAAATGGGCTTGTGCTTAGCTGCAATTCGCTCGATAGTAAGCGATATCACAATCTACTATGGAGCACTCACACGCAGCAAAGACCGATTTCCTCTCGTCTTGAACATCCGAAGATTGAAAGAGTTCCATAGTTTGGCCGTTTGCACCACGGTTTGCACTAGGAACATAGCGGCGAAACTTACAAACAACCACGAAAACATCGGGTTGAATAAACTACAAATAACGAAATATGATACAAACCTCGTAAATTTATTCATTATAATAAGAATAAATTTTAATATGGTAATAAAAATTCTGCCTGAAACATTAGTACCTATAGAGGGAGGAGGCTTTAATTTTTACTCGCCTAAATTATCACGTTGTGTGTTATTTTTATTATTCATATCGCGTATTCAATAAACAAACGACTCCCTAGGTATATTTGGACACAAAATAAAGGCAGTTAATGCCTTTGCTTGGAATTTTTTTTTTTTTTTTTTTTTTTTTTAAACCCAAGACATGGCACGCTGGGCCACACAGCGTATACACACACAGCAATAAAATGGTTTCATCGCTTTTGAACTGAACGTATTAATTTTACACAATGCTTCTTACCTATCGACAACAAAATATTAATAAATTAATACGTAATCATAGAATCGACAGAAGCGAACGAATAAAAAATTTATGAAACCTGATCAGGAGTCGAACATCAAACTCCTGGATCATCCATATGGAAACCGATCACCGATTAAAGTGTTGAACGAAATGTGTAAATCCTTAAGTTTAGATGATATAAAACGTGAGTTTGTTTGATAGGAAACTGCAATGATTCGTTTTTTACTAAACCAAGACAATTTGATATTAAGTGGATTAGATTCCCAAAAAAAAAAGTCATTGAAATCTAGAATACGCATATTGGGCAAGTACAAACTAACAATTTAATCTATGTACCCCACTTAGAGCGGGATAAGGGCAGGAGAATGATGATTTATAAGTATTTTAGGGATTATCATTGACCCGAAAAGAAGAAAAAGTATTTTAAAAAGTGACAAGAACGTTACAAACAAATCAATAAAATAAACCCAGTATATTAATGTCATCTATAAAAGGAAAAACGCGATCTGACGACGTTTTTTCTTCAGTATTGTCTCCAAATTGGATAGAAGATTGGCAGGCTGAAGTGGCAGTGGCTGAGCAGATGGCCGTTGGGGCCGGAAAGTTTTGGACTGGAGAACCTTCGACCGAAAACGCGGCGTGAGACGCCCTCCAGCGAGGTGGAGTGACGATATTATAAAAGTCGCAGGATGGGGCTGGATGCGGGCAGCTTGCAACCGGCCGTTGTGGAAGTCTTTGGGGGAGGCCTATGTCCTGCAGTGGATCCCCTACGGCTGAATATGATGATGATGATGATTGGAAAGCGAGTAATTTGATCTCGTCTAGAGTAAAGGAGGACTTTCTGCTTCTATGTATTTGCGCTTACATTGTGAAGGTACTATTATTTTATATAAACACGTACCTACCTAGAATGTTTCATAATTATTTTCTTTAATAACGGTACCTAACCTACCGTTAGTAATTTCAATAGCTTGAAATGGTCATACGCTGAGATTATTTGAATACTTGCTCGCCGTGCTATATTGATACATTGCTGTGGTTTCACTTAACCCATAGACGGGGTTCAGTCTGTCGCCGTAAACAACTCGATAAATGTTCTAAATTGAATTTACATTTGCGCCCGGGAGCCGCTTAGGACGCGAGCAAATGGTTCGTTATTCAAGAAGAACGGCAGAACTCAAGTGTTAAGAGCAGGCGCCAGTCTTGGATGCCAATTTCCTTTATTCAATCCATTCTGTTGTCGGCCCAGTGGATACTAAGCAAGTGGGAAAAATAGGCCAAATACAAGTCTTCTTCGTACATAAACTCAGTTCTACAGCTAGTTTGGAGTGAAATAAGAGGTTATAGTGTGTGTGTTTAAGTGTAGTTTAGCTTGGCTGATCACAAATTCAATTATTCAGTAACGCATTTACATGAGATTCGTCTTTAGCTCCTAGAAATTGATATCTCGTGTAGGGTTAATTTTACCTTTTTGACGGTTCTTGCTCTGAGGCGAAGCCCGTGAACGCTGGTGTGCCACAAGGCTGTGTACTGTCCCCTACCTTATTTCTTCTGCATATAAATGATATGTTGCATATTCGCAGCTTACATTGTTATGCAGATGATAGCACAGGGGACGCTTTATACATGGGTAAGGCACAAGCCTCTCGGGATAGTATCACAGAAAGCCGGAATAACCTTGTGGGTGAAATTGAGACCACCCTGGACTCTGTCCTGTCATGGGGGAACGAGAATCTGGTCAATTTTAACCCGAAGAAGACTCAGGTTTGCGCGTTTACCGCTAAACGTACGCCCTTTGTCGTGTCCCCTCGTTTCTGCGGTAGTCCCTTGGACGCGGCATCCTCGCTGAATATTCTCGGCGTTGATATTTCGAGCAACGTTCAGTTTAGGGGTCATCTGGAGGGAAAGGCTAAGCTGGCCTCCAAGAAACTGGGTATTCTTGGCAGAGCGAGACAATATTTCACACCAGCCCACCGTCTTCAACTGTACAAGGCACAGGTGCGACCTCACATGGAATATTGTTCTCATCTGTGGGCCGGGGCACCTCAGTACCAACTCCTTCCTTTTGACCGTATCCAGCGAAGAGCGGCTCGAATCGTTGACGACCGAGAACTTATAGACAAGCTAGACCCTCTATCTCTACGCAGGGATGTTGCGTCTTTGTGCGTTTTTTACCGAATTTATCACGGCGAGTGTTCGGAAGAATTGTTTGACCTGGTACCAGCTGCCATTTTTCATCATCGCACATCTCGCACCAATTCAAGATTTCATCCTTACCATCTTGACAGATGGAAGTCTTCCACAGTGCGTTTTGCGCGCAATTTTCTGCCTCGTGCAGCTGCTCTTTGGAATCAGCTTCCGGCTGCAATTTTCCCGAATGGATACGACCTAGGGACCTTCAAGAAGCGTGCCTACAGATTTCTCAAGGGCCGGCAACGCACCTGTGACTCCCCTGGTGTTGCGGTGTCTATGGGCTGAAGTGATCACTTACCATCAGGTGACCTTCAGGCCCGTTTGCCACCTATGTCATAAAAAAAAAAAAAAAAAAAACCTTGTTACTGACAGAATTGGGTCAGTAGAGTTAATACTATTATGTACTTAGGAAATATCTTTATATAATATATTACATTATAACTTGTAAAAAATAAAGGTAAGCTTAATATTTAGGTCTTTAGCCGCTAGGCGTATTGTTTCAATAATGCACCAGACAACTTACAACAATTATTAGCCTTCAAACTAAACTTTTTCCAATACTATGACGATTGTTCACTAGGCGTGTATACCAATACGCATGGGTCAAATACCATTCAGAAAAATATATTTCCCTCGCGATGATCGAACCCGGTATCTTTAGATTCTAACCTTTGCTCCACCGGTCACTTAAATGTCTTTAAAGCCATTGTGAATGAGTATTTAAAATTTATATTTCCGTACGTATTCGAAAACTTTGGAGGACCTTCTTTTAAATAATGACATTATTAATTTTCTACATATCGTGATGGACGAATCGAATGGACAGAAAAAAATATTTAAATAATCATTGTCAAATTGCTCTCTCTTATTGACCCGCATACGGGTTTAAAAAGGTATGCGCGTTAAGTCACGCTATATAAATACATTATATGTAAAAAAATATTACTTCGTCCCTAAACAAGTTAAACAACTAACTAACAACTAAACAAATACGCCAACAAATAAAATGAGTAAAGTGCAGTATCTTACATTATGTTTGTATTCCCTTCAAGCGTCGCAATTCTCGGTAGCGTCTCTAGCTTTTCATCTCTGTCAGATAGTAATCAGACTACGCAATCCGATAGGGGAATCAGACCGATCGGATCATGTTAACTCACCCAGAAGTTATCTGAACATGCAGGTCACCTCACGATACTCAATATTCAGTTGTTTGTTGCGTATGCGTTAAACGTATTCTTATTGTTATCTTAGTAAGTTCAACAATATGTACATTTATAATAAGAGGTAGACGTATTTCAACTAATGATTTTGATTATTTTTATGACAAAGGGGCCAAATGGGCTTGAATTTAAGCCCTGATGGTAACTCTTCAGGGGTATTACAGGTGTGTTGGCAGTCTTTAAGACAACTTATATGCTCGCTCTTGACCCTTAAGTCGTATCTTTTTGGAAATACTACCAAACTGTTGGAAGCCGATTCTAAGTAACAATTGTGTGTGGTAAAAATTGCGTATAAAAACGTACCGTAGTGAACCTCCAACAATGAAGAATATAGGATAAATATTTTTGAAAAAGAAAAAAAATACAAGTAGGTTCTTGCGAACCCATCCGGAAAATTTCCTTCCAAAGTATTATTTAATGATGTCTCATTTACCGTTCTAACATTTTGTTTTTGTTTACCAATACATTTCACTCAATATACGTCACAAAATGAATAAAATTGTCATTGATTGATCCACACTGGAGGCAACTCGTAATTGGTACAGCAATATAGGCTCGGAAAATGATACATTGGATTTTTTTGTCATCTGACACACTCAATAAACTTCGTTAAAACGAATTTATAGGTGGGATGGTAGAAAATTGTAACATTGCATGTAATTCGTTCAGTTGAAAAATTAATACTCACATGACCGAATTTTCTGTTCAGGTATTAAATGGACAACCTGGGCCTCAAACCCCGGTCCTCTAAGTCTAAAGAGTCAATAGGAGCAATCACTGTGGCCTCGAAACTGGTAAGACTAAATCTTTTACGCACGTGCCACCAAACCTACCTAACCTAACGCTTATACCTTTAATACTTTAGATATTATGTATGTTTGTTTCCTAATAAGTTTTATATTTTTTAACCTACTCAAACTTCGTGAGACTTACTTTATTAGCTGTCAGTCTTAATAATTAAATTTGCATAGTTCATAATTTCGCAATAAACAGCAACAAGGACAGAAAGGGAAAAATAAAGTTAGACCTTACTAACTTATTTTTTCCCTCACAAACGCATTACTAGAGTTCCGCATGGGAGAGCGGGAGGTTATGTGGAGTTAACCCCTACCAAAAGGAGTACACACTAAAATACAGGTAGCTGAAAAATGTGTTTCAGCCGAAATAAAATTGCTAGTCCTTACAACGAAGTAATGACCCAATTTGTGTTCAACACTTCGAAACTTTATTATAACTCATTGCCCTTGATTGCATTTTTTTTATGTTCCTTCATTGTTTCTGTTTAATTATTTCAATAATATTCTAACTGTAGCCCGTGGTTCCGCTCAGTGGAAGTCGATTATATTGCGTCAATATGATGGGTGAAATAGCCATCAAAAATGGTAACAGACAGACACACAGACAGACGTGGGACTCTCCCATTAGGCCTTATCGCTCTGGTTAAGGGATGAATGGAAGAAGAAAACATATTGCTCCGACCCCAGATAATGGGAACAAGGCAGGCGAATGATGCTCTGGCTTAGGAGATACTCGAGCCCCTCAATGGGGACATATTAAATGAGCTATTGATAATGAATGTTCACATACCAGTGTGTAGAGGGCGCTGGCGTACGCCGCGTGCTTGACGTGCAGCGTGCGGCAACACGACAGCGACGTGTCGTGCTCGTGCGCAGTCCACGCTTTCATCTGGGGACAAAGTGAATGACAATAAAAAAATACATGTTAGATAACACAAGAGACAAAGGTATCTTATCGTGATTTGAAAAATATGTAGTGACTATAAAACATTCGGAACTCCCCGAGTAAAGCAGCATCGATCGAAAAGGATTCGAAAAACTTTAATGAAAGATTCATTAAAGTTTTTCGAAGAAAACACAAATAATGAAATGTCACCACGTTAAAATTAATGTAAAAAAGGAATTAATTATTATTTATTAATCAAGCACCGAATGGTATCATGTTAAGGAAGTTGGCGGCTGTTTGAAGTATGCTAATACCCTTCAAAGTTAGCGTGATGGACTAAACGTAAATAATAACACTCCAGGTCTGACATTTGACCTTATTTTCGGTTCCGACGTTGTTTTCCTTCTTATATCGCAAAAAAAGTAAACAACTGACTGTACATCCATAAATATTATGAATAACAATTAGTACAAGTAAATAGAGTAACTATCATTCTAAATTATACTATGAATAAGCTAATAACAGAAAATAATTTAGTTTTACTATATTAGGTTGATTGTTTCGTAATACTATTCCTTGGGGCAAGACCCTTTAAATTTAAGCCGCAAACGACTTTTCTAATTATACCTCGGGCAAAGTTCGACGATGAGAATCTCGACCCCAGGATTCCATCCGTCAATTTAATTGGCTAACATTATATAAATTCTTCTATATGTAGGTACAGGCTGGTGACGACTTTACTCCAGGGGTGACAATTTGGCAATTGGTTTAAGCAAGTCGAAAATTAATATTTCGTTGGGCACAATTTGTAAGAAAAGTGAAGATGGGGTACACATTCAGCGTTCAGCGTTGCGTTACGCGCGTCGATAGCGTGCCTACATTACACTTAGCATGGCGTTCTACGACCATTAATAAAATGTATGACATCTGTTTTTAAGTTGAAATTGCGCTTACTCTACTCTACTCACGAAAGCACGAATTCATTTTTTTTTCTTTTAAATGGCTACGATGATATCCAAGGTGGCTTTGCCATCATCATTGGGCTATTGGGGGAGCGGAAGGCTCTCATCCCGGCGCAAGCGCGTCGGCAATTTATAATTATGAAGGAATTTGACGCCTGCTTGAAAGAAGCGCACGCTTACAGGTGTACACATCAACAAAACTCCTGATACTAACACCGCGTATTAGCAAAGCTCGCGTTTAAAAGCGACAAATGTGTACCCTCTTTAAGTCCCTAATTTACCTAAAATAAAACATAAGAATATGATCGTACCTGCCTGCCATTGGTAATGTAATACAATTTTTTTTGGAAAACATCTAAAATGTTAATCTCGCAATACTAGTCAGCTAACATCATAATTAACAACAACTTTATGTAAATACTAGCTTTTGCCCGCGACTTCGTCCGCGTGTTTAGATTTTTACATACAAAAGTTTTTTCCCAATAACTCCCGGTCCCGTTGGAATTTTGCAATATAGCGTTGCAAGTAATCTTTACGTTCAAAAAGGTACCTTGCACGCCAAATTACAATCATCTATCTTAACGCGATTTAGATTTTTCATACAAAAGGTTTTCCCGCTAACTCCTGATCCCGTGGGAAGTTTGCAATATCCTGTTGCAACTGAAAATCACTAAGGTAACTGCATGCCTAATTTCAAGCGTCTAACTTAAGCGGTTTAGATTTATCATACAAAAGGATTTTCCCGCTAATAGGGAATATGGATGACTTTTTTATGAATTTAAAAGATCAAAGATCTCATCTTTTATCTTTTAGATACATAAATATCGTAGAATTTTTAAACTATCTTTTCTATTAGGTGTGTTATAAAGCGTAAAAATTATTGCTTAGACAGAGAGACGGCGGATGACGTCACGTACCGTGCGCGCCATACAAACTCCATAGAAAAATCTGTTTTCGTGAGAGAGACGGATATATTAATTTTCAACGACTGTATCTCGCCCATTTTTCAGCCAATTTTGATTTTGTTTTCACTGTTCATAATATATTTTTATCTATTTTACGATAAATTAGTAAATACATGAAACTATTTTTCATGCATTTCCCTATACTCGTTCCCGTGGGAATTTCGGGAATTCCTTTCTTAGTACACCTCTACGGTACCTAAGCTACGTCCCTTCTGAATTTCAAGTGCCTAAGGTTAGCCGTTTAGGTTGTGCGTTGATATGTCAGTCAGTGAGTTTCTTTTCTCCTTTTATATATTTTTATTTAGATTTAATTTGACCGGTAACGCCATTTATTGAGAGGAATTAGTAGTTTTGTGCTATTTTATTTCTCGGCCTTTCTTTTTCTATTTTATCACATAAAGGGTTGATTTAAAATTTTGATATTTTATCCCTTTCGGAGTGGAATTTATCAAAACCCTTTCTTGGCAATATCTACCACGTCATGGTATAGCTTTGTGAATGCAAAGTCTCAGCCCGAACGGTTTAAAATTGACAAAGTTTCATACAAACTTTCATCCCCTATTTTATCCCCTTGGGGCTCGAAATGATCGAAATTCTTTTAAGCGGATGCTTAAACGTCATTGCACGTCGTAGCTTTATACATGCCAAGTCTTAGCCCAATCGGCTTAAAATTGACAAAGTTTTATACAAACTTTCATCCCCTATTTTATCCCCTTGGGGGTAGAAATGATCAAACCCCTTTTTTAGCGGATACCTACGTCGTAGTAGCTTTACATATGCAAAGTCTTAGCCCAATCGGCTTAAAATTGACAAAGTTTTATACTAACTTTCATCCCCTATTTTATCCCCTTGGGGGTGGAATTGATCAAAATCCTTTCTTAGCGGACGCCTGCGTCATTACATCTACCTGTATGCCAAATTTCAGCCCAATCGGTCCAGTAGTTTGGGCTGTGCGTTGATAGATCACTATGTCAGTCAGTCAGTCAGTCAGTCAGTCAGTCAGTCACCTTTGAGTTTTATATATTTAGATAAAATTTAAAGTTGGTATGTAATTAATTTATGATATCAATACAAACACAAAATTTGCTTGGTCATGATAGGTAAGCACGAATTCATGTAGGTAGGTAATACGCACAAGCATTCAAATGCACTTGAATAATTTTGATTGAGTCTCGTGCAATACCTAACTACATGTTTCTTGTTTATCGAGATTCGAAGGGTAAAGCCATTTGAACACATCAAAGCGGTACATAAATTATAGGTTAATGCAAGTTTTAATGAGCATGTCCAAAGGAAAATAAGGCTGACATATAATTTGCCTCATCCAAAAACAATGTTACATATTTATGTTTGAGTAATCGTGCGCAAAAGGCTCAATAACTGTTTTTATATGTATAAATTGTATATATTTTACAGCGGAAATTGCTTTATGATACCGGGACTAAGCAATCTTTGGAATTCGATATTGGAATTGAGTGTTGCCTTCGAGTTATTTGCAATATCATTGTTGGACGGCCGGCCTTTTGTCCATGCTGTATTTATTATTCGGGAATTTTTGATTTCGTAATTGTAATTTATTTTCAGATGAATTGATTCCCCTCGGAATTTTTGTTACTGTACGATTTCGGAGATAAATTACATTATTGCATTTCATAAAATTAGCCTACACAATTATAACAATCAGACAACATCATGTACAATCTTATTATTAACTTGTTATGGAAATCGGGATCTACGAAGGTATAAATGTATGTATGTACCTATATCTTTAACAATATTGACACAAAAAAAAATAAAGCAAATACAAATTTTCATGAAACGGCAGTCGTTTCATGATCATAACATTTGTGTATAACATTTGTAGTGGGGATAAAGCCTACGACACTCGGTAAAAAGTAGTGTAATAATAGGTTAATAAGAACCTCGAGGTTCTAGTGTAATTGGGAATAAAATCATTACAAAACACTGAAGAATGTTAAAGACAACCAATGTACATAATATATCAAGTTTTATTACGAAATGCTAATAAGAAATAAGTTGATCCAACATATTCGATTACAATCTTTATTAAATACAAGCGACGATTGTAACCGTGCAACCGAAAAAGGTAACTCTTGTCAACTCGTCCAATATACCCTAACAGTCCGTCCGATAAAAATCAAATCCATTTAATTATTAAAAAAAGTGAACACTTTCCGACACTTTCCGAGTTTATCGGGCGGTTAACAGCGGCCGTGACGGCTCGGACACGTCAAGTTGTCACGTCGAGGGCGCTCCACGCGGGCTAATTGCGAGCGAGTCACGACAAATCAGACGCGTCATGCGCTGACGCCGCGTCATGCGCTGACGCCGCGTCAGGGCTGCACACATAATCGAGCATTACCTACTCGCCGGGGGGAAAACCAAATATAAGATACTAGCGATACTAGTTAATTCATGTTACAATTTGATGTAATGCAACCAAACAAGCTAATGATTGAATGCGAACATTTTACTTAAAAACATAATTATTTTCCATGGTAAAATACAAGTGTGGGTGGTTACTTTGGCCGGTCATCTTGTAGTTCCTAGTATAAAATATAGGTAAAGATCCTTGTTATAAAACCGTTTACAGAATGACTAAAATAAAAATGGATTTCCTGGAAACGCCGATAGCTTTCTGTTTTTTTCCCAAGTATAACTGTTTTAGGAACAGGGTTCGTATTTTGATAAAAGTAGTTGTAAACATTTCAAATCATGTGAAACTCTCATTAATTATGTAACACACCTAATTTAAAATATTTCATTCAATGTCATTTCATAATGATACGACACACACATTTTCACATTTCGAACTTGTATTTATATTTAAAAAATACGAACACCTAGGCATGGAACAAACACAAATATTCTTCACACGAATATTGTAAGTAATATAATAGAGTAATCTAAGTGGGAATCGAACTAACGACTCTTGGTTCAGGAGGCAGGGGTAACCTAATACGTTATGGAGCCAGTCTAATCCATTCAGATCCGTAAATAGATTTGATTCATATTGTACACTACACGTCTATCTGTTTGCATGACATAAGCCGGAGCGTGAGCTGGAAAGTTACTGAAACTTGGTTGCTCATGTAAATACAATTAGAGCCTTGCAATACAGACGTATTAGTGCAGTGCACTATTCGCTTGAGAACCTAGTTTAAGTTATAATAGAACTATCTAAGTCAAAGTGTATAAGTTTGTAAACTTTGTCTTAGTCGTTCGTGTCTTGAATGCAATAGATCGAAAACGGTATTTTTGATTTATTCGGAAAATATCACAACGAAAGAAAATGTCAGGTCACGAATAAAATAAACTCAACTTTGTCGGTAAAATCAAATTAAGCTTTTTATAAAATGCATAGTACTTAGTATGCAAGTATGCTACTCAGTACTAATAAATTAACATCAAAAGGACATTAAAAAAATCTATTCCTATTTTAACTAATCTCTGAAACTATGGTACCGATTTTAATGGGATTTCGGTTTGCAATGGCTTCATCGAATTGGTGCCTGCTGAACCAAGAGTCGTGGGTTCGATTCCCACCTTGGACAAACATTCCTGTGATAGAAACTTGTGTTTGTTCTGTGTCTGGGTGTTTATATTTGTATTTAAATATTTATTTATTTGTGGTACCTTCGTTGTTCTGATACCCATAAAATGCTTAAGCTAAATACTCGTACTTTGGGATCGGACTCGTATGTGTGATGTTATCTGATATTTATATAATCGAACTAATCATAATTGAATAGCTATTATTAAAAAGAGTAATTTTAATTATTTTCACTTAAAATATAGTACTTAATTCAAAATTACCGTATAGATTTTAAATAAGTTAAAGTTGTATACAGTAATTTAAAATAAAATTAGAACCTCTCGATACTCAGTAATAAAGATCAAACTGTTCTTTTATTTAAACGGTTTATAGTAAAAACTAGCTACGTATTCATCTAATTCATCTAAGCAAATATTCAATACCAAACAATATTATAAGATACAGCTTTAGTAATAGACTTATTTTACTCTGGTTTTCTATTTTGTATTAAGATCAAGAGAAAATATCTTATAAAGTTTAGTGATTTAACTAACAAATAAATGAATGTCGCTAGGGAATCTAATATTAGGCGAAACTACATAAAGTCATATTGTCGTCAAATCCCTTTGTGCAAGGAATGAAATTGGAAATCAAATTGAAATTCCAGCTTCAAAATCAAAGCAATCAGAAGAAAAGGTCGTTATTATGAATTCTGATGCTACAAAATTTTGTAATGAATTCTCATATTCATGTACTCGTACATATTATTATTAGGTATAAAGATAGTAAACTTACTATCGTTGATAATAAGCTTATTCATCACTTATTTTTCATCTCTTTTGGTTCTTGATTGCCATAAAAGAGTGTTTATTTAAATAATGAAATTTGTTTCTTGTCAAAGGTATATTAAGTTGTATGCTACAATATAATAATCAACTATGTCAACATAATAAGACAGTTAAGAACTTTAACTTACAGATCGTCGGATTCTGTTGTTTGGCATTTTATTTTGTTTTAATTAATAATTCGGAGTTAAAAGTTATTAACGTTTGTTATTATTAAAGTATGTATGATACTATTAGTAACAGTGATACACACTTAAAAATTAATTATATCATAAAGTATTAAAAATGTTATATCGTTATACTGACGAAATTGTGTTGCGAGTTAATTATGTATAAATAAAAGACATTTTGATCTACTTCGAAAGATTCAATGATGGCTATTCATTAAGGTTTCAAAATCACGGATAAAATAATTAACTGACAAGTCCTTCATAAATTTATTCGTAATTGTAGACTACAAAATTTTATGTCAACATTTTACCATTTTCGAATGGACGTTATTTTCCAACAAAATCTTAACGCGGTTACACGCCAATAAATGAATGTTCAACCCGCGACACGTAAAGTGATTAATCATCACATTTCGCCTCGCTTATTTGCATAATTAATACACCTATTAACACTGTGTGCATAAACAAAAAAGATTATAATATTTCCACTGATCGTATTATTTGAAAATACAGTGATAATTTTCTATTTACATGTTATACTAAACTAAGCAATTATGAATCTTTATTACATGTACCTTTCTCTAAATACATAAGGAAACTTATCATATTTTATACATTTATGATGATTGTATGTATTGTAGTCTAATTAAATATTGTAGAAGCACATTTTGAAATGCATGTTTAGACAATAAAGGCTTAATTAAGAAATAAATACCATATATAGTTTACTTTAATAAAAGTGTAATAATATTTCTATCGTTAATGTGTATTATGACATGATGGAATTATATCACATAATACGAATATACAAATGAATTTATACTGTGGGCACTAATATCAATTAACTGACTATGAAAATATGCTTTACTCGTAGTAATGATGTAAATACACGACGAAATTACAAGAATAAAAAAGTACCATTAAACTAAAATTATGATGCTTATCAGTACATATTCCGATCAGTTTATCCGTGCTTTATCACTGTTGGTATTACGGAACACATAAAAAGGCAATAAAACTTTAACCGTCTTTATATAAAGTTTCGTTTAGTCACAATCTAGAAACAGATTTACCTTTCAGTCGTTGGTGGGTACGTGGAACGACGCGGAAATCGCATAGCATGCTAGTCTGCGAAGTTTTTGCCAGTTACGATTCACATGTGTCGCGCGGATACCCGGCCGGGAGTGTCGCGCGTGCGGTTCGTAGCAGAGGCGCGAGGCAACTGGCGCTACGGCGGCCTACGTAATTCGTAGCGTGCTACGAGTAGCAACACTGGCTCCCGTCAACGAGGAGCCTATTACGAAGTTAACCGTAATTAACGCAGTTTTGAATTTTAAAACCGCATAATAGAATTTCAAATGAATACAAGACAAGTGATTAAAGAGTCGGTCTTTGATGGACGGAAGTTTGAGTTAAGTAGGCCGGTACTCTGTTATTTGACGTTTTGAAGTTGCAATTATTTTATTTTATTAGTATAGCCTGTTATTGTAACAGACTGAAGCATGCAAAGCGCTCAGACGTCGTGTTGCCGAAATCGGCACGTTCTAACTAACTAAGACTACTAGAAAAGTGCTTTAGTGTCCGAATATTGTTGTGTGATGTGAAATGTTTTCTGATATTAACGAGTTTGTCTTAATAAAATATGAAGATTATTAAACGTGGAACGAAATTAAAACTTATCACTTGAATATTTATCCTGAGTCTGAATGTCCTAAGGTAAATGTTTACCAAATAGGCCTTTGTTGAGATGTAAAGAGAAAGCCTAAACTGATGACTGGAGGCTTGTGATGCCATCTTGCTGGACACCCAGACCCGATATATTTTGAATTTGAATTTTGAAAACTTAATTTCCAAAAATTGACCGAATTCGAAATACCCCCTTTGGATTGTCTCTATTTTAAGCCTAATGATTAATCAATTTTGCCACCGAAGACATGAGAATGTCTCAAAATTGTATTCCGTTGCAAAAAAAGATAGTGCGTAAGATTTATGTAGCTTATCTGGAGGTTGACACATTCACTTTATTCGTCACGCATCTGGCCTAAATGAAGAGATTTCGTGAGCCTTGTATCTGAAGCTTTTGTTATTACTCATAAGGTAACTTCTTTTATTTGCTTAGGCTTTCCTTGAAGTTTTCTTTTGTCGTAATTTCATTGCATATATAACTTCTTACTGTTTCTGTTCAGCACAATAGTTGACTAGTAAAGAATGCCTACGCGGTATAATAAATAAAGATTAAATAAATCAATAAAATAATTAGTCTGCACGATTGTATTTATTTGAAATATTTACCTAAACATTATTGGTTGGGACGGAAAATAATACTGATCATAAATAAATAAATAAATAACCCAAGACATGCCACGCTGGGCCACACAGCGCCGCCTAGCCCCAAACTAAGCCGAAGCTTGTGCTATGGGTACTAGACAACTGATAAACTTACTTAAATACTTTTTTTTTGTAAATAAATACATATTATACATAGAAAACACCCAGACCAATACAAACAGACATGTTCATGAACACAAATGTTTGTACTGTGCGGGAATCGAACCCACGACCCTTGGCTCAGAGGGCAGTAGTCACTACCAAATGAGCTACCGAGCCTGTCAAAAAAAAAACAATGCAATTAGATTAATGAACTTCTTCATCATCGTTAGCAAGCTAACGTCCATTGCTGGACATAGGCTTCCGTCAGTGAAAGTCGTTAGTTGGGAGGATTCTTCTTTGTCGCCACACTTGGCAGGTGTGTTGGTGACTGCAGAAGGTTTTATATGTACTCAGGTAAGCGCTCAACTTAATAAATTTGTTTATGTTTATAAGTTTTAAAACCTACGTAGGATGCCATCCCAATGTTCAATTTCAAAAATACAAGATATTATGAAGTCTAAATCACTAGTAAAAACGTTAGAAATGAACTCTTATATTAATTTCAATTGAATGTAATCAAATTACTTTCAAGCGAGTGGCGCAACAAGGCTTACATATTTGTTCGTATTTGCTGGTACATTCAACTTAGGGGCAATAACTTGTGTTCAATCTTTAGTCAGTGTACGTGAGAAATGACTTACTACAAGGTGAGAGGAATAGTTCCCACGGGAATCAACAGGTGGCTTCGAAAATAGCATACCTAGACCTTGTCTGATAAATTATCTTATACTCGTCTAATTCTGATCGATCCAGAGTTCAATTTCATCGCTTTCGCACCTAGTACTATTCCCGGACCTATCTGTATTTTAATACTTAATGCTATTCGAAAACAATTAAAAAAAAACTGGTAAAAATATTTTAAGAGTAAAAGAAACACTCATTCAGAACATAGATAATCTGACATAACATTCTTACCACCTTGGTTGAACACAGTTACCTACCTCAAATTTCCATATACACAACAAACAATATTTTTAACCATTTAGCAGGTTCAAACAATTATACTTGTCTACTTTATAAGACTAATAAATAGACATAGAAATATAGGGGTATTATAACAGTCAAAACATAGATAATATTACATAATATCTGTTTCCCACCCACAATAATCTTAATATGTAAGTTAGAATTAATTATACTCGCACAAACACTCGGCCTCTGGTTAAATATTTGTTTCATTAACAACCGAATCCCGAAACTAAGCAACTAAGCGAACATTGAAATTTCACCTCGCTTCACTAGATTTACTAAGTCGCTTGTGAACATCTAGTCAATCTCGGTAATGAAGGCTACACAAATGTTTGGTAGAACAGCCTTGTGTAGGTAGGGTACAAAAAACGTTAAATTTTTTAAATCATTATGATATTACGAGTTCTCATAAAAATATATATATCTACAAGAGTATTCCTTCATTTAAAAGTCAACATCCAAGAGTTAAAATGTATATTGCTTTATTTATTAACTAGCTGCAGCCCGCAGCTTTGCCCACGACACACTTATAAATAGCCTTTGTTAATCTGATGTATAAGATATATTACTTTAGAAATTTTCACTTACGACTGGCAGAAAGGGAGAATCAAAGATCCTTTTTTACACCACGAGGAATCCTAGTAGTGTAATCCTCGGATGACAAAAAGGCTACCAGTCCGCCTAATGGTAAACGATTGCCGAGGTTCATGAATGTCTGCGGCACCAAGAACATCGCATGTGGCTGGTTGCCATTTACATATTAAAAAAAATAGAGCCCTGTAGTCAAAAATCGCAGTTAACTTAGTGACAACGCGAATTCACTTACTTTATCGCTCTTTATTTATTAATTTACTTATTTTATTTATTATTACTTTATACCGTACCCGCTTTTAGTTACATTATGCAGCGTAAATGCGACGCTGCCGAAAAACGCCAACACTCGCATAACGCCCAGTGTGATAGGGCCCTTAGGTTTTCATAAAACTAAACGATTCTGTCTGCATGACTTTGTATTAGACTAGAAACCATTAGGTGTCCAGTTTTTAAAATTACAGAGATCGTATCGGCATTAATATTTGCCGTCGTAACTACCAATTTGTAGGTAGGTACATTAAATGACGAGTAATGGCACCAATCAAACATTAATTGGGCAATGTTTCCCCGATGAAAGTAGCCAAATTGTTATTGGATGTAAAATTGGAGAGGGAATTGACAATGACTATTAGTGTTTCATTATACCCGAAAGATAATATTACATTTGATGTGGAATCGATAGGTATCACTTTGTTCAGGCAAACTGATACGTTACTTCGGGAATTGGTCTCAAGTGATGCCTCTGTAAACGTTGTTTACGGAGCATTATCGTGATTCTGTAAGTAATCCTCTTGAAGTGAGATGATGGGTTAGACATCTGGTACATACCAACTCCTTGGATGGGATTTCATCCTATTAATATTGTAAACGGGTAAGTTTGTGAGATCGGGTAGAAGTTTGTGACTCTTTAACGGAACAGCTGAATGAATTTAAATGTAATTTGCTGCATAGAAAGTGTATTATTGTACTTGTTTCTAGATTCTGCGGGCTTTTTTATTCGTAATGGGTTCGCACTTGACCTTAACTCACCTCATGTCATCACATTGATTGCATACCTGCAACCAACAAACAATGGGTAATCTACTGTGTCCACACTCTCGACACTTAAAATCTTAAAGCCCTCGCTCATCCAAAATCTTGAAAACCTGTGTTGCCCATATCTTTCCGGGATCCAAGCGGTAAAGAGCTTAGAATAGAGTAACATTTAATTGGCCACAAATGAATAGAGACTAAAGAAAGACACAAATAAAAAAGAAAGAAAATGCAATCATTCCAAAAATTAACAAAAAGACTCGCGGATCACAGCTTCGCCATTCGCAATATAAATGTGAATGAAAAATTGTACATCTTGGTAATCATAGTACCAGGTTCTTCTTTGCCGTAGCTGACAAACTATAACAAATACCTAATGATAAATGGTTCATAAATTACAATGTATTAGACGAAATTAAGGCGATTTGCATTTTTGCTTAGTTCAAGATTCGCATGAAACGTAATATTTCACTTTCAAATGTCGAAAGTTCCGTTACATCGGCTGCAGAGCAATGATTATTGTCTTTAATCTGAAAGTTGAAGTGCGCCAACTCGCAGAGGATCAAGCCAATCAAGCCGTTTCAATTACGGAGTTAACACCCCCTCTAACTTCTTATCACTCGCTTCCGACTCTGGGAACAAAAGAAAACCCAGTTTTCTTAGACGAACTGAGGCTTGGTCCCACTCGGGTGCGTTTTGAAACTTGATTTATTAAATCCGTTTGTAGTCAAGGTATCAGTTTATGATCGATCTATGAGATGTTCATTCATTCGCACAACCGTCTATATCGTCTTCACATAGCTAAATTGTACAAAGACTCTATAATCAAAGACACAGGTCCTAGCTTCGGTAGTTTTCAGTAGACATGTTTACGTAACTTCTTTTTTGAGCTGGGAAAAACCATTTTACTTAAGTAGGACTCCCGCTGTCCACAGAAAAGAAAAGGCGGGACCCCACACCAAACAGTTGCGGAGGCAGCGAATCTCCACTATAAATCCCAGCCCTTCCATTCCAGCCCTTGCAGCTTTGGAGTGATATCACGGTTCCTGGAGTACACAGACTCAGAGTTACCTTGCGGGCGAGCGATGGGAGTGGTCGAGGGGGACTTGCATATTAATGTTCCATGAAAGAATTGACTCTTCTATATTACATGTTACATAACAACCAAAACGATTTGTCATAGACGGCAGTGGACGAAAGACATAATATCTAAAACAATTACATTAATTACCGGTTTCATGATATTATCAATCAATTTTCGCTATCCAATTTCGTGGAATAGGTACGTGACGCACTATCACTTCTTCGTCTGAACTAATCAAGTGTCTAGACATAAGAATACACATATCGATGTATTATCGTATCATTATTACATAAAATATGAGGCAACATCAGACAAATTGGGCCAACCGAGCCTAATAGCTAAACATTTACCTACTAATACGGTCGGAGTATTATGAAAAACAACCATGATAACATAATTAACTATCCTTTCCGTTTAAAATATTTTATACTTTAATTGGTACCTAGAATTCCAACAATTGTATTGTTTATATTTACTAGTGAATATAAAACAGCTAGTTTAGGTAAATAAAATAAATTGATAATAGAAAAACTACTTACCTACAAAATCCCACTTAATCAATGAACTCCACCAAAATTTTAACTACATCACTGCGTTGCTATGGCAACCAAAGGACAAACAAACTTTACCTTCGTTTCTTAAAAAAGAAAAAATAACATTCTTACCAGCCTGTCATTGACATTCATATTCTTTAATCTTAGATTTATGGGTAGGAAGTGTCTTAAAAATTAAAAACTTTTACTTTAGGGAAATTAAAACAATATGAAAAGAATGGAAACAGGATGGCAAGAATGTAATTTTTTCTTTTGTTAGTCACAACAAATAAGGTTTTAAATAACTATGTGAAAAGGATTAACCTACCATTAGTAACTTGAAAAATACGAATCACGGGAGTTTGCACTTTATTGCTTCGTGTGTGTAGTCGATGAATTTACACGATGAGTTCAGAATATGAAATATCTTCAACTAATTAAATTCATACGAGCGAAATTGTAATGGGGTAATATTTTTAGAAGCTACTCAAAGCTACGTTAAAAGGAGGTTTACGTAAAAAACAAAAATAATAATTTCCATAATTCCTATCCAATCCCATGTAGAAAAGTAAGTATGCTGAAGAACGAAGAAAAGTAAAATGCCGCGAAAAGTAAAAAACCGCGTGAACCGCTCACGCGGTGCCTCTTTTTTGTGTCATTTTTGGATTATTTGTATGGCGCGATGGCGGTTAAAATAATTACGATAAGGTCATATTTTTATAGTTCTCTATAGATATTATTTTTGGATTTGACCCCCTTTGCAATGTCGCTTTGTATGAGTTTCTAAATTGTGGGATCCGGGTGTGACTATTAAACTTACTAGTAGTTTAATTGAAAATTGAATTTTGGAATATTCTTATACTCGTAGTATGATAGCTATCACTATGTAGTTAACTGACATGTGACTGACCGGCTACTTGCCCATTGTCGTTGCGACTTGGGCTCCTCATTTGCTTTCCATCTTGGCGTAGGGAAATCTATTACCTATGTCGTCGTGCTATTATAAAAACATAGCAGATATAACAAATTAAATAAGTATAACATAGTACAGTAACAAGTATAACAAATAGACATTTTAACGAGCTATTATACAAAAATGGGTTGTCCATTTGTCTGTACGGGAAAACGACTTAACTGTTATGGGCATTATTCCGCAGTTACCAAACCTTGCGGAAAATGCTTGCCTTACTTTGATAAGGGGCAATCATATCGTTCTTAGAATACGAGATATATTTTTACCCGTTGGGTAAAACAGCGTCATCCCGTAATATATCATACCTAATGTTATATTTTACCTAGTAATTATTTCAATATTACATTGAAATCATTCAGTTACCGTGATCTGAAACTTTATTGCAAAATTTCAGATCACGGTTTAAAAAAAAACACCCATCAGATTCAGATTTGGTTCTGTTTGAACTTGTTTTGTTACTATTTATTTACCTCCATATACGAGATCCATATTATTATTATTTATGCGTTTACAGTATTTTCTGTCAAAAACTTAATTCCGTTTTCTAAACGTTTGTTATGATAACTCAAACGTTGATAGTTATTTTGACAGCATTACCTACCTAACCAATTTCACACCAATTAATTCTCAATTGTGACTCTGTTTCTGAATGATTGATCGAGTTCTCGGGTCGTTTGATTACTATAGAAGCTTTACTCTATTGAAACTATAAAATCTAACTAGAGAACTGCTCACATAAGAATAGTATCTTGTAAAGTCTTATTCCCTTTGACTAGGTGTACCAAACACTTCGTTCATAATATGGACTTTATGATTATAATGATTGGTACTCAACAAAATGCACATCTAACTGTGTTGCTACTTCCTAAATAAGCTAAGACATGCCACGCTAGGCCACACTTCGCCAACTAGCCCCAAACTAAGCTGCTTTTACTTTGGGTACTTATACAACTGATATCCTTATATACTTTTTTTTAATAAGATGGATAATTATTTGTGCCACATCATACAATTGACTTAAATCTAGATATCATAGACATGTGTTGAACAAAATCTTATCGCTTTAAGCGACTAACGACCAATTTCAACTTTGAAAAAATTTAAACTTAGTCTGCATTTCGTAGTCCTACTACGTCACGTTGTACGTCCAATCTCATCTATCTACCGATGAACTGTCAATCATCTAGATCATTGCCAAACGGTCTCAGATACTTATCGTTTTGCCGCCATTTGGAGTCTCGACGTTTATCTCTCTGGTTATCTCCATAACAATACAAAATGGCGGTTCTTTGTTTTCCAAAGTAATCTCTAAGATAAACGGGATAAAATGGAAGCCGAATGCCCTCTTTTGTTGCCCTTTGTTGAAAGAAGTTTCGACTGTTTTTGTTTAAACATTAGAATACTGATCCGGCATTATGTACACATTCTTATTAAAGTTTCAATTTTAAGATTATTTACCGTTGCTGCATTTGATAAATCTTTCCCTCCTGCTTATCCTAACATGTGTAAAGTTTTCATTATTTAGGTAAACTACCAGCATGTTTCTCTCGGGGCCTATTCTCAATCCTTAACAGTCAGGCTATCTAATCCTATATTTTTGTTCCCCTAAATTCGATTAGTATTCAAACTATTGAGAAAAAACCATAACATACTGTTTTTTAGAGTAGCGTAGCGTAGTGGGGCCCAAGTCACTGCGATAATTAAATTAATCATTTGACAGTTGCCGCCGTCATGCTGGTCTGTAGGATTGTTCTGGCTATACACTGAATGACACAGACTGATTCCGAACCGCGATTAATGTTACTTCAAGGGATTTTCTTAAGAAAACTTTAAGGTAGCCTAAGATTTGGAATAGAGAATTTGCATTTCTTTAATGCCACACGTCATCCTCCTTTTGACTAATTCTGTCAAATTTTCTCAAACATTCCCTGACCCTGACTGTGAAATACATAAATTCAATTCATCAACCAGATTTGTTGGAGAAATTTTATGGATAAAGGTAGGTTGATTTGTGGCCATCTGTACTAAACTTAAACAGCATCTGTACCAGACAGAGTAACAATAAATACGTTTCCAAAACCACTAATGCTAAATAAACTTTTTCAAATGAAGTTAGGAAAATTCGTTACTAAGACGTAGAAGGTACCCAACCCACCCTGTTCGGAATCCAATATATGTAGTTTTAGGTAGAGAATTCTCTTACGTGCTATCAAAATCGTTGGTATGACGAAAATGTTATTTATTATACCTACTGTGCCTAATTTTCACGGTCTACCGGAGCAAATGATGGGAATTGCGCTGCCGACATTTATGATAATATTTGCTAGGGAGGTAATTAGATGGTGCTCGTAAGTGGATTTAATAACATCACATGGAATATGTAGGTGTGCCTACTGACAATATTCTAGCAATATATCTTTGAGCTGTTGTTGCGTTAGAGTAATTTGAGTCGGATATATGATAAGTGTTTAGTTGGTTCATCATCATCAGCCTATCACAGCCCACTGTTGGACATAAGCCCCTCCAGTTGTTCGCCGCTTTCAGCAATTTGTAGGTTTTGCCCTTAATCGCCACGCTGGGTATTCGGGTTGGCGACCGCAGGGGGTAGCTTCTCGTTCGGTGACGCTGCTGCCCGTCATTGGCCTGTGGTGTTTAGCTACGCCTTCCATCGCGATGGTTATACCGCCACCAGTGGGTTGCTAGAGCTTTGTTTGTTAAACGAAAAGATGATAGGTCTCTCTCTTACTTCCCTTACTACATATCTAGGATACATATTTATAGAACGTAGGTAAGGTATCAATTCCTTAAGAGTTTACAACCTTTAATACAAAGAGAGTCTGAGACACTGAATTGATCGCGATTCAAATATTATATAGATGTAAGAAATTGATAAAGGTATCGTTTATTTACCATTTAACTGCGGTACCCTAAAGACAGTTTACACCTTACGTGTCCAAATAGCCACTTTCCTAGAAAGCCAAAGTTTATTTTTATTACAATAGCGGCGATACGATAACATAATTTAAGACCTTTATCGGAAGGTAGATCGCGTCGACCAGGAAAATTCTTCGCTCTTTTGCTTGTCGCATTGAAAATATCTTTATAATAATATTCTAGTATACCCTTCCATATCATCTTTTGGGGAAAATGAACCAAAATAGTCTTTTATCATTTTAACAAAATAAATAAAGTTACTCCACTTTGTCAATTGCATTTCTTTCAAACGGTAGTAAGAATAGTTATTTATCCTACTTAGTTTTTACGTTTTTAGGTATTGATTTTATATTCAAACAAATAAATAAACAACCCAAGACATGTCACTCTGAGCCACAGAGCGCCATCTAGCCCCAAGCCCGAGCTTGTACTATGGGTACTAGACAACTGATACTTACTTACATACTTTTTGTAAATAAATACATATTATAGATAGCAAACACCAAGACTAATACAAACAGATAATGTTCTAATGTGTTAATGTTCATGTACACAAATGTTTGCACAGTGCGCGGATCGAACTCACGACCCTTAGTTTTCAGGAGGCAGAGGTTACTACCATATACCTACCAATACCAATGAGCCATCGGGTCAGTCATTTACCATTAATTTTTGATTATTTATATTGATTGTTTATGAAAAGAACTCATTACATCACACTTTGCAGATATATATTTTCACTTAATGTCCTTCAGAAAGAATTCTTTAACAAAACATTTTTTTGACAGATGTCAACTCCGCATGCAGGAGGGGTGAGGTCGTCGGGTGCACGTAGCGAATAAAAAACTCGACGACAAACAAGTATAAATGTTCACCAGATTTTAATGTTACACTACCTTTAGTTGTCATTATTTATTAAAAACTTTTATTCTAGATCTTCAGTAGGTACACAGATGCTTTTTGTATGCCTATAATTTATATCGTACTTCAGAAGTGTTTCAAGAGTAAACATCAGTCGCATCGCAACTCTCAATCTTTATCAAGAATATTGCAAACAAACTCCCAGATCTCTGGGGTAACACAAAATATTGCAAGCAACATTTTCTTTGAATGAAACATCAGAAATTATGGCTCAGAGAACTTTACCAATAAAGACTTTTTACGCATTACAAAATACCTAATGTTCAAATACAATGTAAATGACAGACTTAAATTGTAAGGGCTGTGGCGAAAATTGCGGAGAGACTGTTATGTAATATCTTTCCCCCCTTTCAGGCGATAGAACGACTTCAAATTATTCATCAAGACTAACGTTTTGAAATTTCTACGCACAATATGGAAAATACTAAAGTGTAATGGTTGATTAAATCGTCTTAATCTGCAAGGAATCTTAACTTTCATAATACTGTATTTTAACTTAAGCCGTAAAGCTCGCGAATGACAATGAATAATTATTTTCATTAAACTAACAGAGACTTTTATTAGAACGGGCTATCGCTTGAAAAACTGGTTTTATTGAATCTTACGAATGAATTGATTAATTGTCATAAATGGTTTCTGTACGACTGGGATATCGCAAACAATAAATTTGGTTGATTATAAGAAAATTTAATTGTAAAACACATGATCCTGTTACTATCGAGGAATGTCAGCTGATATATCAGCTATGATATAGGAAACAGCGGTCCAGAAAGCTGCTCCCAGATCAAGCTCATGTTCATCCTCTACATTCATTGTGTCTCCTTCAGTATGATGGAACCAGAAATATTTTGCATTGTCATTGTAAAGACTAGCTCCTGGAACACCTGTGTTTATTATCACGGATATATCAGATCCAGCGCTTGGATCTTCAACTAAAGTGGAAGCATTAATTGACTTAAAGAGTTTCAAAATTTCTCCCACTATGCAACGAGCTTCTTCATTTCCAGAAACTACTAGGCCAAGAGGTGCAAATGTACCTTCATCTGATTCCATAATAAAGTTGATATTGTGACTTTCGTTTCTGTGTCTTTTTTCGTAGTCAACAGCACCTATGAGACCGAGCTCCTCTGCAGTCCAGAAAATAGTTCGGATTGTTCTTTTGGGTTTCAAATTTAATTTTTTAAGAATGACTGGTACTGCCCAACTGATAAACAGGCCACCGCCATCATCCATAGCCCCCTGACCGACATCCCAGCTGTCAATATGACCTGAAACTATAACTAGTTTCTCTGGGTTTTCTGTGCCTTTATAGTCGATTTGAGTATTTCTTGAAGTTTTGGTGTCATAAGTCGAGAACAGTTTTATATTCAATACAACTTTTTCGCCTTTTGAACGCAATCTTGTTATTAAATCAGCATCTTCAAGAGTAATAGCGGCTGTTGGGATTTTCCTTATATTGTCGTCATAGTTTTGACTTCCAGTATGTGGAGTATTTATAGAGAATGGGGCAATCGAACGCACTAATGAGGCCACTGCACCTTTAGCAGCAGCTCTTACTGCACCATTAGATCTGTACTTTACCGTGTCACTGTAAGTTGTAAATATTGGGACATATAAAACAATTTTGCCTTCTACGTCACTGTCAGAGAAAGAGTCCAATTCATCAAAACTTTTGACGACTACCACTTCAGCTGTGATACCTTCTGGTGGTGTGCTAATACTTCTACCTAAACCTAACACTGCCATTTTCTTGATTCTGGGTTCCAGCATAGTAACTTCTTCTTCACCTCTTGTCCACTGAGGTACCTGCAATCAAAGTAATTCATATTTTAATAATTTCTTTACTACTTACGAGTACATCATATCAATTCTAAAAAAGGTTATAGGTAATTACTTCTAATTCTTCAGTAGTTATATCGTTGATGCCTTCATCTCTTGTGAGTTGGATCATATAGTCAATAGAATGCTCCAGAACTTCTGTTCCGGAAGGTCGCGCTCCAAATTTATCTACGAATTTAGCCAATCTGAAAATAAGGAAACATTACTTTAACATCAGTGGAAGTTACAATGTACAAAATCCTTTTGTGGTAGGTATATGCACTAAGCCTAGCGGTTAGTTCCTAGCTTTGCAACTGTAATACTCGTATTAATAGTCTGTAGGTAGTAAACCAAATATATTATGATTTAAAGCAAAATTTTAGTTAGAGATCCGCATTTGACCTAGCCTGGCAGGTAAAATAAGGGTTTCAAATCAGTCACTGCCTAAGCTACCTTACATTTTATACGACGTTTTTTTCACTTGCACGTATAGTATTAATTTGTATTATAATGTTATGACTTGAGTGACATATTAGGCTAAAGTACGTGTTATGTCCAAAAAATCAAACTAAATTAATCCACTTACTCGTCATATGTTTTACTTTTAAACTGTTCTTCAAGCACATATTTAAAAATTTCATCTTTGACAGTCTCATATGATGCTATTTCTTTTATTAAAGCATCACCTAACAGAGCCTTACAAACTTCGTCTCGGTTCAAAACATTAGCACTAGACAGACTAATAACGGTGAAAAGAACCAGTAAGATAGACATCTTGCTGTTCACTTTAGCTTCGTGCGTGAAACACGTACTTTTATATCGAGTTATCTTATCGGAAATTGAGAGAGATCTTTAAGTCGTCTACATCTCAAGTATTTGGGTATTGCCCTTCACACTATACTATTCATTTTATTTGGCAATTTGAATGCTAGTACATAATGGCTTCCCTCTGCCTGATGGAAAGCCAAGGAGAAGCCCAAGTCGCTGTGACAACTGGCAAGTAACTGGTTAGTTACCTTGTATTTGTGCACTTAATGTCATCATTGTACTATATCTATCGATAAGAATTCACTGGCCCGGTGATTTTACACAATTGGTAGTGACCCCTTCTTTCTGAGCCAACGGTCGTGGTTTGTGATGAACATTTTTGTTTTCAGTGTTTGAGTGTTATGTTGGTATTTACATAAGTACATAGTACTTTCGTAGTTCTGATATCCATGACACAAAGGTAAAAAACCGACTTAAAAAAAAGCACAAACGACCAAAACTAAAAAGCGATAAATAACGTAAGTAATTCTATCCTTAATACATAATTATTTAAATATTACATTAAGTGAGCAATTGCCTATGTAAAGGTTTGTTAGATAGTGCATCGCATTCATTGATTGCACAATACTACGAGTATCACAGTGTCTAAAGGTTATTTGTCTGTGTGTATGACAACGTACTATTGTGTCAAACGAATACTGGTCAAGGCGAGTTCACAAAGGATTTTAATTTGGATGATTACCATTTCTGTATTGTCAAAACATTGTCAGCTCAAAGGTCATACACGTATTTGGCAAATCGTGCGACCATGATGTGTGTGTCAATGATCTTATTTATTCTCTTTGTATATTATCTATTCAAGCCTATTTTGAACTAGTAGATTTAAAAGGTACCTTAACACAAGTGCTTAAGCTACTTACTTTGGGATATTTAAAAAAAAAGGTACCTACACACACGTACCGTAGGATATTGATAATTGGCGAAAGGCTTTTCTGATACATAGATCTTTTAACATTAAGTATATGTAGGTAGCATAGTTTAATGTTGTTGTGTTTGACTGGCTCCGTGGCTCAATTGGTAGTGACCCCTGCCTTCTGAACCAAGGGTCGTGGGTTCGATTCCCACCCGGGACAAACATTCGTGTGATGAACACTTGTGTTTGTTCCGTGTCTGGGTGTTTATATTTGTATTTAAGTATTTATTTGTGGTACCTTCGTTGTTCTGATACCCATAACACAAGTGCTTAAGCTACTTACTTTGGGATTAGAGCAATGTATGTGATGTTGTCTGATATTAATTTATTTATGTTATATTATGACGTTTTGGGCACCGGACATATTATTATGTAAAGTTGATATATGTATAGATAGTAAAATACTTTACCATCTAAATATATATAAGTCAAAGGTGACTGACGGACTGACTGACACAGTGATCTATCCACGCGGACAAAGTCGCGGGCACAGCTAGTATAATTATAAGCGGGGTCCAATTATGGTATTTCATTACTAACAGGGTAAGCATGTTTGTAGACACTCATGAATATTTACGAACATAATGACCATTTTGTTTAAGACCAACAAGTGAAGATGTGATATGTCACATTGCAATGCAATGCAATTCTGTTATACTGGCACTGCACTATTAATAACTTCTTTGTTGTCGACCTTATGACTCCTTAACGCTTCCTGGTCTAAATGAACAGTAAACTGTTTGTTAATGCGCCGTTATATAATGAATTACACTTTAACGAAGGTACACGTGCCGGCAGTTTGACCTCTAACCAGATTAATTGAAGCAATCGCATTCACGAGAATAACCGAAGTACCTACGATTTTCGTTCTATAAACCTAGTCCAGGGTCTACCAAACATTGTATCGAGATGGCCCGCTAATTTTAGTAAGTACTAAAAAGGTTTGTTTTTAACATTAAGTGCGATTGTTTTGATTGAATTTTATTGAACGGGAAACTCTGTTCTTGTCCAATAAACTGTAGATTTGAAAAAATCATAATGTACCTATTGTAACTTGAAGTAAACGTAAACATAATTTATCCAAAATAAGAATACCTATACATATATTATGTGCAGTTACTTAAGGTAGGTACTATTAGCACTGCATAGCTATACGGTATCTATGTATATGGGTAATTTTTTTCTAAATTTGATATGGTGCAAGTTCCAAAGACTGGCATAGCACCTTTCGCTTCTACTGTCATAGTACGAACTGCCAAACTATGGAACTTTTGGCCATGTTCTTTGTTTCCCGAGACGTAGTGTTTTCCGATGTTCAAGGCTAGAGTGAACCATCGTGGACTGTGATATCGCTTACCCTCAGGTGAATTGCATTCAGGCGCAGACCCATATTGAATAAAAAAGCTAGATTATCTAATCTAAACTACTATGGATATAAGAAGTACCTATATATTTTCGATCGAGAAATAATTAGTAGTATCGTGAATCTAACAAATGGTAGGGGAATCTCAAGCCGTCTGAACGATATTTGGCAGGTGCGTAATGCCTTGATGGTACACCATCCTTCGCGAAGTTTTTGTTCGTATCTCAGCGTTTTATCTAAAAGATGCCTTCTGCCTGAATAATGTATTAATTTTCTCCTTCTTTCCTTTCAAAGTTGAGCACAGTCGATGTAGATTTAAATCAGCGAAATGTTTCCGCTCCCTTTGTACCTAGATTTTACGTAAAAAATATATTTTCATTTGAATGTGAAAGATGATTCTGATTGGTCTTGTTCGTTCAAATTTAACAAGGATATTTAAGAAGTTTATTTTTGTCTGTACTGTACATTCTTTTGATTTTCGCATTAGAAATTAACTATGTACCTAATCAAGATAATTTTCGAATAGCAATTACAATAGTGCCTACTGACTAGTTAATATTAAATTTTAGTTAACATACTTGGATTCTTGGTCCTACTTTTAAGTTGAAGATTTTCTCTAAACAGTGACGTAAAGGAATACATGTTATCATAATACCACCACCCAATTTCTTTCCATGAGTGTCGTAAGAGTCAACTATTATACTTCTTGATATTTCAACATCTCAGCCGGCGGTAGAGTTTATCGCCTGGCTGGCGACCAATGGGTGTAAAGCTAAAATAAATCTATAGGCCGGCATCAATCACTTTTCATTTGTCGCCACAAATGAAAAGTGATTAATTTGGTTACTAATTGTCGGTTACCGCAGTGACTTGCCTTACTCTTTTTTTTTTGTTAATAAATATGTACATAGCAAACATCCAGACCGTACAGAGACACATATTCGGGTATCGAACACGCGACCACTGTGTCATGCAGCGTTCACTACCACTAAACCTGTCAAATTGTATACGCGACGATACAAAAGAACAAGGCATTAATAATACCATAGTTATACAATGGAGTTCTGAAAATATCCCCGCTCGTATTCTGTATCGGATAACGAAACCAAACGATATTCCCAATACAATGCTTTACATTATTGTTAAAAATACTCACTCTTGGTAAGTTTTCCCTTTGTAAGCGCCGGTAACAACGTAGTCAATAATATTTTTCACAATAGGTTCGTAAGATGAGATCTCATTCTTTAGTCCGGTACATATTTGTGTGTTCGGAGCACTGTGCACTCCTAGTATGAAGGTGAAGATGGACACAAAAGCCAACATTTTGCTATTCCTTATCACCACTGCACAGTGCGACCACTCATGGCCGGTCTAAAACCGTGTCTACGCTTGGAGTGACTACTGTCCAGCTATTACGTATGGTACAACGAGGTTGATGACAGTATGGCATGTTTACTGGTTTGCCTATTCTGAATTTTGTGGTGGTAGTTATTCTTTATTGCACACCAAACAGTTTACCTAAAACTAAGCTACGATAGTAGATACATTACTGTACAATTTAGGCGGTAAGCGATCTCTTCCAGGCAACTTTTTTAGTAGATTTTGATGTTTTGGGATTCAAATGTATCTTTTTTCTTCTAGTTTTATTTATGACCGATAGGTGAAAAATTGTTGTAGTGTTATGTATGGATAGGTATCTATCTAATAAGATATACCAACCACTTAAATACTACTACTAAAATATGTCTGTGATAATTTTTTTCTTGTAAATGTTTTATTTTATGTCAGCAATTTGAAAATTAATATGCAATCTTTTATTTTTTAAATTTCTGGATCGCAGGCACCAGATATTCTACTGTTATCTTTTTTATACTGTACAAATTATTGCACATGCTTTATTAATAGTAGAGAATCCCGCCATACAACGGCCTTCACCCAGACGTTTATTGGATGAAACTTATTTTATATGTAATTAAATATGTCAATAAATATAATGCATATTGGTTTCGTTTCGAAAAGTCGCAGCTGGAAGCTGATTCGGAAGAACCGTGGGCGAATGTGTGTGTAGTGCGAAATAGCATGCGGCGTCTCCCAGAACACCCCGACCCAAGACAATAATTTAGCTTACGATTAGCCTTACACATAGTATCGTGCATTGACGTAACCCAGCACGAGTCGTCCAATCAACACTAAACAAATGACCTATTGTGTGTAGGTACGTATTGGCGATGCCGAACTATCGGCAGTTTTACAATCGATAGTTTTCATCTGAATGAGACGACTCTATCGGTAGGGGTATCAAGAATAATATATAAATAATAAATATCAGATAATATCACATACATTGCTCCGAACCCTTTTTTTTATTTTTTTTTTATTTTAAGAGTGGAATGCATTAGGCACCTTCATGCCGTCTCCGGGGGAAGGCGGCATGGTGTGTGGGACTCACACCTCCCAAAAGGGAGGGCATACCCACTAAACCCCCCTGTGTCGCCAGTAGGCAGCAAGTTGCAGGGACACGGGTAGCGCCGAAGCATACGGCCACATCCCTGCCTGCCCTGGCCAGCCGCAGATGATAAGCGGCCGGCACTCCTGGTATTGCTCCGAACCCAAAGTAAGTAGCTCAACCACTTGTGTTATGGGAATATATCAGACCAACGAAGGTACCACAAATATATACTTTAATACAAATGTGAACACCCAGACACGGAACAAACATAAATGTTTATCACACGAATCTTTGTCCCTGGGTGGGGATCGAACCCACGACCCTTGGTTCAGAAGGCAGGAGTCACTACCAATTGAGCCACCGAGCCTGTCCAACCAATAGGTATCGAAAGTTAAGAACCAAACGATACTATTTCAATTTCTTTCAAGTGTTAGGTCGACAGGCACATTTGGGCAAACTCACCGCGATGCCGTTTCACGTCCCGCCTAAAGAACCCAGGATAAACCTCTTGGTGCGTGCCACTGTCTGTATGGTATGCGGATGATAACACTGTCCAGCACGTGTTGTTCGGGAGAGGGAAGGAGAGAATGGGATTAGTTGGAATAAATCTTCGGAGGATTCCCCATTGTAGGGACGGTAGAGAACACTTGTCAATGGCAATGTCTCTACGTAGTACAATTGATTATGATGTCAAATATCGATAAACTATCCAGAGTCTACTATCAACCGGCAACACTAGTGTGTAGGTACTCAGAGGAAAATATAGGCCCGCATAAAAGCAGAATTGCATCACAGTTAAATGCCGTTGATAACGATTATACAGCTTAGAATTCTGTAGAGTTATTTTTAGCGCGGTAGTAACCCATTAGTGTATCTTGGGCAATCCGTTGATGGTTAATAGTTAGTGTAAACGTCACGAGGAAATATTGTAGCGTGAAGGCGTCTAATGCATTCCCCTCTAGAAAAAAGGCGTCAGCTGGCTGGGTTAGATTTCATGTCGGATCAATTTAGGAAAGGAACTTTTTTAAATTACCTCGGCTTTATGTATTCTGGAAGATTCCACCAGTCATCATCTGCTAATGATACCCATAGTATAAAGGAGAACCATTGTTTGAGAACAGGTGGTTCTTGCGAGTTACCTGGCGCATATTTACACGTTTTATGTAAACAAACAAAATGCTCCAAATTCAACACTACCAATTTAAGATGCAGTGACCAAATATCTCCGACTTTACGATAAGATACGTTGACATTTATAAGTGCTTGCAGATATTTCTGTATGCCACTTCTTTAGCACTTGGCGAGATGTACTTCTTACCAGTTATTTTTGCTCTTATCGGTTTATGCAATGCAAACGTTTTGAATCGAGAAGATGTTTGCAAAGCGTTATTGGGTGATGCGCTTATACAGGAAATTGCATCGTATGAAAGTGTAAAGGACGAAATACTAAAGTATGTGACTGAAGGAGACTTCAAAGGCAAGACATATAATGAGTGAGTAGTTTTTTTTGTTACTTAAATATCTAAACTAAACTTAGATATAATCACTGAATAGTAATAGCAATGGTGTCAAAGTCTACCGAATTAAAAAGTCAATTAAGATACAATAAATGTCAAATAATATACTATCAGTCGGAATCATAATGGTGTAATGGTTATATGCCTACCTACCTAAATAAAATACAGTTGGTGATGGTAGGTCATGATAGGTGAAATCTATACTTATAATAAATCTGTAGAGAGGTCAATTCTGTACATAAAATATTTTTTCAAAATAACTATCAGGGGGTGATAAGTGATCGATACCGATACCAAAAATGCAATCAGTAAAATTTTTGTCTGTCTGTCTGTCTGTCTGTCTGTATGTTCGTTATAGAAAAAAAAACTACTGAACAGATTTTGACGAAACTTGGTACAATTATCCTTCATACTCCTGGGCAGGTTATAGGATACTTTTCATCACGCTACAATCAATAGGAGCGGAGCAGTGACGGGAAGTGTTGGGAAAACGCGAGAAATTTAAACCTGTATGTTTGAACGCGCATTACGCGAAAACTACTGCATAGAATTGAATGCGGTTTTCACCAATGTATTGCTAGAGGTCTAACTTAAAACTTAGGCACAAGGTATAGATGGGTATTATATGGAAGTCCGTTATTTTTGAAACCCGATATCCACGCGAGCGACGCCGCTGGCACAGCTAGTAGATAATATGATTGTTCATGTACTCATATAAGTATATTTTAACGTTAAATTTTTGTCAATACACCCTAAAAAAGTGATATCCAGGAGGTAATCCAGTGGGATAAAAATGTGTTAAAAATTTATTACGTTATGATATTTTTATCCGAGCTTGTTGTCGTTTTTTTAATAAAAAATTAGGTTTGTATTTATTCTCAAAATAGGTTTTTAGTCTGTTCCTTTACCCTCATGATCCAATCGGACAATCGGAGAGAAGTCAGGTGTCCTGCACCTGATTTCTATCCGGTTGTGTCAAACCTACCTATCTAACGTAAAGAGCAACTAGACAGTGTTAACAAACACAAATTATTGTAAAAACAGGCACATTTTCGTAGAAACACTTTTAATTTCGTATAACTTATTTTCAGATTGGAGAAATTCGTAGACAAGTTTGGTGCTAGACCGTCTGGCAGCGAAACCTTAGAGCAGTCTATCGATTACATTATCCAATTAACACGAGAAGAAGGTTTAAATGATATTACTACGGAAGAATTGGAGGTAATAGCTTCAGAAAACTATTTCTGTTAAACAAATTAGACTTTTGTATTATCTATTTACATGTTCTTAATTTTACAGGTACCTCATTGGGTGAGAGGTGAAGAAAAAGTAACAATGTTGGAACCAAGAATCAAAAACATAGCCGTTTTAGGCTTAGGCAGCAGTATTAGTACTTCACCAGAAGGCATTACAGCTGAAGTCATAGTCGTCAACAGTTTTGAAGAATTAGATTCCTATTCCGATAGTGACATTGAAGGAAAGATTGTACTGTATGACCAGTTGTTCACAACCTATGCGCAAACAGTACCATATAGATCAACAGGCGCTGTTAGAGCTGCTGCCAAAGGAGCAGTTGCATCTTTGGTACGATCAGTTAGTCCTTTTTCTATAAATTCACCGCATACAGGAGTCCAAGTTTACGATGACAATGTCAGAAAAATTCCCGCAGCAGCAATCACGCTTGAAGATGCTGACTTGATAAGAAGAATAACTTCACGAGGTGAAAAAGTCGTATTGAACATAAAATTACTCTCAACCTCCGATACGAAGACTTCTAGGAATACTATTATTGATTATGAAGGTACGGAGAAACCTGATAACCTTGTTATAGTATCTGGTCATATTGATAGTTGGGATGTCGGCCAAGGTGCTATGGATGATGGAGGAGGCGTATTTGTAAGTTGGGCGGTTCCAGTAATCCTTAAAAATTTAAATCTAAAACCTAGAAGGACAATCAGAACCATATTTTGGACAGCAGAAGAGTTTGGTGTTATCGGTGTTACAGATTATGAACAGAGGCACAGAAACGAAAGTTATAATATAAACATTGCCATGGAATCAGATGAAGGCACATTTGAACCTCGAGGATTAATCGTTGCTGGAAATTTTGAAGCTAAATGCATTCTTGCTGAAATTTTGAAGCTTTTCGAATCTATGAATGCCAGTACTATGTTAGAAGGTGAAAGCGCTTCAACTGATATAGGCGTGTTTATAAAAAAAGGGATTCCGGGAGCAAGCATGCATACTGAAAATCCTACAAAATACTGGTTCCATCATACTGAAGGAGATACAATGAATATAGAAGACGAACGCGAGCTTGATCTAGGAGCCGCTTTCTGGACAGCTGTTTCTTACATCATTGCTGATATTTCTGCAGATATACCACGATAGTTCAATAAATCACACACTTGTATTAAAATATTGCTCTTTTTCAGTAGTCTCTTGTATTGTATTTTTTTTTTAAATATCAACCCAAAATGTAAAACTGATTGAAATAAAACCATATCCCCAGAAGCCACATGCAATTTTATGCTTAAAAGGTGTTTTTACTATTTATAATGTATTGCAAATGAAATAAACTGTTCAGATGTTATTTGGCTACGCCTTGTAGTACTATGAGAACTAAATAAAGACTAGGGCACCTTATAAACACTAAAACCAAAAATACCTTATGAAAGTTCAGTTCCTAAATCGACTCGATGGATCCATCCCGGGACCTCTGAAACTTTCGCACTTCTAGGTTGGTGTGAATTATTTTTGTTCGTGGTTGTGGAAGGCCAATAGACATAATGATGCCAAGGCTGGCTAATTAAATCCCAGCTAAAGGCAGATTAAAATGCAATTTAAATCATTCACCCTGATAGATATCAATATTTTAGTCACGAATTTTCAGTGAACGGTGACAAATTTCGTAAAACGTGATCGAAATTCCTGGGGATTCCGTTGAACCGAATCATGTTTGTGTGCTTTGGATCCCTGCTCTTGTTTGTTTAGGATCCTCGTAATATCTACATAGGTTGCGTTCAATGGTTTTATTCTATGTACAGTGTACAGTCAGCATTAGATGCAATATAAGCACGTAAGCTACTCAAATAGATTTACACATGTTGAACAGGTAAAAATAAAAAAGTTTCCAAATGATATTAATGTTCATAGATAGATAGATAATAATCTTTATTACACGCCAAAAACCTTAGAACTAGACTTAAAACTCTTGTACAACTGAGGCGGTCGTACCGCTATGTACAATTTCTTCCAGACGACCTTTTTTGTTCATTATAAAAATGTCTGCACGAAATTGATCTATCTATACCCTTTGTCAAATAAATGACTTTTCATAATTATAACAACAAAATGATGAAATGAATAAGATACACTTAATATATTTAAAACTCGCGCTACACAATGAAATGTTCGTGATTCTACGCGTAAACTTAACTGCGGGCTGTCATAGTATAGTAGACCTACATAGTATAGGTATTTGAGTACCTAGGACGCTCACATTATATCTGATGCCGACTGTACTATTTGTACGACTTTGAGTTTTCAACCATCATCGAAAATTGAACAGAGTTAAAACTTTTACACGGAACAACACAAGATGTAATCCGAGTTTTATCCGCGTGAATGTAATGTTAAAATGATAATGTTATAAAATAAAGCCTGTGTTAATATTATGTATCTAATTATAGTATAATAACTTCAAGGTGACTGACTGACATAGTGATCTATCAACGTACAGCTTTAACCACTGGACGGATCGGGCTGAAATTTGGATGCAGGTAGATGTTATGATGTAGGCATCCGCTAAAAGTTTGATCAATTCTACCTCTACTAGAGTATAAAATAAGGGATGAAACTCTACAGTTTATCTCTTCGCGGACAAAGCCGCAGGATCAGCTAGTGATCTATATTAGTATGAAGTTTCATTATATAGATCCATATAGATGTAGTTTTTGCATGAAAGTGTAACAAACAGCCATTCATCTAAACAAACTTTCACATTTCCAATATTAGTAGGACGACAGAGTCTCTATGTGATATTCACAGTTGATTCAAGCTGAAGCACATTATGAATCCTTTTGTAGCGAGTGTAAACGTCGTCAAACTGTTTATGGGATTTTTTTTCTCGCATCAAAGAAGTGCCCTCCAGCGTGGCGCTCTTTGTGATCCGATGTAACAAATTGTGTCGGCAAAACCTTTGAGATCCAACAAATAAATCACTAAATGAAGTATGCAATGTTTAACAGAAACAAATTGTGCAAGCAATCAAGAAAAAATGTTGTCATGTTTTACTCTGGCGAAGGGAGGCCACAGTGGCTTGTTACTTTAAAAAAACTCGTAGAATTTCATAGGAAGGAAGGAGGCGAGTGTGAATCGGTTTCTGTTGGGTAAGCGTGCTTTATCCAAGGCTCCAACATCGCTTAACATCAGGCTAGTTGGGGTCAAGCGCTACCCATTCACTTATTTAAAAAAAAACAAATGAGCAAAGAATTGTTACTTTGGGATAGATATTCTTTATACGAGTAGCCACTGAACTACAACGGGCCAGATAATGTAAGCGTTCTCTCAGTGTTCGTTTCTCTTCGTTTGTAACTTGCCAAGATAAATAGCTCCAAGTTGGATTGCCTCTTCTGTTTAGAGTTAAGCTTTCTGCCCACACAAGTGGACCCTAACATTTGGAAATTGTACTGTAAGTCTACAATACAGTAATAGCAATACTGAAAATAAACAACAGGATTTTTGATGACCTATAACACAATACACATTTACAATCTAATAATTTTAAATGAAATTAGTTTAAACTACCTATCTGCGCTCTGTTAATACCTACTGATATAAATTAGAGGCCCCTTAGAAAACAGCCAAAGATAGGTAAAAATTAATATTGATTCTATTACCAACAAAGATTCGGATACAATCAACAAATGAAAATGTTGTATAGCCATTGGGTTCCTACTCGTATATAATTAACTAAATATTATTTTTAATATATATTTTTATGATAATTGTATCTAGAATACTACTACTATAAGTGAAACGTCCGGTAGCAGACAATTATAAATATCCCAAGATATGCCACGCTAGGCCACACATCGCCATCTAGTCCCAAACTATACCGAAGCATGTACTATCGGTACTAGACAAACTAATGAACTTAGATATTTTTGTTTTTTAATTAAACACATTATACATAGTAAGCCCCCAGACCAATTAAACACACAAATGTTTGTGCTGTACGGGAATCGACCCCGCGACCCTTGGCTCTGAAGGCAGAGGTCACTACGAAATAAGCCATCGGGCCAATCATTATGGATCTGGCAATGCTGCAGGGAATGAGTACGGCGATAGGAATGACCTGGAACGAAATGAAGCGCGAAGCTCAAGACCGTGCGGGATGGCGACGTACTGACGCCCTCTGCCCCATCCAGGGACATAGGACAATAAGTCAAGTAAGTCAACCAATCACTATGGAAATAGTTTGCAAAAGCTGCACAAAATTAATGACGCCATCTTGTTTTGATAGCCATTCAAAGACACCTATCTCAAATGTATTGACATTCAACATCGCTACTCCGGGCAACCCGGATCATTAAACATTCTCAAAGCTAAAGGGGAATGACAGACGAGACTTGACAATTGTCGTCTTTGTTTGGCGGAAGAGATGCTATGTTTCATACTCTAGCCAGGCCATTGATTTTCAAAGGCAAAAGTACCTTTATTTAGAGATATCTTAAGTCGAGGAAGGGGGGCTAAAATAACTTTATTTCTTATGTATAACGTGGGCAAGAAAATTGACGAATTAGATTATTTTATCGGGTGGATGTTAAGGAAGATTCTTGTTGCTTTTGATTGTTCAATATTTTCAAATACATTATGCCCTTTTAAGTTCGAATAAAATATTTATTCAATAAATACTAAAAAGTCATAAAATCGATAGAGTTGCCCAAACCGGTGAATATTTTGAAGATTAAAATTTTTATGTTTTTTTTAGTCAAGGCATCGACTTTCAGGTGCAAACCCGATTTGAATAAGGTTTTATTTCAAAATAGCCATATTTAGCCTGTGTACCTTGTAATATGGGCAGTGTGTTCATGTATACTATTTTGTTTGTACAAAGGGGGTAGTAGGTACCTACAACAAAGGAAAGTTTGTAAACTCCTGTGCGAGGCAGTAGTCCGCTTGCTTGCTATTAAGATCAATGGAAGCTTTATGGTGTCTTGAGTTTGTCTAAACTTTGGTCAATAATTAAAGGTTTTTTTGAATTAGTTTTGGTTACCTCAAACACTTCTAGCAAAGCATCTATAGCAAAGTAGCCTTAGTAGTGCTTTCATATTTTATGAGTGCGACTTAGAAACCTACAAAAAGTCTACAAGTTTTTCAAGGGCCGGCAGAGTAACTGTTATATCATTCTAGTGTATTCTTTATCCTCATGTAGTATTAGTACCTAATGTATGTTATATGTATATAATTCTTCATAACGTTTTCTTTCATATAAACTTAAAAAATAAACCCGTTATTGATGTTACTTCACCTAAGAAAAACGAGAAAATTCGAAGACCCATGGAGGATATATTCTAACGCAACAAATCCGCAAATAAATTCAATGAATTCAACGATTCACAAAGCCGTTGTTTCCCCTTACCGAAAACTGAAACGGGGCAGTTTACGTCAAGTACAACGGGGATGTTCGAAATAAAAATTCTCGATTCTAGCCGGTTCCTTTACCTCTTTTCAAGTTACACTATGAAAAATCTTTATAACGATCTTGTTGGAAACTCCTTCAGACACGAAAATAAAAAGGTTGCAAAACATTTTACAAGATTCCTATTCAAATGCGCCGTAATAACTCTGAAGAGGGTCGGTTAAGATTTTCATGTTTCATTTGCCGGCTCTTATTTTTATCCTCCTAGGGAAGTTATGATCGTTAGAAATACTAAGACGTATTCTAGCAATTAGTGTTCACAGTACCGAATTGCTTGTAACTTTTCACAGTTTAAAACTTCGCGTAATTTGTTTAGTTATTCGAGATTTCTTTTATGAAATTCTTTGTATTAGATAGACTCTATGTACAGACAAAGGCATTTGGTGGCAAATTAGATTTTTAAATCCACAAGTTTACAGCTATTAAAATTTATATAAATGGGAAAACACTGCCTAAAAGAATTTAGATACGTGAAGAACAAGATAATGTGCATAGATTTCTCTTGACAATACGGCCTAGAATGTAAAACAACAAAAAGGTTCTGTAGGCATTTTTTGGGAATACATTAGGCACATTCACATAGCCTCTGTGAAGTCATAGGTAGGTACCTCCCAGAATGGGCATACCCACTTAGCAACCTACAGAGGTTTACGCCAGTGGAACTTGTAGAGATTTAAACTTTATTGCACGAAAATGTTACAAAAAGCGAACTTAATGCTAGGAGCATTTTCTACCAGTTATACTTCAGGTCATGCAGAAAACAGACTTGAGGATATAAGAAGCAGTATTAGGGCAGCGTCAGGTATTTTCTGTAAGTCTACACCAAAGTGTGGGGTCGTCAACTAATAAGCAGGTAATATTTCAGGCGTGTACAGGAACATATACGGTAATCCATACAAAAGCATTACGATGAATAGAGTGCGGTGCCAGCACCATCATATACCATCATCTTCATCATCATCTTCTTCTTCGTCGTTGTCTTCATTACTGAAGGTCGTGCCCATCCTGATAGGCCGTGGTGGAAGTCTTGACGAGCTGCCTCCACCCCACCCTGTCATCAGCCCGTCTGAGCGCTGCAGTCAAAGTAAACCCCATAACCTCTTTGATGGAATCAGACCAGCGGATTGGTGATCGCCCACGTGGTCTTTTTCCATTCACTTTCCCCACAACCATCAGTTTGTCGAAGCTCATCATCATAGATAGATAGATAAAAAAATTATTTGACATTGCAACACACATACACATACAAAAGATAAGTACTTACAAAAACGGCTACACAATTTTGATCAGAATCAGGTGGGGTATGTGTGTGCTACAGCAATGCAAAATGGTGATGGCTCAGCGAGATGTTCGCTCAACGAGCAAACCACTGGTTTTCAGCCATCACCAGTTCGGGGGCTCGGGTCGCAGGCAACAACACCTCACAAACAAGCATCTGTTTCTAAACAAAATGAATTTATAATAGTATCAGTGAGTTTACTTATCTAAATATATTATATAATAAATCAAAAAATGTGAATCAACTAATATGTAAGAGAAGAAGCTATATATACCTAATAAATATAGATGATAGATGAATATAATATATACTTAAACATGAAATACGCAACGTTAATTGTAATATAGTATGTAAATACATATATAATTTTGATTTTAAGCTCATCATAACATATTGATATAACCCCGAATCTTCGATAATAGACTGCGGAGTTATCCCTCTGGTTTTGGTTCTTAGGCGACGCTTTTGACCCCTAAATTAATGAGGCAGTTGAGTTAACTAATCTATTACTAGATTAAAAGGGTCCCAGAAAAGTGTTGGTAGATTAGCTCCGAAGTTTGCAACTATTTGTTAAGCAAATCCAGGGCTTAGACACTCGAGACACGGCAAATCCTATGTAATGTGTTCATGCTAAGCGATAACATTGTAAGTGAAACTAATGACCTATTAAGGTGTCGGAAGATAAATCCTTATTGTCTTGTTCGAATCAGTTCAATGAATAAATTATTTTGAGACAATGGAGAGGTTGTAAGCCAGGAATGGGTGAACTTAATAGGGTTGACTTTATGACATTGATTAATAGGGGGTACTAGGTAATAATTAATCCGTAATATACAAAGAGACTAGCCAAGTGAACAGAAAATATAAGATACCTATTTATTATAGTGTTCGATTGTGTGACAGAAACAACCGTTGCCGAGATTTTATGAACACTCAATCGGCGCAATTGGAGGACTAAGTGTTCTAAAAATATCTTCATAAAATCCAAAGGAAAACACAAAATCATTGTTTCGTCGTCACAATTGAATAATTGTGAATACCTACTTTTCACAAATTATGTCCAATTTTTAAATATATAAAATACATACATAGAGATAGTAGTAGATAGAGTTTTTGAGAAACAAGATACGCTACTTTTCTCGAGTTAGCGGATTAGGTGTTCCAGTTAATTGACTATAACTTTCTCCTCATACGTTTCACAAATTTTTGGCTTCACCATTTGCTTTTCATAATTATTTCATAAAACATTACTGAATTTCGTAACGATTGGATGAAATTTTAAAAAAGAACACTTACCCCACACGCACCACACGATACAAGGATGTCAAATATATATTTGTTATTATTAAAATAATGCTTGTAAGGTATTAGTGGTTTTAAGCCCCATAATTTCACCAGCCAAAATGCTGATTCAGGAAATCCTCAAACTGAACAATGCATAGGTATGCAACTGCGCTGAGCCCGATTTGACAACTTTTGTACACAAAAATCAGGATAAATGTATAGTCTATTTTAGCACAATGACGGTCGATCCATTATCCACTAAAAGCTTTCTTTTATTTCACCAGCACCCGGTGAGTTGCCTCGGGCGTACATTTCCAAACCACTCGCACGTACCTATGACATGAAAAAGGTATTAAGTAAAAGAGAAACTTTAAGTTACATTGATTCAATTAGTCCGACATTCGTTTTGTTCCGTCTATTTCTGTAAAATGGCCCAAGATTGCGTTATTGTGGACTATCATATCACCAACGCTTTGCAAGTGTCACGTAACGTCACGTCATATCACGCAAGTGTTTCGTTTTTATAGGTCCACTAGCTTTTGCCCGCGACTTCGTCCGCGTGTTTAAATTTATACATACAAAAGTTTTTTCCCGCTAACTCCCGTTCCCGAATACAGCCATAACTAAACTTTATATTTACTAAGGTACCTGCATGCCAAATTTCAAGCGTCTAACTTAAGCGGTTTAGATTTTTCATACAAAAGGATTTTCCCGCTAATTCCCGTTCCCGTGGGAATTTCGGGAATTCCTTTCTTAGTGCACCCCTACGGTACCTAAGCTACGTCCCTTCCAAATTTCAAGTGCCTACGTTTAGCCGTTTGGGCTGTGCGTTGATATGTCAGTCAGTCAGTCAGTCAGTCAGTCAGTCAGTCAGTTTCTCCTTTTATATATATAGATAGATAGATAAATAACTAAGTAGGATAATAGATTGTTTTTTTTTTATAGTAGCTCGACAAAATAGCTTCCCTACGCCTGATGAAAGCGAAATAGAAGCCCAAGTCACTGTGACAACTGGCAAGTAAGTGGTCAGTTACCTATCAGTTGCCACTGCCATGCCGGCCCAACCCTAACCCCCCACGAGCTTCGGAAACCCAACTCACCGGCAGAAACACGACCCGGAGGTCATTTGGCTGCGGTATCCTGTAGGGTGGAGGTCCTTCCTCGGACAGGCAGCTCAATTCGAGCAAAAATTCGCTATGCCCTACCTCTCTTAATTTTTTTACTGTACATCATTCAGTTGGTTTAAAACTAGGCATAATAATCTGTTATAATTTAATAAATCTGTTGTGAATTTAGGCGGTCTTCGTTATTCGCGATATCTTCCAGACAATCTTTGGATATAAGAAAGTTGAAAAAGGTTGTGACGTGAGCTATTACCTAACTCAATCAGAAAAGGGTAGGCAATAAATTATAATGTAATATTGCTTATTTTTGACCCGACCCGGAATTCGAACCTAAGATCTACTTATTGATCCTTAAGCGACACCAATTGCTGCAACTAGACCAACGAGGCAAAACGAGAGCTAAAAAATTCTTTTAAGCTTTCTAAATTCTTCTTTCTTATCTCTCGGTAAGCTTAAAGCAGAAACACCTTCAGACTACCATATAACTAACAACTGTAACACCGAAAACTTGCGCTTACGTAGGCATTAGTCTCAAACGTTTGGTTTGCTCTAGGGTTCGTTCTCAGGTAGGTAATGGTTTTATTTCGTTGAGAACTAGTTATCACTTGCAAACTAGCTTGTTAAAAAGTTGCACGGTCTAACAAACTGCCGGCAGCTTTAACTAACGCGAACACTCTGCCTAACTAAGGATCGCGGAAAAACAACTGTAGTTAGTGTAATTGCAGAGTATCACTGACTCAGTAGGTCGTTTTTGCACCTTTGAATTCAGGGCTATTCATCTTCGTTAATATCAGTTTCAGTATTATGCCATACGATTGGTATGCTCATAGACAGTTTATATTTTATTCATTTTTAGCCACCTACCATAGACGGCTTTAATCTGTACTTCACTAAAAGATCATTTAACCAAAACGATGGTGTAATCATGTATGTTAAGGATGATATAAAGGCCTCGGTTACAGAAATTGAACTATTAGAGGTAAATTGTCTCGAAGCAAAAATAGGCAACATGACTTTATTGGGTATGTACAGACCTTTTGGCTTTAAGAATCCTACTTCATTTCTTGACTCACTGGATAAGTATCTGTCAACTGCCAAATCTCGAAACATTGTACTTACTGGTGACATAAATATAAACACCCTAGACACTAATAATCCTTCGGTGAGAGATTATTTGGAGTTGCTTGGCTCACATGGTTTGCAAATTGCTGTCGATACCCCTACCCATGGGCGCACTTGTCTTGACCACCTTATGTGTAAACTTGTAGGTTCTTTTCAAAGCTTCGTATTAATTACGGATATAACGGATCACTCACTTCTGTTTTTAACAATTGCTAGTTCACTTGCCGAAAAATCTGATACTATTCGTTCTTTAACTAGGACACGAATTAACTACCAGTCGCTTATGGAAGCCATTAAAATGAAAGATTGGAAATTCTTCTTAGAAATTAATGATCCTGACTTAGCCGCCTCAACACTAATCAAAATTCTGCAAGATTTAATAGCTCTGCATTCGGATACCGTAACATTCACTAAAAAGAATCGGCCGCTCAAACCCTGGATTACTGTGGGACTAGTCAAATGCTTCATAAGAAGAGATCGTATGCAATTGGCTGTTAGGAGAAATCCTAATGATGATATGTTGAGGCATGCATTTTTAAATTATCGAAACACATGTAATAAAGTAACAAAAGACCAAAAAGCCGAATATTATAGGAACAAATTTAGGCAAAACTTTAATAACAATAAGGGAACTTGGGACACTGTCAAGGAGTTGTGCAACATCAAAGCCAATCACACTCAGGCTGCAGCGCTGCTAGGTCTCCTACCCACGCCAGAAAAATCTCTCGACCTAGTGAACACATATTTTACATCAATCGGTAAAGAACTAGCAGCTGATATAATGACCAAAAACGGAGTTGACGAGCCGCAGTTGCTAAAAAGGGACTTTAATAGTCACAGTGTTGACTCAATGTACATGAGCCCGACTGATGAAATGGAAATAGACAAGATTATTCTTAACCTAAGGACACGTAGTGCACCTGGTATCGATCTCATCCCCACGGTGATTCTTAAAAATTCCCATTCAATCTTATGTTCCATGCTATCTCATGTCTGTAACTTGAGCATTTCCACAGGAATTTTTCCCTCTATCTTCAAGAAAGCTGTCGTAGTTCCCGTCTACAAGGGTGGTGAGACGGAGGAGTTGTCAAATTACCGACCGATATCGCTTCTCAGTACTTTAAGTAAAATAATCGAAAAAGTAGTCAACTCTCGATTAACCAGCTTCCTTGAAAGAAAAGGACTACTAGCCGGTAACCAGTTCGGCTTCCGAACTGGTCGCAATACTGAAGATGCCATCGCTAGCCTCTCTGATATAGTGACTAAGTCACTTGATAGAGGTGACAGATGCTTAGCCGTATTCCTTGACCTAAAAAAAGCTTTTGACACCGTTTCTATCCCGCTGCTCTTGCGTAAATTAGAGGAATTAGGAATACGGGATACTGCCCTAAACTGGTTCCGGAGCTATTTGACGAACCGAAGTCAAATTGTCAAGGTTATGAAAGACTCTAGTTCTAGTCTAACAATCAGCTATGGCGTGCCCCAAGGGAGCACTCTCGGCCCAACTCTTTTTCTTGTGTATGCCAATAGTCTTTGCAATCTTGAGCTATATAGGGGCAACACGTTGGCTTTTGCTGACGACACTGCTCTCATCTTTCACGGGGACTCATGGGCAGCTCTTCAGAAAACGGCTGAAGCGAGTCTCAGAAAGGTTGTGCGGTGGCTCGATGACAATCTACTTACGCTCAATGTTCTAAAAACAAAATTTATCTGCTTCAAAATTTCGAACATCACTAAAACGCCTTCCAACTTTGTCATCAAGGCTCACAGCACCGATTGTAAAGCTGATAATGATTTGACCACTTCTTGCAAATGTACTCCTATTACGCAAACTAATACTCACAAATACCTGGGAGTGATCTTAGATGAACACTTGAACTGGGCTCCACACATAGCGGCATTGAGTAAAAGAGTACGTAAACTGCTCCATATATTCAAAAATCTGAGAGATTCGGCAGACACTGAGCTCATCACAAAAGTTTACTTAGCTCTCGGCCAATCTCTCATAACTTACTGTATTCCGATATGGGGTGGTGCCGCTACTAGCCATTTGTTGGAACTCGAAAGAGCACAACGAGCTGTCATTAAGGTTATGCTAAAAAAGCCTCGTAGATTCCCAACAGAAAAACTGTACAAGGAAGCTAACCTTCTATCAGTCAGGCAGCTATTCATCTATTGTTCAATACTTCGGCAACACAAATCCGTAGATCCCACAACCCTCCCTCTTCACAAAAGACGCATTCGCACCTCGGTACCTACATTTAAAACCATCTTTTCAAGACGCCAAACCATCTACACAGGGCCGTTTCTATACAGATATTTTAATGATAAGGAAACCATTTTTAATAAAAATAGACACTTGTTAAAAACCACACTAAAAAGAAACTTAAGTTCCTTAAATTACCAGGCTACTGAAAAAATATTAGAAAGAATAATATAATATATTTAATTTTGTTATAAAGAGGCTGTAAATAAAGTTTAAAGGCACAAAAGCGTGTGTCCATGTATAGTATATATTAATATATTTACTGTTTTTCTTATATAGTTTTGACCCAAAAGCTGTTGTACGGAGTAAACCTAAATGTAAATGTAAACCTTATTGCTACCCTTACTTACCCTTAATAACTACTTAGCTAGTATAACTACTTATTTTATTATACACTTTATTTGTTGTTTGTGTCATATTTACAATTATTGACCCTTATTAAGGGTGGAGGGTTAATAACCTGAGATACAGGATTTTCCTAATTCAGGTATTAGCCCACCATAGTTTTCATCACTGAGTATATTAACTTTACTGTGCTGTTAATGTTTAGTTTGTAAATTTTATAACTATACCTTCAATTTGTTGGATTTTTTTTTCGAATGTTTGTTTATACGGATTTTAATTTAAGATGAAACAATGTATAACTATGGTGAGAATAAACGCTTATTATTATTATTATTATTTTACCTTTATTGTACAATAATATTTTATAGTGTATAAAGAACTGACTTAATGTCGCATGGGCATTCTCTAGTAGAGAATAGCCAAACAAATAAATGTATTTTGTCGTGTGGATTTGCCGGCCGCGCGCGTCATACGACAGTCTACGTTACCTAGAGGCTGGCACCGACTCCAAAAATAAGTGATAATTGTAAATATTTAAATAATTATAGTTATACATATAATATGTATTAAGTAGATAATTACTTACGTTATTTATCGCGTTATTGTTATGCAGGTACAATTTTCGTCAGATTAAAGTTTTGGTCGTTTGTGTTTTTTGAAGTCGGTTTTTTTTTGTTCTTTATATATTCAAAGCCTATATTGTCCGTTATAGTATTTTCATAGTTCAAAGCTACACTTTGCTAATGCTTTAGTGATTATTTTCATAGTTAAAAAGGAACACATTGCTCGCGTTAGAGATTCGATGATGGAAATGTTTAATTCTTCACATGCAAGTAGTAATAGAAAAGCTATTGTCCCTTGGCCTAATTCGGCGTGGGCACGTAAGTATTACCTTCAAATTCAAACAAGTTTCGACTAATGAACACAGTTTCGTCGCATAATTAGTTCGTTAAGAAGTTTTAATTCTATTTCTGAGGCAAGTTCAAAATCAAAACATTTACATAGGTAAATCAGGTGCTGTTGTTTTGTGTTTACAAGTTGGGATGGGAGCGAAAATTTAAATGAACTAGCGTGTTTATTGACTTAACAGGTGTAAATTACAAGTTAACTTCATTAGTTATGTGCTAATTAGTTTACCTAATATTAATATTGTGTTCATTGTATTAATTTATATATTTGTAAGCATTTTGCGGGTCATAACAGATATGGCAATAAGGCATCTGACGTTTGTTGTCGATTGGGCTGGTGGTGTCGCGGTAGTGCTGGATATTCCAGGCCCCGCGGCACCTCCCCCTATCGGCACATGACAGAGGGTAGTGGGTATTCCCTGCCTCCCTTCCATCCTGAGGTAGGGTGAGTCCCACATACCAATCACTCCCCCCGGGTGACGGCTAAATGTATTTTCCCCGGAAAAAAAAATATATGAATACTTACTTGTATTTCTAATCTAGTTCACATAATATGCATATACAATTAACAATACCAATCACATTATTATTTATCTATATCACATAATATAGGACGTTTACAATTCAATGTTTACCCACAAAATCAAGTACCTAAACGTTTGTGAACACATCGTAACGATGTACGGCAAACACAAATGCGATGTAAGCAAAATTAATTGCAGGACTGCGGTGGATGGGATCGTAATTAATTGCTAGTACATCACAACCGCGATTTTCCTGCGTCTGTTTGCTCTTTCATATTTGCCTGCATTATGTATCTCTTTGAATTAAAAAAAAATCAACCAATTATAGAATGTTTATTTTTGATTTGAACTCGTTTACTTTGTTACATACTCGTACTGGATGGGTTTTATTATCGCCCTGAAAATTGAGTGTACCGACATAAGTATTGACTTACATTAAATTTTCAAAAGACTATGATGATGATGTGCCTATACACACGACCAACATATTATAGTCTAAACGAGTATTTTATTTAAAAAAACAAAATAAACAGTGTATGTGACTGTTTGACCACCGAAGCAGAGCGAAAAAGAAGAGCGGTGGGCGAGGTAAGAATCCTCCAATAGAATCGTGACGCGCGAATATATAATTGGCCACAGCATCTTATCAGATGATTGTTGCAGTGCCTTATTTAGGTTTGATGCAGCGTGCTGCATTTTCTTTTGTGACTAAACAGTCCGATGGCTGCACGACAGCTTTTGCCACACAAGTCACAGATGAAACGTGAGTCCGGGGCATTAGGGGCTGAGATTTAATGCAATTCTATTGGCTAATTTTACTCCGATTCGCCAATGATATTGTTTAAATAACACATAATTATCACTGCCGTAGTTCAATGCTACAATATTATTGGCCAAAGGAAGCTTTTCTATCAAGAACTTCGTTTCCAACAATCGTTTTTTTTTCGCGAACAATGAGCTCCCAGCCGCTGTGTTTTTTAATAGCTACGTTGTCTTTCTTTAAACGTGGTCTAAAGATAGTTCTTTTTCATGGTGGGTAGTAGTATTGTAGGATCTACGAGCAGCGGTAAACGTTTAACATTAGATGGGTCGCTTGCTCGTCTGCCTTCCACAGAAAGAAACATTTTTTTTTAAGAAGAGCTTTCAGGATGTCCTCGCTCTACTTGATGGTAAGAGGTCGTGAGCCATTCACAACAAACCCATTGCGCCTGTCGCCCTCACCCTGAAAGCCCACTGAGATGCCGTTTCACGCCCCGCCTGAAGAACCCAGGATTGTAAGAGGAAGTAAATACATGAGCTGGAAGGGTATTCCATGACTTAATGGCACGGGGCAGAACGACACATTCATACATATAGTTTAAGGTCTTCACGAGAATGACGAAACAAATTCACATAAAAAGTAACGTGTGCTTGCACACACAATAGCTTTATCAGGGCTATATTGAGAAGCTCTTTCGACGCGATATAACTGCTCGAGTATGACTGCGCGTGCCCCCGCATTCCGCTCGGGACTTAACTTGGCTCTTGCGATATTACTTCCCCGTCCCAACCGTCAAACGGAACATCTTACCCACGGAACTGTATCAAGAATAGAACGGCCATTTCCAACAATGAGGGCTATGTTCGGCCTCTGCTGAATTGAATCCGAAATGAGGTGATAGGATAGAGAACCAAAGGCAACGACATAGCTCATCAGATTGGCAAGCTGACGCCGGCCCATATTAGCCGCAGAACGAATAAACGTTGGAGAAAACGAGTTGGAGTGGAGACCGCTTCTCGGCAAACCTAGTGCACTCCCGGGCCAGGTGGAGTGGCGATTTGACCAAGATGGCGGGTAAGTGCTACATGTGTGAAGCCCTGGATCTAGCAAAGTGGCGAACAATGAAGAGGCTTATGTTCAGCTGTGGACTGCGAGAGGCTGATAATTTCAAACAATCATTGTTTGTGACTTCTCTTTGAAACTAAGCGTTAATTTATATTGGAAGGGAGGTTCTCTTTGAAACCAAGCGTTCGTTTCAAATAACCTCCCTTACAATATGTCTGTCTTGTCTATTGGTACTGCTCTATTGGTGGGCAAAGATTCTTGTCGGGATTAACCGCCATAAAAACATTGTGTACGGGCATATTTGGAGGCTATATTAGCCCGAGAATATCCGTGCCAACGCGATGAGTGTCTAGACTTTGCTAGTTCTTATGACTTTTAACAAATTATGTTCTACAGCGCTAAATTAAGTCACTTTCAGCGCAAATAATGCAGGTCTATCTCTGATATATTTCTGTGATTTTGCTCTTGAATAATTCCTTATAAATACTCGCAGACAACGTTGCTGTGAACTGCTATGCGTAACATGAGGATTATCGCGTTAATCCGCTATTGGCCAAATACATGTATCAATAAAATAAATTACTACAATTTTAATGAACAGTGATTTGTTTCTAGCTTTTAAAATTGAGTTAACCTGTGCCCGACCTGCGCTACGAACCACGGATAGGTGAAAGTGGTTTGGAGCGAAAAGATGATGGGTCGCTCCCTTACATCCCACGTATGACTCCGTACCCAACCTGATTACGGAGTCTGCTACACGTAAGAATTACGTAATATACATAATTATATTCATTATTATTGTCTGCTAAACTAAACATCGATCACAGTACCAAAGCATGATACAGGTTATGTCTGATAAAGACTCGTATCGACGCCTGATATCTGTATAAGTGTTATGTTTTGTTCAGACACTTTTTTGGTCAGAATCTATCTACCTACGTACTTAGTTAGGTATTAAAAGTATTTCTACTTATTTTAAAAATAAGGTTTATTGATTAGATTAAAGAATATGGGGAATATGGAAGGAGCCCCATGCCCTGGAGTGGGACCGACAAAAGAATGGCTGATGATGATGATTATCATTTCATGATGATGATTCATATTTTATCACAACTCACCGATATTCAAGAGAGAAAAACCTACTGCTAGTATCTAATAAGCAACAGTACCAAATAGTTGATTGGTGGTATGTATATTATGTCGCAGTCATCTGGTTGAATCTCCTATTTAATTGAATGGCTAGCGCGTTAAATGAACTAAATTACAATCACCTGACTACTTTTACGTCCGCTCTGTTCAAAGGCCTATGTTAAGTGACGCTTGTTTAATCAACGTTCGGCCTATTCATTCAATTAAATAGGAGATTCAAACAAATGACTGCGATATATTGACCACAATAGGAGCGTTTTCACATAATTTTAATTTTTTCTTAAAATTTAGATTTACATAGTTTATTTTATAAAGACTACGATATGAAATAACATCCCGATAGGAACTAAACTTTTGTATTTTACTCAATAAATAACATAAGTTAGAAACGAACATATATCGTGTGAGATCTACTAGCTAATCACGTTGTTTGTTGTTGTAAGTAACGCAAACGAAATTATCATCTGTCGCTCTATCATAAGGTTTCATTTTCGTCAAACATTCCGTTCTCGCTATTATTAAACCAATGTCAAAGTCGTTTATAAGCCGCTCTGTTTAGTACACACGGATAGTCTGAGATATGATAACGTGTCGTATCAAAATAATACACGTGTGTTATCTTTAATATTAATAAAATATTGTTATATTGTGCTTATTATCACCACTGATTGTAATACCGTAATTTGTTCACTAATTTTGTTAAAACTTTGTTAAAGTGTAAGTACCTGATCTGTGTTTAGAATATTAAACGCTCTTTAACTGCTCAATCGGAGCGCTACTGAGGAGACAAATGTATGTGTTGCTTTAGCATTTAACAAAACGTACTTTAAAACTACTATTTGGTAGATTTTTATAATTCTTTCTTTTATGATAATTTTTCTGGAAACGAAACATGAGAAAAGTTAATATGATACCGTTTTACTTTATTTCAGGCCGGTAGTTAGTTTGTTACTTTTAACGAGGATGCAGCTATAATTAACAAAAAAAACTTCTGAATAACAATTACAAAAACAAAAGCTTATATTATTTTGTTCAGAATGATAAACAACAGGATGGCAGCGTTCAAATTGAAACCCATATTTAGTTTGATGACAGCCAATAAGAACTTTGTAAGGTAAGAAAGATCAGATTTTATAAAGTATTATTTTACTGATAAATACCTCACTAATCACTAGCGAAGACCATAGACCACGGCGTGGTCATTGCGACAGACCCTATAAATGCGGGTTGGATATCATAAAAGAGGATATGGTAGAGAAAAATCACACACCGTGGGATCGGGCAAAGTGGAGGAGATTCAGCAGGATAGCGGACCCTGGCTATGGGCTGAGGGAACGCTGGGAAGAAGAAGAAGGACCTCCACGCTATGTCGAGCTACTATATTATAAAAAGAAGAATATTTTACTAAATAGTAACTACAATACCTTAAGTCGACCTTTCTACTGAACCTGATACTTATCATAGGTTCGACACCTATACGACTGCCCAAGGCAAGCGTTTTGAGTATTTTTATTATTTTTTATGTCTTACGTGTACATTATAATACGTTAATAGATTGTATCTTCGGTTGTCTTCAATTTAATTCCTAATAAGAATAACAAAAAGAGGGAGTACCTACTTTTTTATTTAAGCCTGTACTGTCCCACTGCTGGGCAAAGGTCCCCCCAATTCTTTCTAATCGTTTACCTGCAGCATGCTACTGCTAACCTGGTAAATAGTGATCCAGATCATCACGCCACCTCTTCTTTGGCCTACCTCATGATATTTATATTATCTATTATGTGATATTGATTGATATTTATTTAATTTCAGGCCTTTACAGCTCTTATCCTATCTAAAAGATGTATTAAATACCTACTTAACGAACCATTGTTTCAGAACGGTAGCTGTAAACTCTACAACGGTAGATACCGCTCCGGTTAAGCCATGGTCCGAAATCCCTGGCCCGTCGTCTTTACCTATCATTGGACAAATGCACCACTTCTTGCCTAGAGGTAGGAACTTCACATGATTTGACGACCTTGGTAGCGTAATGGCTAAGTGTTCGCGCCAATAAAGCGGCAATTGAAGGTTCCGGGTTCAATTTCTAGTCAAATTTGCCTTTTCTAAATTATTTCGGATCTGGGTATTCTGGGAGATGCAACTAGTCATCATTTGGTACTTGTAGTAAGTACAAGGGAAATTCATATTTTAAGACCAGGTGGATTGTGTAAATTGTTTTCCGCAATTTATTATTATTATTTATTTAGGGGAGACCGGGGACAATAGTAACAATTTTTAAGCCACGTAAAATTTTCGGAAAAATCACTTTCATATCCTTTTTTTTGTGAAATGTCAATTCTGTTAGCGTGTAGTGCAAGACACTTTTAGCGCATAACTATATGGTGTTACATAGCGCCTTTCTATCCTTGATACATTATGTGGCTGATACATATTGATCTTAATTTCAGGTGAATTTTATACCCTTATTTCGTCTGTCCTGGACCTTTTTCTGGAGATGAACAAGAAATATGGTCCGATAGTCAAAATGTCTGGTACGTTCGGCAGCCCAGACGGCGTAGTATTGTTTGACCCGGAAACTTGTTCACATGTTCGTATTTATTTTATATTTTTACAGATTTATCTAATGAATTACATTACAGTTGGTTCGGTTCATAAAACTAATAAATGTAAGTTGAAGTCATGAAGTTTCCTAAGTTTATTTTAAAGAATTTCATTTAATGCAATTAACGCATTTCATTGGTTGATGGTTGATGGTTTATTTCAAGAGTTATTTTTTTAAAGTTCATTGACCGAAAATAGGACTAAGTAGATTATATAATTTTGTGTGTATCATCATCATCATCATCCTAGCCTTTTTTCCCGATTTCTCACTTTGTGTGTATACTATTTATTATTTGGTACAATAACTATAGATGTTATTATCAACCTGATGAATTGCTAAAACATCAACGATCAAGTATTCGTTATCACAGCGACTTGGGTTGACTCTAGACGTTTGGGTTAACTCTAGTTTTAGTAAGTTGCCATTAGAATGTTTTATGTTAACAGACAGTAAACTTTCCGGAATAACTTTCAAAAATCACTTTTAATTTTTTTTATGAAGGATGTAGGTATTTTTAAAAGATTACACCAAATGTTTTTAATCATAGATATTGCGGTCAGAAAATTGGCACCCTTTCAGACCTGGATTTGAGTCACTCAATTACTACAGAAGAAACAAACATACTAAATATGAATTTCATGGTTTGCTTACTGAGTAAGTAATAACTTAGTATTTTATAAGTCACATTGTTCTAGATTTGTATGGAATTACTTAGAAAAAAAATGTATTATAACATAATATATGTATAAACTTGGACAACATTCACATACTTTACACTATATATGTATACTTATGTATACATATGTATACGATGTTATCATCAATCATGAACACATACTTGTATTTTTAAAAATCTCGAAATAGAAAAATTCCGGTCAGTCCCGGGTCAGTTCCATTTCGTTGAGTCATCCTCTTTTTTTATAAAATAAATTATGTAAAATAAAATAAAAATGATTTAAAAAACGACTCAAAAGATTGTAAGTGTTTTTTATTAAATTAATGGGAGAATTATTTTTTTCAGCACAGGCGAAACATGGAAGAAGTTTCGTTCTACAGTGAATCCAGTTTTGTTGCAGCCGAAAACCATCAAACTTTATAGTAGTATGCTCGATGAGGTGTCAAAAGATATGATAACAAGGTAAACGACCCATCATTTTCATGTCAGTGGTTTATGCCACGTTTCTCCACTGATTTAGCAAATCCGCAGATATTAATATATAAGTAGTCATTGAATATTAAAATCCGCTGAAATATTTGTCAAAATATACCTAATGTGTTTACTAAATAAGACTAATGTTCGCGTAGCTATTTACAAAGTCGTAAGTAATATCAGATATTTCAAGAAGAGAATGTGTTCCAAAATTTGTAGACTTGAGGAAAAAGTGTTTGTCCGGATCACAGATCTGTGATCCGGCATGCATCTGTATAAAAATTATGAAGAATCTAAATAAATCAAATCTGAGAAACTAATCCCTTATTTTTTCAAACGATTAAAACGTTTTTCAAATTATAAAATTTTTAAGTTGCGTGTGGAATCTCCACTTAAAGTTTTATATTATTTAGTAAACCAAGGTCTTCAATTAGTTAAATGCTTTTATCTGATTTTAGAATGAAATCAATTCGCGGAGAAGATTTCAAGCTTCGGGGAAAATTTGACATGGAAATGAACCTGTGGTCATTAGAATCCATAGGATTAGTTGCTCTCGGACGTCGTTTGAACTGCTTCAACCGAGAGCTCTCAGACGATTCGCCAGAAAAGAGACTTATACAATTGGTTCACGATATTTTCAAAATAGCTAATGAGCTGGACTTCAGACCAAGTTTGTGGCGGTATTATTCAACTAGAAAATATAAGAAAGCAATGAAGATGTACGAGGAGCAGGAAAAGTAATGTACTGTTTTATTGTGTTTAATTGGGAACAAATTATTTCTAAAAGTTAGCTTACGGAAGTGGGTATTCTTCAAAGTGGGTACTTCACTGGTTATGTGGCCACAGAACTTCACAACCTTTCACATTTAGTTATCCCAATGCTTTTGCTATCATTCCGAAGATAAATTATTACCAGGCAAATAGCATGCTACCTAAGTACAGTCTCATCAGCGTTTATATCAGCGTTTTACTTGTCATAGGGTCACCAATAACGGTGGCCGATAAATAAAACTTGTCACGAAAATCAAAGTAAATAAAAGTATATTTTACTGTGTCTGCTTTCCAAACATTTAAAGTCTGGTATTTTAATAAAAGTAATTTAATACAAAGCACATTTACGATTTAATTAAGGTACGTTTTCTGTATATTCATCACAATATTATTTCAGTACCGCAAGGTATTTCGTCGAACAAACGATACAGGAATTAAACCAACGAGGCGATGCCGACAAACGATCTGATGACGAAAAAGGAGTTTTGGAAAAGTTGCTCGAAATCAATAAAGAAGTAGCAGTCATTATGGCGTCCGATATGTTATTTGCTGGAGTTGATACGGTAAATTATTAAATACAAAACATACATTGCGTTGATAATGATGTTAATTAGGTAAGTAAGGCAATGCTTAAATATGTGAATATTTACTTAATTATGATATTACAGAATGTCGCATACGTTGTTCCGATCCCAAATTAGATAGCTTGAGCACTTCTTTTGTAAGTATCTTAAGAGCGAAAGAAGTTAAAACTAAAAAGTAGAACTCTCTCTGATGCGTTCCCGCTTCGTACAATTTGCAATCCTTGAAATGAAGATGCAAGAAGAATTATGTCAGCCAGCATGGCCGTGGCATCTAAATAAATACGTTACGGTTTTTTGTCAGCTATGATCGCTGTAATGTAATTCACTAATTGATTAAGCAAGTATAAATAAGAGACTTACAATAACTGGGCTTGCTAACCGTATTTAAAAAGTAGATAATAGAAAACTTTTGAGTTCCAATACCCAGTCAAACTTCCTAGTCCTAGGAAGATAAGATTACAAGTTTCTCTTAATGAATTCAATATAATTTACTTAATAGCAACTGATACTTCCATTATTTCCTAAAAATTGTACCTAAAGTCGAAGTTACTTAGAATGATAAGCGGATTAAGACTTCAAAAGAACAACCATCTTCAACTTCTATGAAAGCCTAAAGTATTTATAAAGTTGTATTAGAATAGCCTAAATTAAATTTACAGACTTCGAATACGATAACAGCGACATTGTATCTCCTGGCCAATAATCAGGAGAAGCAGGATAAGCTAAGGGAAGAGTTGAATTCGCAGCAAGAGAGACGACCTTACTTGAAGGCTTGTCTTAAGGAATCGTTGAGAATGATGCCTGTAGTTGCAGGCAATGCCAGAGTTATCAGTAAAGACTATGCTGTCTTGGGGTACAATATACCAAAAGGAGTAAGTTGTTTCAAATATTTCACAGTAGATGTTACACAAATCAGTAGGTACGATAAATAGTGATATTGAGAGTACTTGCTTGTTTTTACAGTGACTAGGGCTTTCCTTTTGGTTTTCAACAGGGAAAGCCACGAAACAATACAGTAGCCCAGTATCTACTTTATAACTGAAACAGTAACAGTTTTAGCTTCAGCTTTAATAGCTCTATGTGTAAGACATTGAATAAAACTGCTATAGCTCGGGCTCAAATAGGCAAATTCAAGTAGATGTAATGCAAATCCAAACCGCTACTCTTGCCAAACGTCTCACGGAACCGCCAGAATTAGGTTATAGCATCCGCGAGAGTCATTGGCTTTATACTTACAAATCAAATATATTTTGCTGTGTATTTCCCCAATTTTGGTACCAGTAGTAAGTTTGGTATAAATCTATAATAGATTCTGCAATTCCGAGGGAATAGTCAATCCGTTGCTTACTCCGATAAAAGAACTCTCTTTAAATATAGTTTAAAGAAGGACAAACGTTGTTATTTTGAACGTGCACTCAAAAAGAATACGTTTATCAGTTTTTATTCATAATTATTGCCATAAATTATTCTAATTCTAAAATAAGGAATAATTCTATGAATAACATTTCAGACAATGGTATCATTCATGCACCAATGCATGGCAATGATGGAAGATCAGTACCCGAGACCCAAAGACTACATTCCTGAACGCTGGATAGTCCCGAAGGACGACCCTTTGTACCACGGCAACGCTCATCCCTTCGCCTACATGCCTTTTGGTTTTGGAGTCCGTAGCTGCCTCGGTAAGGGATTCAAATAGTAATTTATGTAATCATCCTACTATCCCACTTCCTACTATAATATTATAAATGCGAAAGTTTGTTTGTGTCGGTGAGTAGGGTTTCTTGGGGTTAGGGCTGGGCCGGCATGGTGGTGGCAACTGACAGGTAACTGACCAGTTACTTGCCCGTTGTCACAGCGACTTAGGCTTCTCTTTCAACCAGGCGTAGGGAAGCCATGTCTAGCTTCTATAAAATATTATGCAAAAATGCAACAATTTTGCTCCAAACTGGGAATTGGGACCTTTGTTGTCAACCTATTTACAATCCAAATGTGTTATTATTTTAGGTCGCCGCATAGCTGAGTTAGAGTTGGAAACTTTCCTCGCGAGACTCATTCAGAATTTCAAGGTGGAGTGGGAAGGACCGCCCATACAAGTAGCATCCACATCATTAAACTACATCACTGGACCTTTTAATTTTAAATTCAAAGATGCTTAAACGTACAGACTTTGAAATCGTTTGATCGTATTTTACTGACAATATGACTTTATTTTTATTTTGTTGACGTATAAAATTAGAAAGTTGCACAATTTATAAATTATAATAAATTACATACTGTTAATTATTGTTTTTGATATTATTAAAACATTGTACATTTTAATTTGTGTCTTATTATAATTTATTCTAAGGCGGAAGGAAGCCATGTCGAGCGACCTACTATAAAAATAATTTAGAAAAGTAAAAAAGTTCACAGCGAACCATTACTTGAATGCAATCCCAAAGCATGCTTTTTTTTATTTTATATAGAAACTAGCTTTTGCCCGCGACTTCGTCCGCGTGTTTAAATTTATACATACAAAAGTTTTTTCCCGCTAACTCCCGTTCCCGTGGGAATTTCTCAAAATACAGCCATAACTAAACTTTATATTTACTAAGGTACCTGCATGCCAAATTTCAAGCGTCTAACTTAAGCGGTTTAGATTTTTCATACAAAAGGATTTTCCCGCTAATTCCCGTTCCCGTGGGAATTTCGGGAATTCCTTTCTTAGTGCACCCCTACGGTACCTAAGCTACGTCCCTTCCAAATTTCAAGTGCCTACGTTTAGCCGTTTGGGCTGTGCGTTGATATGTCAGTCAGTCAGTCAGTCAGTCAGTCAGTTTCTCCTTTTATATATATAGATTAGAACAAATGAACAACAGAACATTAAATTGATAAACCGACTTCAAAAAAAACACAAACGACCAAAACTAAAAAGCGATAAATAACGTAAGTAATTCTATCCTTAATACATAATTATTTAAATATTACAATTATCACTTATTTTTGAAGTCGGTGCCAGCCTCTCAGTACCTAACGTAGACTGTTGTTGTATGACGCGCGCGGCCGGCAAATCCACACGACAAATATACATTTATTTGTTTGGCTGGCACCGACTTCAAAAATAAGTGATAATTGTAATATTTAAATAATTATGTATTAAGGATAGAATTACTTACGTTATTTATCGCTTTTTAGTTTTGGTCGTTTGTGTTTTTATTGAAGTCGGTTTAATTTTTTTTTAAAAAATAATTTTATTTCTCTATTTTTAGTTGCGTTAATGTGCTGTGACCTTGAATAAAGGCTAATTAATGTCCTTAAGAGTTTTACTTAGGAATGATAAATTTTGCTTTAAGTCAAGTGAAGACTTTGCGATCTAAAATCAAGCTTCACGAATCACTTACCAAATCACCTGCCCTATTAGCCCTGCATAAGTACATACTACTACCTAGTTTAATGTCGACCAATGTCAGTACTGTCCCCTAACTCCTAACCTTTAAGGAGTTCTGTGGCTTCATCATCAGCACCAGATGTTGACGCCCGGAAGCATATACCTGAGTAAAATATGATTAAGTAACAAAAACACCATATGAGCATACAATTTTCGGTTGTTGCCCTCAATTTCTCCTGGATCCCATCATCAGATCCTGACTTGGTGATAATGGGACCACCTCGGAAGTGTCCTCTGTCGAACTGTCGAAAAATTTTTGAAATCCATCCATAATTGACGGAAATATCGGTGAACATACATAAAAAAAAAATAAAAATATTATACATACAGACGAATTGAGAACCTCCTCCTTTTTTCGAAGTCGGTTAAAAATAAAAAAAATGACATATTATTGTATGTGACTATGTGTGAACTAGCTTTGATGTCGCATCAACCTAATTTAAATTGATTGGAGTTAACAGCAATATTATTATGCAAACATCTAGTTTAAAATCAGCGTTCCGTTTGGCAAGTATCCAAAAAGTTTACGCCAGGTAAGGTTTTCAACTTTTATTGAAAAAAATAGTTCAAAATAACGTGAACGGATTTGAAAACACGAAAAGAGCAGACCGTATCTGACGATTTTATAATACTTAGAGATTAAACGAACTTACCTTATAGTGAAGTTCTATCCTAATTATACGAAGGCTTCGTTCGAAGAGATTAGCATATATACACTAGTAGTAACGCGCAGCACTCACCGTTCCATGCACTATTTCAGAAATTTATTCTTTACTTTTTTTTTTTTTTTTTGTCGGTATTTCGATATTTGACTTGCAACACTGCCGCCATATTGCTCATTTAGTTTAGAGATGATGTTTTATACTCGTATTTTACGACTATAATAGGGTAGGAGAAAGCGACTGGGAGGGAGGGTTGCTAATCTCTTCGAACGAAGCCTTCGTATAATTAGGATAGAACTTCACTATAAGGTAAGTTCGTTTAATCTCTAATTATACTTCACGCTTCGTTCTCGAGATTAGCATATATACACTAGTAGATATTTAGATACGGTCGTAAAATACCTATGCCATAACAATAACTACCAACTTAAGTTTTTTTTTTTTTTTTTTATATATATTTAAGCCCATTATTGTATAGAAACAAAATATCAATTAGATTACCTATTTGTTTGTTTGCTATAATTCTCGCGATACAGTTATCCGCACAATAATTAACAGGCCATAAAATTTTATAATTTACAGGTTATAAAATTTTGCACAGGTTTGCGAGCTACTCGTAGCGCTCGCTCTAACCAGCACTTTTCCTAATCTGGGCGATGTTAGCGCCAAGTCTCTGTGCAGCCGACGTCTCGGCGTGCTGGGTGCTTTGCGCAGTGAACCTAGAAGTATCAATTCCGCTCATACATAGAACATCTTTAATCCATTGTGACAATGTTTGTGTCCCAACTGGCTTATGAGGCCTGTTGAGACTTAAAACAGAACATCATTATTCTCTCTATAGCTACTAGTATGTAACTTCGATGTAAGTAAGTAAAGTTTTTGCGGGGCAAATCTCTGGACGTTCTTTAAAAAATTGGAGAATTAATAAGGGTTGAGCTGCTCCAGGTTTGGACGTCTTTATTAAATATACGTTACTTATTTTGATTTTGAAAATGTCTGCACTCTATGTGCAGTAGCAAGAGCCAAAAGAATAATAAGTTTCATTGGTATTTGACATTTGTTAAGTTATTTATTTGGAAACCATTTTTCAAGATAATTTAAAACCGTATCAAATATATTATTATATCCATAGGATTCGTATTTATAACCATAGGAATTGATGTAGAATATGTAAAATGACGTATCCCATGTCTCATTATACGTAGGCATTGGTGGCCTGGAGCGGAACACCCCTTTAAAAATCGTTATCAGAAATGCTCTCCTTCAAAATCAGCCTTAAGGCCGACCTATAGGATATTAATGTACGTACGGGAGATCAGTACGGTACGACTGAACTCCCTCATTAAACAAAACGGTCAAAAAAATTTATTATTGCTGGAATCGATACTTCATAAACATTCAACTTATGCTGCTTACAATAAATGAACCACTTTTTATAGCGACCTTCGTATTGTTTATACGAGTTTTCTGACAGAGAATTTAACATTATATCCAATGAAGTTAGCGGGATACCTCATCTTAGCATTGCCTCCCGGACAAGACTCCTGCCACCAGGGTAATCGTTGTGTGCATGGGTCGGCAGCTGGAATCATTTGATATCACGAGCATTAAATTCTCTGCGGCCTTAAAAACCAGAAATTTTGAAACCACAGTTTCTGAAAGAGTGGGTTCCACGGTTATGTAGGCCATTGTGGTACAACCATTATACCCTTGGGCTATTATTATAAAGGGAGGAAATGCTTAAAAATAGCAATTTAGTAAACGCATTTACGGCGTACGCATACGGGTCCCGATGCCAGGAGACATAGATAGGACATTTATTATTATTAATACGGCTGGCAAAAAGGTCTATAATATTTTGGGTGCCTAACTTGAAAACTATTCATCGTAGGCATAGTCTGAAAGCTGCCATTCTATTTCAGAATGTGTTTGTCTCGATTCTGCATCGGCGATTGCGTTTTACGATGACCGAATATACGACGCATATAAAATTAACTTTTTGTTTTTACGTGTAACTTGTGTTAGATGTGGAAACTGGATACCTCCCATACGGTGTAGGAAATAGCAGTAGTATTGTCAATACGTAGAAGGATCTAACAGTCAGAAAGCTGTTTGACAAATATCTTAAGGCCAATAAATGCAGCCATAATTTCTATGAAATTTATGTGCTGCCTGCCTTCCTCAGTACTCCAAGGACCACTAGCTCCTCGCTTACCACATGCTAGACCCCACCCCGTTGTTGAGGCATTGAAAAAAGTTCCAGGTCATAGTTGGCATCTTTGATTTTACAACTTGCACCGTGGCTTTTTTCATCGTTAATGATGAAAATTAATGCCTTAAGCAGCTTTTTAGTTCGCTGAAAATTCAAGGCATGTCTTATAATCATAGTCGATGAGACATAAATCATCTAAGTATATGGTTGATACATAACCAGTAGATCTCTATAAGTTTATAACCGGCTTCATCATTATCAGCCTATTGCAGTCCACTGCTGGACATAGGTCTCTCAAGTTATTCGCCACTTACGGCAAACATCTGGAGGATATATCCATAATAATCGCCAACCGGCTTCATAACTTTGGTAAATACGTATGGAGCCGTGTTGAGACCAAATGGAAGGACATAAAATTCAAATATAGAATTTTCAAATTGGAATCTTAGGTACACGTGCAATAATCTTCCTTCCTTAATTACAAAAAATAGGCGTCTATTAAATCCCATTACTTAAATAGCTGTCTTGTGAAATAAGTTTCAAGACAGTAGACCGTAGCAGACCTTAGTCTTCCAATTGGAATAAATTCGTATCAATTTATTTGTTCAAGGATTTAAACCGCGGGATGAACCGCATTGTGCCCTTTGGTTTAGGTATTAAGAAAATAAATATTGGCTTTCACGAGCAGAATACTAATAATTTATCAATGGCTTCGGTGTAATAAGCCCTTTCCGACTCGAGAGTATTTCCTCTTAGCATATGGAAAGTTTGGATCGGAAACTTTGAAAAAGGAATTTTATAACCTTCAATATACGACAAGAAAGCGGGTCGTTAGTTATCATCTGCCACCACCACTTAGCGGCGAGTGTAGCTCGGCCGTTGCTGATGATGCTGCAACTGCGATGAGCTGCCGGGCCGATTGTTCGTCAAGGTCGCTGCAGGCTGCCTCATCCTCGGTGGGCCCATCGGCCTACGGCTTGGACCCGGATTTTTCCAGTTTAAATTCCTATTAGGAATTGATGTAGAAGGTGCTTGATTTTTCATAGACGTTTTGGGCGTTTGTGGTTTTAAATCCGTACCAGGTTTGCAAATAGCTTTTGCCAATTTCAAGGTCTCAGCCAAGTTTTCACCAAATAGATACTTGTCTATATTGATGCATCTGGTGCTATCTGCATGTTGGCATTCGCAAATAATCTGGATTGAATCCATCAGCAACTTCAGTTAGGTCAGGCAGAATAAGAGATATTTATAGATAGATATTTTCTAAATGACTACGATGATGGCCAGGGCGGCCTTGTCATCATCACCGGACTGTTGGGGGAGCGGAAGGCTCTCACCCCTAAGTATACTAAGCAGCACAGCTAAGGGCGCCCCCGAGTGGGGCTCGGGCCTCCTAGACCGAATGTGGCCCAATGTTGTAATCTAACAGATAGATTTTCATGTAAATCTTTTCCCTATATTTTATCAGTAGTTGGATCTATACCAAGTATGTCCAATAATTCTCCATCCAAGTTGGAGGACCCTTCTACTGTAACTGGTTCTGACGTCCACCGTCGCCGAAGTATATGGGGCGGCGTTATGCGACGAAGTTGTCCCTACAGAATAATATGAAACTGTCTTCTCACCCGGAATCTCATAGTAAATAGGAGGTGATTCTGACAGCCCTGTATTCGCCTCAGGCGATATACTGGGTGAATCTTAAATAGCCTTTTCGTCGTCCGTCAACCTCACATAATCGTAGTCTAAAAAGACATAATACTTGTAAATAGATGTACTAAAAGACAGTCCCTAGTTGTATTAACACGTACTGTCCGCAAGACACTCGGTGACGTTATAAGATTGTTGGTTAGTAAGAGGCAGTCCCAAGTTGTATGAACACGTACTGCCCGCAAACCAATTATTGGTATTGTTCAATAACTTTTATCAGTAAGAGACAGTCCCAATGCTCAGCACGTACTGTCCGCAAACTGTTTTATTATATTTTTACACATACGTAAATATCACGTCATCGTCCGTCAACCTTACATACCTAATCGTAGTCTGAAAAGACATACAACTTGTAAATGGGTGTACTAAGAGACAGTCCCTAGTTGTATTAACACGTACTGTCCGCAAAGCACTCGGTGACGTTATATAATTATTGGTAAGTAAGAGGCAGTCCCAAGTTGTATGAACACGTACTGCCCGCAAACTTCATAATTATTGATATTGTTAGATAAAATTTTTATTAGTAAGAGACAGCCCCAATGCTCAGCACGTACTGTCCGCAAACTGTTTTTATTATATTTTTACACATAGGTAAATATCACGTTATTAAAACGTACATTGTTAGACAAAAAGGCGGTGCAAACTGTACCGCCCTTCTGGGCGGTATATCAACTTACTAAGGAAAATCTGACCAAATATTTAGTTCGAAATGTATAATTTCATTATAACTGTTAAAATACATACATTACATGTGTAAGTAACTACCTATTTTGCATACCTCGTACTAATGTATCCAAATCGAAAAACTATTTTTATCGTTCTAAATAAATCGTGTAAATAGGTACCTTGTTTATCCATCGATGTTTCTGACGATCGGGGCGATAAGGAATCCATACTAGAACGGCGTGGCTTGCGACGCCGCTTGCGCAGCAATTTCTTTTCGAGCTTCCTTATTTTACGTTGTTTACGATCACAATCCTCCTATCCTAAAATCCTATTATTTTTGCGTTTGCGCATATTTTAAAATCTTTCACTTTTCTATTTTATACCGCGAGCATAGTGTGGAACGGCGAAGCACTAAAACACGAATGGGCAATATGGCGGCAGTGTTGCAAGTCAAATATCGAAATACCGACAAAAAAAAAAAAAAAGTAAAGAATAATTTTCTGAAATAGTGCATGGAACGGTGAGTGCTGCGCGTTACTACTAGTGTATATATGCTAATCTCGAGAACGAAGCGTGAAGTATAATTATGCATGGACGTAGAAAATAAATTGTTTTGCTTCACTCCTTATTTAACCAATGCTCCGTCCGTTTATTTTCTACGTTCTGAGTTTTTACCATTTCTGGGTCCCAGTTAAGTCTTTTAGAATCGGTATCGGAATAGGTACAGCTTTTATTTTGATAAAAAAAATTTGGTGAAGATTCCAAAGAAATTACCAGTTTACCCCGATCGGGTGAGAGCATCCGGGGAATAGACTGATTTTGGATACAGATATTAGGTAAAAACTCGGTAAAAACCCCGTTAATAAATAAATATAGTTAGTGAAAACTTGCAAACAACGTGGAAGCTTACTTTTACTCTCCTTAAGTTGTGAAGAACTCATCAGTGCGACGATAAAAAATTACCTATAGCAACGGCAGAAAAAGAATGTCACTGCAGATAACTTTTGGTTCAAGTCATCGTCAGACATTAAGGACCGTCTCGTCCTAGAGTTATCCATAAAATTATCAATCTTTTCATTATAGTGTTTTCTTATTAACTTAAGTGTGCGCTGCGATTCCATAGAAGTAAGGTAAGGGGGAGCAAAAAAAATGGCCAATTGCTCACATCATCTCATCATTCCGGCCTATGTCCAGCAGTGGACTGTTGTGGGCTGATGATGATGATCTCAACATTCCACTTCATTATACCAATGTCAATGGTAAAACTTCGTTAACTCCGCACAGTCCTGCAAAACATAACGTAAACGATTTTTTTTGTGTTTGCTTAAGTTACGGCATACCTATTACAATCCCAAAATCCCAAATATTTCGTTATTAAATTCTGTATGCAGTATTATTTGGGGCTTTATTTAATCTGTCGTCTTTTCATCTGTCAAGAGGATCTCAAGTTTATAAAATCATGGAGATTAGACAGTAATGCTATTCGTTTTTCTCATATTTCACGAGCATAATGTACCTACTCACGTAATTACACGCAGGTATTGAGTTGCATTCAATGTCAAACCTTTTGTTTGATATGACGAGTTGATATAATGCTTTGTTTTTTATTATATTATAATCTGTAAATAGGATAATATACGTGATAATTTTATCGATAATTAGCTTTTGCATAATCAATGGATAAATATTTACAAGAACATGTCAATTAAAAATGTAAAGAGATTTTATTTTATTTATTTCTTTTATGAATACCATCTGATGATTTCGGTACTTTAGAAAATTACCTACACTTCGTCTACCTGAAGGTTGTATGGAAGAGATCGCTTACTAGCGATAAGACCGCCTGGGTTGTACCACAACTATGGCTAGTTTTTGATTTGGTCCATCTAATGTATTGTAATAGAATTAGATTATGCTATTCTTGGATATAAAATACTAAAAGGAGTATTAATTTTTTGTGAACAATCCTTCATCTAAGTTCAATTTCCTGGATATAGTGTGTTAGGGAGTTCCGGCGCTTTATCAGCGTATTGTATTATACATTTTACAGCCAACACACAGATAGCAGTCGTCACATCATATCGGAGATGATGATAACTCTGACGCCTTACTGGGAATGGGTATAGCTTACCCTAAGTGTTGCGGAGGTCTGATGGTAGTCGCTTTGTGTAAAAGCTTAGCCCTCGCCAAATCTCTCAGTTTGGGAAGCCGACCCTGAGACAATCGGGAAAAAGGCTAGGATGATGATGACAGCCAACAAGACATTCAAACAAGATAGGTAAGTACAATGTTAGAACCGTACAAAGGGAGTCGCAACGTAAAAAGAAAGCCAGTTTTAAATCAACGTAGGCCTATAGTCCACAGCTGGACATATCATAGCATCTCCAGTGGTTTGCCATTTTGGTCAAACATTTTTTATTTCAGTGAATTTCAGAGAGCACCTCGAGTTACCCCAAAATATGATACAAGAATATCACTAAGCCTAACAAGTTAACTACAGGACAATGAACTGATTTGATTTGATCAAAAGATATTATTATAATTTACCTGAACCCATTGGGATTTGGGATATACTACAAGCTTTTGGAAGCGTGAAATCTCAGTAGGAATGTTATTCCACACATCTACGACTGTCGTACACATTCGCTACTATTTCCTTAGTGTTTCTTATATCCCGCCTATTTACTACGTGAGTTCATCCGATATGCTGTAGACGTTGAGAGCCCAATCACATTTCCATAACTTTAATAAAATGTATTTCAGGTCGTCGCATAGCGGAATTGGAATTGGAAACATTTCTTGCAAGGGTCATTCAGAAGTTCAGAGTGGGGTGGGAGGGACCGGCGGTAAGAGTAACTTCATCCTCTCCAAACTACTCGTACATCACCGGACCGTACAATTTTGTTTATAAAGATGCTTAAAAATACCTTTCGTACTGTTTGTTTTGAAAAGTGACGTACGGAAAGAAAGAAGTGTAAACAAAGCTACTTGAAATGTCACAAATATTGTTAAAAATAAAAATGTTTATCATCATTAGCCTCTCTCAGTCCACTAAACTTAACATTATGCCTCTCTATCTAAATATATATAACTCAAAGGTGACTGACTGACTGACATAGTGATCTATCAACGCATATCCCAAGACACTGAACGGGTCGGGCTGAAATTTGGCATGCAGGTAGATGTTATGACATAGGCATCCGCTAAGAAAGAATTTTGATCAATTCTACCCACAACGGGATAAAATAGGGGATGACTCTATTCCACGCGGACTTAGTAGCGGGAATAGCTAGTTTGTTCCATATACCTTTAGACAGGCTCGGTGGCTCATTTGGTAGTGACCTCTGCCCTCTGAGCCAAGGGTCGTGGGTTCGATTCCCGCACAGTACAAACATTTGTGTTCATGAACATGTCTGTTTGTATTGGTCTGGGTGTTTTCTATGTATAGTATGTATTTATTTACAAAAAAAAAATGTATCTAAGTAAGTTTATTAGTTGTCTAGTACCCATAGTACAAGCTTCGGCTTAGTTTGGGGCTAGGTGGCGCTGTGTGGCCCAGCGTGGCATGTCTTGGGTTATTATACCTATACAGGCCGATGACAGTCAGTAGTGTCATCGGAGGGGACAGCAGCGTCATCGGAGCGAGCAGCTGAGCCGGCGCGTGGCGATTATGGGTAACGCCTTCAGGTGTTTGCCTAAAGTGGCAAGCAACTGGAGAAGCTCATGTCCAGCAGTAGACCGCGATGCGCTGATGATGATGAATTAGTTTTTATTTGTGTTATTAAATTATAATAATATTAAGTAGATACCCTTTTTTACATAATAGTAAGTACATAATAATGTTGAGTCTAAAAATGACGATCATTTACATCACTCTGCGTTTACGGTACGTACTACCTATCTGTAAAGGTGACTTCCATCAGTATTCATGAAGATAACAAATTTAAGCAGTAAATACGTTTTGATAATTATGATTAAATCTATTTTAAATTTCTATATAATTATCTATGAAAGGAGCCGATTTTTTCGCCTTGGAAAAAAAATATTTTCTTAATTACTCGTTATTGAAGTAACTGGCAGCTATGAGCAGCAACGAGTAATAAATACCTATATGATTTCGATTCGAGGAGAGAGTCCGACAGATACATACCTACGCGTTTTTAAAGGTATTATAACAATCACATATTTTATCATCAAGTACCTACGTATCAAACAAAATTATGTGAAAAGATTCTCAAAAGGTACCTAATCTACATAATCTACCTTAGTCGCTCCACCTTGGATAAATCAGTAATGATTCATATGATTTATAGATAATGAATTAATTTCATTCAAACATTTGGCTATAGTAACTCAAACGAGTAAAAAAACCTGTTTTTGTGACCGTTTGTGATGCAATATCAACTCTCTATCTATTTGATTCAAGACCAAAAATTGCTCGCCGTATCCTAATAGCATTCGGTCCCATCAAGGTCAAACTGATTTGTAAATAAAACTTCATAGAGTATCTGGTTTCGGTTTGGTGGTATAATAATAATAATTTTATTCATTGGCTTAGCAAAGTGATATATCTTTACTAAATATCATATTATAAAATCATAGGACTTTATATTTTGTCAGTCCACGAAAGCAATGCAGTGAATATTTTATGAAGAAATATGTATCTACATTATTACCAAAACACGGTCAGGTGACGAAAGATAACGGCAAAATGCATACGTCTTTAGTGAAACCGGTATACATTGGGACAACAATACGACAGATTTGCGTCAGGTAAATAATTCATAACCCTTAGGGTAGGTGTAAATAATTTCTAACCACCCCTTACAATTTTGACAAACAAATTGAGTATTTTTCAAATGGACACTTGTTACGAACTTTCATTTGAAAGTGGTTATTTCAAAAGTTGGAAAGTGAAATTGCATGTTTTTCAAAAAAGTTTATTAAATATTTGTAGGTACCTTATTAATAAAGTTGCGCTTTTGTTGTAAAGACCAATAGTATTTAGTGTGAACCTGCGATCATAAATACATTTGTGATCGCAGGTGTGAACGTACCTAAAATGTTCAGTTATTTGGTATAGTGATTTTTTTGGAGATGTTGACTTTGTGGAGTTGTTGTTATTACTTGTAGTTAAATATTTAGGATATTAGAATTTGTTTCGGTAATCTTTACTAAATACATTTACTAGGTAGATAATGAAATAACTACAGACCGGAAGAATTATTAAAGTTTGTAGCAAGTTAAGAGCCAATTAGTAATCAAATTGTACATTAAAATTTGTTATGAGTTGCCTTTAGGAAAAATTTTAGCAAAAGTGCTTAATAGCAAAAATAAAGAGATTAGTTTTGCAAAGGTACAAACTTATTGGCTTAACAGGTTCCTTCTCCTGTGTATCACATAATATGATGCATAACATTGTGTCTCGACCGTGAACAGGAAAAGGGTTAAGGTTATTTAACTTGCATGAATTGGAGCTGATAAAATTATCGAGCATTTGACTAATTTATATCTACTGCTGCATTAAAATAAAAAAGTCACTTTTTGAATCTCCCTTTTAAGTTGCTGTGTTATAATTATTATAACGTTTCAGAAGCCTCTTCCATAAAGTTCTTCCAGCAGCTAAGACTCAACAACTGAAGAACTACTCGGAAATACCTGGGCCTTCTTCTCTGCCTCTAATAGGACCAGCGCATCACTTCCTCCCTGGAGGTAGGTAATAAATAAATGATATGTACTATGAGTACGATGTGGCAACTGGGGGCGTCTCCCAGAATAGGTACAGAGACAATTATTTAGAAAAAAAAATCATTTCCTATATTCACCTGACTAGAAGGCACCCTGTGTCACACTCTAACCATGGCCTCGGAGAAGATCGTCAAGTCTTATAACACTAGTACTATAAAGCCGTTCCGCACTATACTAGACTGTCCTCAGAACGGTAGAAATTACGGCTAACCAGTGCGGTGCTTTAACTCATATCATAGTGTTGGTCATATTGGTACGCTCGATCGAGCCTCAGCGTATGAAGAATTCAAGCCTTACTATGTAGGGCACTCCACCTCACTGGTGGTTTTATAGCGCTACCTTCCTTACAGAAAGGTCTCTTCCAATTAAGCACTTTCCTAACAATTATGAAAATCACCTAATAATTTAATAAAAGGATTAACTTGTCTTAATTTGCTATTCTCAATTTGCTCTTAGCGTATTGAGTCCTAAACAATATCTCATTAGCCAAGTAAATTAAACATTTGTTTTGCAGCGCTACTCGAGACATCTTTTGTTCAGTTTGCAAACAGGTCTCATCTATGATTAGTTGACATAGATTTGTAGTGGTGACGGTATCTAAATACTAGATAATTATTAATTTTGAAATGAACAGTGAGGAAACAGTAGTTTCATCTTGAAATGTAATTTTTAAGCGATCTAAGTATACAATCTTCTAGAATGGAATCTATTTCATTGACTAAATGTGAATATTTTTTTCCTTGCTTTGAAATAAAAGACAAAATTCAATTAACTTTAAAAATAACAGACAAAAGATAACAAAATTCATGTCTATTACTTTTATAAAACGATTTAAATGAAATTTTCCGGACGACGATGGCACGGGGCATATTGAATCTCAGTAATCTCAGTTAAGCTAGTAACTTAACTGGGTGATGAGGTTTAAAGTGATTTTACTATCGGAATTTATTTTTAATTTTAGTTACAACGACAAACTTTTGGAGTTCTTCAATATAAGTATGTAAACATAGGAGTAGCTTTTATTTTCATCATCATATTGCGGCTCTTACAGTCCACCGCTTGACATTATGTCTCTCCAATTTTTCACTACTTTGCACCTGGGCCAAGTACTACACTATAGTATTCGGCCTTTATTTTACTACTTCGAAAATCATTATTACGAATTTTGTACTACTCGTAATAATATTACTTCTCTCGATATATACCTTATAATATGTTTGCATATTTCAGGAGAGTTACATGACATCTCTGGATTAGATTTTGGAGAAAAGCTGTTTGAGAGATATGGACCAATCATTCGTCTCAAAGGTTTCTTTGGCAGGATGGATTACATTCTGCTCTTTGATGCGGAAAGTTGTGAGCATGTAGATAAATATTCTGTGATCTATAAATCCTTGCTATATAAATAATATATAAGTACACTAGCATTCTTCAGTTTCTTTTTATAATTATTACAAGCTTTAGCCAGTCAAGTCAAACCGGAAGAAGCGAGATGTTTTTTCACATTATGCAACTATACTCGTATATTATGTACTAACATCTATACTTATTTTAAAAAAATGAAAGATCACTAAACAATTTATTCCTCTAACAATATTTTAAATTCTTTTGTATTTGATGTTTGCTTCTATTTTCCTTAATTTAAGTGTGCTTATTTTTTCTTACTAATTCAATAATTTTTTAGGTGTTAAGATCTGAAAACTGGTTGCCAATACGACCTGGTTTCGAATCAATAGCATATTACAGAAAATCTAAATTGAAGAACCCCAATGATCCAACAGGATTAATTACTGAGTAAGTAAAGGTGTCATTATTTAAAATATTTTGTTTAGATAGACAACTTTAATTATTTTGAAATCTACTTCTTCGTCTTAAAATTAAGTATATGAATATCAATGAAATCAATATCATGTTTATTTTCAAAGAGATTTCTCGTGCCCTTTTTCTTAGTGGCGGTGAAGTCTGGAAACAATTTCGCTCTACAGTGAACCCGGTGATGCTGCAGCCAAAAACCATTCAGCTTTATAAAGATATGATTGATGAAGTATCACAGGACATGGTGTCAAGGTATTTATTATGTTTACATTTCAATTTATAGCAAGAAAATATTTATTATCATCATTATTATCCTTATCAGCCAATCACAATCACAGACATAGGAATCTCTAGTTGTTCGCTACTTTGGGCAAACATCTACGAGGCTTTGCCCGTAATCGCCACGTCGGGCAGGTGGGTTGGCCATCACTGGGCGTAACTCCTAACTCCGGTGACGCTGCTGCCTGAACGGAAACAAAATTTTAACCTCAGCTCAATTCCGCCCAGCTCCGCTTCTGTTGGATCGCACCCTTAGAAAAAGCAATATGATAAATTGTTATGAGTTCCTATAGAGATACTATATCTTTTATTTGCAGACTGAAGGACATACGTAAAGACACAAACAAATTTCAAACAAAGTTTGATGAAGAGATGAACCTATGGTCATTAGAGTCAATTGGTCTCGTAGCTCTCGGTCGGCGCCTCAACTGTTTCGACCCTAACTTACCAGCCAATTCGCCTGAGAAGAGATTGATACAATTGGTCCATGAAACTTTCGCTATTTCTAATGATTTGGATTTTAAACCGAGCTTATGGAGATATTATGCGACAAGAAAGTATAAGAAGGCTATGAAATTGTACGAAGAACAGACAAAGTAAGTTATAGCAAGTTTGTATTTTATCCCATTTTTTTAATAGTAACACAGCATAATGGCTTGACTTCACTTCATAGAACGCGAAATAGAAGCTGAATTCGTTGCGGCAACGGACAAGACAAGTAACCAAATCAATCAATTGTCAGTTGCCACCGCCATGCCGGCCTACTTATTAGATCATTCTATAAACCGAATCGAAGTCGAAGTGCTAGTAGGAAAAAATGTTTGAAGTGCAAAATTATTTTATTTTATTTTTATTTTATTGAATAATCCCGAAAGTCGGCCGTTTTAATGTGACGTGGGTCATGGGTGTTCGGGCGCTCTAACCATCTTGTATATCAAAAACACCAAATCAGAAGAAACGGATGGAAATAACAAACAATTTACCTATCATAATTTTTTTTTTATAGTGGCTCGACATAATGGCTTCTCTACGCCTGATGGAAAGCGAAATAGAGGCCCAAGTCGCTGTGACAACTGGCAAGTAACTGGTCAGTGACCTGTCAGTTGCCACTGCCATGCCGGCCCAACCCTAACCCCCCACGAGCTCCGGACACCCTACTCACCAGCAGAAACACGACCCGAAGGTCATTTGGCTGCGGTATTTTATAGGGTGGAGGTCCTTCCCCGGACGGGCAGCTCAATTCGAGCGAAGATTCGCTATGCCCTACCTCTCTTAAATATTAAATTACGTCTTAATGTTGCCCACTATTATTATATAATTTCAGTATTTTGAAACATTTTATCAACACGACCATAGAGGAGCAGAAAATGCAAAAAGCGAAAGAGTCGGATGATGAAAAAAGCGTCTTTGAAAAACTGCTTGAAATAAATAAGGAAGTGGCACTAATTATGGCTTCCGACATGTTATTTGCTGGTGTTGATACGGTAATTAATAGATATTTAATAAAACATTATGAACTACTCATTATGATAGTTAGACTGGCTCGGTGGCTCAATTGGTAGTGACTCCTGCCTTCTGCCTGGTTCGATTCCCACCCGGGACAAACATTCATGTGATAAACAAGTGTTTATCACACGAACGTTTGTCACACATTTTAACACAAGTGTGTTTGTACCGTATCTGGGTGTTTATATTTGTATTTAAGTACATATTTATTTGTGGTACCTTCGTGTTCTGATACCCATAACACAAGTGCTGCACAACTTTGGGATCGGAGCAATGTAAATATGTGATGTTGTCTGTTTATTTATTGTATTTATTATATTTGACAGGCTCGGTGGCTCAATTGGTAGTGACCCCTGCCTTCTGATCCGAGAGTCGTGGGTTCGATTCCCACCCGGGACACACATTCGTGTGATGAACACTTGTGTTTGTTCCGTGTCTGGGTGTTAATATTTGTATTTAAGTATTTATTTGTGGTACCTTCGTTGTTCTGATACCCATAACACAAGTGCTTAAGCTACTTACTTTGGGATCGGAGCAATGTATGTGATGTTGTCTGATATTTATTTATTTATTTAGGTATATTTATTTATAGTCTACTGACTGACTTTCGGCCACTATGGCCAATCTCAATTTTTATTAATTTAATTCATATTTTCGAACATGGAAGGGACAAATAGGAGGTTTAGGTGCAGCGCAGACGGCACACTTTTTGTGCGATAGAGTCTGCGTCTGAGACATTTAAAAAGAGCGTTTAGGTCTGCCGACAGAATCTTCGAAGATGTGCGTCGTGTGCGTTGAGTCTGTGAAATATCCGCGACAGATTTTTGCGCGTCGTGTGCGTTACTGCATATAATTGCAAAAAAGTGCGTCACGGATAATCTGTCGCCTGCGCTGCCCCTTATGATTAAAAAAATACGCGATACGTTCAACGAACGATCGTTTTCGAGTTTAGTGGGCCCAGGCGTAGGACCAACGGCCTAAGGTGCTTTCCGATGCACAAGGGTCAATCACTGCCAATTTCCCGACTCCAGAGCTGATAATGAATAATTTCTTAACAGAAAAACCACGTATCATTTTATATTATTAATGCTTACTATATTTAAATTAATTTATTACTTATACTTGTAGACTGCAAACACCATGACTGCCACTTTATATCTTTTGGCCACCAATCAAGAGAAGCAGGACAAATTAAGAGAAGAAGTGACATCAGGAAGAGACAAACGACCTTTCTTGAAAGCTTGTCTGAAGGAATCGCTAAGAATGTTACCAGTAGTGCCGGGAAATTTGCGGGTTAGCACAAAGGAGTATGGTCTTTTGGGCTACGATATACCTAGAGGGGTTAGTGTCTATTATTCTCGTACAATGTGACTTGTGGAAATTTATTTGATAAAAACTCTTTTATACTCTTGGCTTCCGACGCGAGAGTTCATAGCATAGAGGGCATAGCGATTCTTCGCTCGAATTGAGCTGCCCGTCCGGGGAAGGACCTCCAACCTATAGAAAACTCGGAAATCCGGTTCACTCTCTCCTTGCACGTCGGGAAATTTTATTGCTCAAAGGACAAGAAGCCCGGCAATGAGTCATTATTTTATTATTTCCAAACTCCTAACGACAACCTACTGTTCGTGAAGTTTTATATACCTTTATGCTAAAAAATAAACAACAAATATTACTTGTATTGATTCCAGACTCAACTAATACTGATGCATCAAACGATGTCGATGTTTGATAACCATTACCAAAGACCGAAAGAGTATATTCCTGAACGGTGGATTGTGGGTAAAAACGACCCCCTGTATCATGGCAACGCTCACCCTTTCGCCTACAGTCCGTTTGGATTTGGTGCGCGGAGTTGTATAGGTATGTATAAGTGATATATATATTCTGAGTAATAAGCCTGCGTAAATTATAAAATGACATCAATTTCTAAGATACGTGACGTAAGCGTTGTCTTATTTTATTTACAGTGCGTCCTAAGTAGATGTTTTGTTAGTACTGTAGGAACAGACTTGTCCCTACAAAAAGTGGAAGTACTTCCGCCGAGCTAGGTGATCGTGTTCGGGAACCGCGGCCCGATGGATCATCTTGGTTTTGTCGTAAATATAGTGAGTCGTGACGAAAACTTCGTATGTGCGTTGTAGGTCTTCCATAGAACATGTATCGCGCAATTTCGTTCTCTATGAAGATTTTTTTTTTTTTATAATAGCTCGACATAATGGCTTCCCTACGCCTGATGGAAAGCGAAAGAGAAGCCCAAGTCGCTGTGACAACTGGCAAGTAACTGGTTAGTTACCTGTCAGTTGCCACTGCCATGCCGGCCCAACCCTTACCCCCCACGAGCTCCGGAGACCCTACTCACCAGCAGAAACACGACCCGTAGGTCATTTGGCTGCGGTATTCTATAGGGTGGAGGTCCTTCCCCGGACGGGCAGCTCAATTCGAGCGAATATTCGCTATGCCCTACCTCTCTTAAAGATTGCATGCAGAAGGAGGTACATCGCCATCTGTTGTTAGCAGGCGAAACTAATTGTTGTGTGGTATAACGATGTGGAGGTGGATGTCGCTACATTTCGCTACAGTACTCTTATCTAAAATATTCACTACTGGACATAGATATGGCCCAATGACAATTGTCATTGATCGCTGTAGGTATTATTTGTACCAGGTAAACGCTGCTGCCCGACATTTTCCTGATATTCCCTTAGTCCCCTTCTACAATAACCATGGGACTTCTACGATAAATCCGGAAACCAATGGACATAAAATTAGCTTTCTTTAACTTGAGGCGACCTGCGCCATTGTGCAGGATAGAGTCGCCTCAAGTTAATCGCCATAATATTATTTCATCACTAATTACGAACAAGTTCCAATATACCTACTTAATTTTTTTTACACAACTGCAGGTTTCGTCGATCATCCGTGGCCAGCTATATATTTTAGCTCAGCTCGCGTATTTGAGCCAAGAGAACACGATATATAAATCTCAGTGACAAATCGAAGCCCAAATGGACAGAGGCGAAGCAAAAGCTAATCTTTTCGTAATTGTATAAAGTGTGATACACGGGAGACACCCTAACCTAATGAAATAACCGGACCGATCGTTTTCAGGCCGTCGCATAGCCGAATTGGAAATGGAGACATTCCTGGCGAGGATCATACAGAACTTCAGGATCGAGTGGTCCGGCCCTCCGGTGCAAATTGTATCCGCCTCTATCAATTACATCAAGGGACCCTTTAGTTTCATATTTAAGGACCTTTAAAATATTTAAACTCTGTAGTTTGATATTGACATTATATTTTTTACATCATACCTATTGAAATATTGTTTAATTAGTTAAACCAATTGTAATTCCATCCTCATCATCTCGATGGTTGGCGACCCCTAACTGTATGCTTTATGAGAAACTTCTTGCCTCGCGCCTCGGTATTGTGGAACCAACTTACTAAGCAAAAGTGCCGCTTCACGCCCCGTTTAAAAGACCCAAGACTATAAGAAGAAGGGAACGTGTGCTGGAAGAGAGTTCCACAGCCTATTGGTGCGACAAAAGTAAGATTTACTGTGTACGAGTGCCGATTGACGTCTCTAGATGGATAATAGTCGACATCCTGGATCCCGGATCGTCGGGAACGCTTTTTGATCCTACAACACCTATGTACTTTAATACCAATTCAGCTAGTCTTGGAGCTTTGTCGCCGTTACCAAAATTCGTTCAGGAGTAACTATTGCAAGTTATCCACACATTCAGACTGTACTGAATGTGTATTGTAGTAAAAACCGTTTATATTTCAAGAACTATTTTGGTTCGCAGACTGTGATAAGAAAAAACTAAGCATATCTGTTCAACACAGCCAAGGTTTGATACGTTTATCAGATGGAAAGGGGTACATACAGGGAATTCAATTTTCCACTCAAACAGCAAACTAGATTGTACACCTATCGTGATAAAGCACTTTGATAACACATCGATAGGCGCAGCTAGTGTTATTGTGAGACCTTCCGAAGGCCCCAAGCGTAACTTGAGCAAATTGAACAAGCATTACTTAAATCGAAGGGATCTTAAGTAAGGGCCGAGATTGATCTTATATGAGTTAACTAGTTGTGCCCGCGACTTCGTCCGCATGGAATAGAGTTTCATCCCCTATTTTATCCCCTTGGGGGTAGAATTAATCAAAATTCTATCTTAGCGGATGCCTACGTCATAACATCTACCTGCATGCCAAATTTCAGCCCTATCCGTCCAGTGGGTTGGGCTGTGCGTTGATAGATCACTGTCATAGTCACCTTTGAGTTATATATATTTAGATAAAACAATGTTATTTCTAACCTCCGATGCAAAAAGTCGGCTGTCCTGTTGGTTACAACAGAGTTATCTGACGTGATTCTCTGTGTCTATCTGTGTCTACGTATCTGTATGAGGCATATTGATAGACAACACTTGAGTGCCGGTCGCCATAGTTAATGCCTTAATCGCATAGTGGATTTTTTTTTTAATACGGGCGGTAGCCTCTCTACATGGTACTTTTGTATGCTGTAACCACGTGTAAACACGTTTGTATTCTAACTTTGTCAGTTTAAACTCGACATTGGCAAAAATGAACCGCGTAAAGAGGTCGGATTATTTAAAAGTAGTGACTTCAAAACAATCTTTCTTTGATAAGATCAACAGTTCTTGTTTGGGTCGCTCAAGCAACTCGTTTCGTACTTTCCCGGATCCTGCATTTCAATATTTGCTCAGCATAATGGTTTGCTTAATGTTGACGCGGGATAATTGTATGCGTTCACATTGGAAATCGTTTCGAAATTGAATTTGGTCTGACGTTTCCGCAAAATGTTGATTAATGGAAACAAACTCACGAATTTCATTTGCAACAATGAATATGGAAATTACCTAATGTAGGTAAGTGATATCTATAAGCGTCTATGTAGGTACTACTAGAGTACGCGACTTATAATAAAATATTTAATTACTTATTAACTTACTGTACCGTCATTCGAAGCCTAAACAATGAGAGAGGCAACTCGATTTGACGACGCTGTGGCGGAAATAGTGCTTAATTTGACTAACAATTCCCCCGACGTATCCGGTACAATATTTCTCTAAACGTCCACCAGGTGGCGAAGTTGAGCTGTTTGAACGGAGCCATTTTGAAATCATTGGTGATTCGTTTTTCGAACTGTGCGGACGCACAACGGACAGTTGTGTTAGTGCTATACTGCGTTCAAAAAACGTGAGTACATTATTTATTCCTGCATGTTTAACGGTGTTACCGTTCGATTTTTCTTTTTATTACAGTTATTGGATATTGGATTCACTTATTTCTTTGAAAGATGTGGCTATCTTTCTGCCCTTCTAGTGAATCCATTCCCCCGAGGAGGCGTCGGTGAAAATAAAGGCGTGTAGTGTGAGGCCATAAGGCTAAGCGACTTAAATAATGTCCTGTTGGTTTTAAGCACAAGCTGGTTGTGTAATTAATAGCAGATTTTATTTTTGCTTGCCTACCGACGCCTATGCTTCCAAATAGAAACGACGAGGGAAATTCAGATTGAAATCGATTTATGTATACTCATTAATGTAATTACGCCCTTATATGCCGCATACCTGCTATGCGCTTAGCCTATATATATGCTTAATTTCAGTTTTACATTTAATAAACGTTATACCTATGAGTATGTACGGATACCTAATGCTTCGCAATCTGAAATTCAAATGTTACGAAGCAATGGTAGTTGCTTATTTTTTATTTTAACTCAACGACACTATATGGGCCGTAATTACAATAAAATATCGGGCGATCTATTACTACATATTTACAAATTATGTTGACTAGCCGCCGACATACCACTACGTAAGTGTATTCGGTTGGAGGCATTGCTACTTTTCAGCCTACTCGGCAGTTCAATATAAAACTCTGGAGTGACTGCTACCTGCTCTGTCTCTTTATGGCCCAATGTATGCAAAGCATATTTGCATTAATAGCCGTATTGCACCCCGATGTGAATGCGAAGTTTTAGCCTACTGTATAAGGCAGTACAAAAATACAAGCGGGCCTGTGCGCAAGCCAGTCCGTCAAATATAAGAACCCGCGCAGGGTGTCTTTTCAAATTTAAGTCGAGTGACTATTTAGAACCAGCTTGTGCATAGCATGTTTGCACATAAAGCGCATTGCGCTCTGCTGTGTATATAAAGTTTTAGCATATACTACAATGCAATATAAAGATTATGATGGGGCTACTGCACACGGTAGTCCTTCGAATATTTGATGCCCGCGCAGGGTTTTCAATTTTATCAAGCGACTCTTTAGAACCAGTTTGTGCAAAGCATGTTTGCACATTGGGCGTATTGCGCTCTGCTGCGTATATAAAGTCTTAGCGAGTGTGTGCAAGCGGGCCTGCGCGCAAGCCAGTCCGTCAAATATAAGAACCCGCGCAGGGTTTCTTTTCAAATTTAAGTCGAGTGACTATTTAGAACCAGCTTGTGCATAGCATGTTTGCACATTAGGCGCATTGCGCTCGGCTGTGTATATAAAGTCTTAGCATATACTACATTGCAATAAAAAGATTCAAATGGGGCTACTGCACATGCTAGTCCCTTGAATATAAGATACCCGCGCAGGGTTTTCAATTTTAGAGTTAAGTGACTCTTTAGAAGCAGTTTGTGCAAAGCGTGTTTACACATTAAGTCTTAGCCTATGCTGCAATGCAATGTAAAGATTCAGATGGGGCTACTGCTCATGCTAGTCCTTCAAATACAAGATACCCGCGCAGGGTTTTTAATTTTAGAGTCAAGTGACTCTTTAGAACCAGTTTGTGCAAATCATACTTGCACATTGGGCTTATTGCATTCTGCTGCGTATATAAAGTCTTAGCCTATGCTACAAGGCAGAACAAAGAATCTGAAGCGGCTACTGCACATGCTAGCCCTTCGAATATATGATACCCGCGCAGGGTTTTCAATTTTAGAGTCAAGTGACTCTTTAGAACCAGTTTGTGCAAATCATATTTGCACATTGGGCTTATTGCATTCTGCTGCGTATATAAAGTCTTGGCCTATGCTACAAGGCAGAACAAAGAATCTGAAGCGGCTACTGCACATGCTAGCCCTTCGAATATATGATACCCGCGCACCCGCGCAGGGTTTTCAATTTTAGTGTCGAGTGACTCTTTAGAACCTGTTTGTGAAAAGCGTGGTTGCACATTAGGCGTATTGCGCTCCGATGCGTGTATAAAGTTTCAGCCTTTGCTAAAATGCAATACAAAAACTTTAATGGACCTACTGCAGAATCTAGTCCGGCGAATATAAAATACCCGCGCAGGGTTTATCAATTTTAGAGTCCAGTGACTGTTTAGAACCAGTTCTTTGCAAATCGTATTTGCATGTCAGGCGTATCGCGCTTCTATGCGTATACAACGTTTTAGCTCATGCTACAACGCAATACAAAGATTATATCAGAACTACAACACATATAAGATACCCTCGCAGGGTATTTCATAGATTTTAGAGTCTGAGACTCGTTTAGAACGAGTGTGTGCAAAGTAACCTGGCATATTACCAGATACAGAACATACCAATGTTGCATCCGATGCGTATACAAACCCTTGCCCCAGCCTTCGGGTCTATACAAAAATTTGAGCAGGTGATCTGCGTCGACTCATCGAATAGCCCGTTCAGGTTTCTACGCTTCAAGAGTCAGGGAGACTTGTGGTGCAAAGCACGTAATGGCGCAAACGTATACAAGCCTTACCACTACCTTTGTGTGGCATGCCTATCAGGCCATTGTTAATACTTCGCCGGGATCGAAATATCCTTGGTATGAAAATTTATACGACGGGTTTGCGCAAGCCAACCTGACACAAAATAAGGTTACGCTTTAATACTCTGCAAGGGCAGGATATCTACCGATCTAACCTTATACTTAATATGCTCATAATGACCAAATTCTATTCTATATTGGAAAAGCGTATTGGCATATTCTACCCATTCCGCGCTTTATTCCACAACGCCCCAAAGGGTGGCTCATCCATAATGTGTTGCTTACTACAAAAGTTACCCAAAAGCGTGGTGCAAAGCCATCGCCAATATAAATACTCCCAGTCCTGGCAGGGCTAAACCTGAGGTTAAGGTTAAAGCTAGCAAGAATCAATTTAATCATATCAAAAGTTTTCGCTCGAAGCGAAGTTTGCTTAAAGTTTCTAAAGCATTTCTAACGTATTGGCGTATTATATTTGTCAAAGATACCATGGCCCAATACCGATCTATGTTGTTCTGATTGTGGAATCTTATTGAAATATAGGCCTCCCCTGTGTGTGCTAGTGCTCGACTATCGAAGTAACAGTCTCGAACCTATATTACCTCACTCAGTTCAAATGAATGTACAACTTCAACATTCAACTTTATTCATAAATATAATTCTGAATCAGCCCGTGTCAGTCCACTGCTGGACTTGGGCCTAATGTTCGCCACCTTGATCGATTTTGGGCCTCTCGCATCCAGCACTTGCCAGCCGTCCTGCGCAAAGTCGTTTACCTGGCCTGAGGGCCTAGATACCTATAAATCTGAACAAAATGGAACTTGAATGACAAATTCGGCACATGTAAGACTGCTAAACAATCATGGTTTCTATTTCTAAGCTGAGACCGGAAGGATCCCTCTCCTAAACGAAATATCTGGTCTATTGAGACACTAGCCATTAATAAATACATTATTCCCCTAATGGGGTTATATCGGAAACGACATAGTAGTTACAAAACTGCAATAATCAAGTTTGATCAAAGTACCGGTACCAGTAACGTTATAGCCACCGGCGCCGCAGAGCTAGCGCAAGCCAATGCCCAAGTCGTTGACTAGCAATATGCCACGGTTCTAACTAACACTCATATAACATCTTCTTAACTAATACAAGTCTTGATTGGCGCGCCTCAATGAGACTTGATGGTTTTCAAGACTTCGTCTCGCTTTGCGTATTCCTGGTTGGAGCCAACTCAAGCAGAACTTTCACACCAGTTGTAGCTGACAATGTGAACATTCCCAGGTATGGGAAGGGCCCTTACCATTTCCAGTTCCTAGTGAATTGTCGCATTCAATCACAGCGAACAACGCAAACTTATATAGGTGCTACAAATTTGTCCACTGCTGAAACCTATAACTTGTATACTTGTTGATTTTAATTAAAGCAGTTGTTGGAATGCCTGTTACCGCACCAAGATATAGTTTTCTGGCTCGCCCAATGGTTGGCTGGAACAGACTGCCCCAGGGCATTAAAACCGGCATTTGTACTTGTCTTTGTGCAATAAGATTAAATAAATAAATAAGCCTACTCTGATAGTGTAGCACAATGGTAGCCAACTTGATTGGACCAAAGATTTACTTACTTCGTGCGACATATTAATTATTATTACTGACTGCTGGTTATATATATACTGGGTAATATAATTGTTTATATGTATCAAATGTTTTGCCATACCCTAACAGGGTCTATATTCTATACTAGATGAAAGTTGTTTAATTATGTACGAATATAGTTGCAAATAAATGAATATGAATATTACTATAATCATACTAATAGCCACGATCTACTGATTGGCCAACCCCGGTGTAGCATTAATATGCTAATGGATAATTATTTGTCTAATGACAAACTATTCTTAAATTCTAGCTTTCTTTTGCTTTTAGCAAACAAATATTCTATTCTATTCTAGTCTGCTAAGCTTCTCGCTCAAAACAAAATAGGAACAAATAAAATTAATAGTTTGGTTATTAAATCACTATACAAATTGCAATGATTTCGATTCAAGGCAGTTTCAGAATATGGTGGGTCTGTTGTCCTATGCCACTGGCTTCCGCTACCCACCTAATGCACTGTGTTTTTGTATGCATGTTGACTAAGGTGTAATAGTATATTGACTAAACTTAGGTGGAAAAATCGCCATCGCCCAATGACAGCGATGATGATAGTGACTGACTATTTTGTTAGTACCTCGCCTACTTTGGATTGTATATAAGTAGCTGTTTGTATGTGTGTAGCACAAACAGCTGTGATCTGTTCAATACAATAGCTGAAAACTGCCAATCATAACCTGTGGTTAATCTAGGCCGGTCTGAAAGACTGGATTTTAGCTGGTTTAATGTCTATACGTATACTACTAAGCCAAACGAATACTACTGTTTTACTCCATTCATTACATATTATGTACAAGAAATTAGACCTCAACAAACAACGTGGTATCTGCTATGGCCCCTCTCATAGCAAATTAATAATTATAACTGACAATTACAAATTGTATGTTATATAACTTTAACGGCCAATTTCTTTACATACCTACTTATATCCTATTGGCATTTCTATCTCATCAGGTAGATTAATGACAATGAATATTTTTTGGTTTGTCCGTTATGTCCTATTCACCGCTATTAACTGTCGTACGTGTACACAATATAAAAACTACTAGTCATTACGTTATTGTAATTGTACCTGTTCCATTACATTATAGCAGTATTAACCATATTATCGGGTCTTTTACCATGTTATATATCACTTTATATCTTTAGACACTTTACTACTTACACTTACATATAGTGGAACATTTCAGGTGTTGTTGGAATGATGATCTATCCCTGATTGCGTTTACTCGCTTTAATACATTTAAACATATTTTGATACATTCTTAAAAACATCCACCAGGCGATATCAAACATCCTCTCATTGTTTAGGCTTCGAATGACGGTACAGTAAGTTAATAACGGCGCTTTACCTTACAATAAAACGCTTATTAACGTCTTACCTCATTCGAAGCCTATTTTTAAAACTGCCTGCTGGCAAATGAGATCACAATGATTTCAAAATGGCTCCGTTCAAACAGCTCAACTTCGCCACCTGGTGGACGTTTAGAGAAATATTGTACCGGATACGTCGGGGGAATTGTTAGTCAAATTAAGCACTATTTCCGCCACAGCGTCGTCAAATCGAGTTGCCTCTCTCATTGTTTAGGCTTCGAATGAGGTAAGACGTTAATAAGCGTTTTATTGTAAGGTAAAACGCCGTTATTAAGCTAAGTACAAACCTTATCACGTCTTACTTTCAAAGAGCATGTGATTCCAAAAGTTCGAAGTTCGAAACCAGTTCAATTAGTTTTTTTACAATGGCAAGCGAAATAGAAACCCAAGTCGCTCCGACAACGGGCAAGTAACCGATCAGTCACCTGGCAGTTGCCACCGCCATGCCGGCCCATAAGATAGATGCTTCACGCCCCGTTTAAAGGATCACATAGTAAAGGTAGGAGGAAACACATCGCCTGGCACTGTGTTTTATTCTTTTCTTTGTGTGTTCCACATTTCCATATTTTAGGCCAGCACGTAAGATTGCACAGGTGGAGTGATGATTTGCCCAGGACGGCTGGCAAGTGCTGGATGCGAGAAGCCCAGCATCGACCAAAGTGGCGAACTTTGGGAGAGGCCTATGTCCAGCAATGGACTAAGTAATATAGACTGATGATGATGATGACGTGAGATTGCGCATTCTCCTTAAAAAGAATGCTGAATATTGAAAATGTCTGGAGTATTTAATACATTTTAGGGGTTTGTACTCGTAGTTTCCATACTTTAAGCGTAGGCTAAGTAATTAAATAGGAATCTTTTTTATATACTAATAGGCATATTTACGTCTAAACCTTTCTATCTGGAAATTAGTAAATATGCCTATTTATACTTTAAATATACATAATGAAAGGAACCCAAACGAATGGAGTTCTTGGTACTATATTGAAAAGATTTTAATAACGGCTTTAACCTCAAAATATCCCTATTGCCCGTTTCTTGCAAATAAAAACAGTAAATTTATGCTTGGTCACAGACAAATAATGTACAAGTAATTCAGTTATTTGTTCAAGGAGTACCTTTCACGATAATATTATCTCGATTTGTATCGGCAATAAAATGTAATTGACAGAAACTCTTTTTAAGGTTTTAATGAAAACGCATTTAGAAGAAAAAATATATTAAAATAAATTAATTACTTAACTTAAAATTTTACATAGTTATAAGGTTGGCCTGTGGGTTGAACGCAGTAGATTTTTTTGTTCCCAAGTAAACATTGCTTCCCGTTTCCCTTAGTCGTCTTCTTCCCACATGATGAGATTGGGACACTTATTCTAAATCCGTAAAGCATATGGACTATCATCAGTCATTTTGATATGACTGCTGTAAAGATAAGAGACCATCCGTCAGTTCATGGTAGGTACCTACAAGAAAATACCGTCTTACTTATAACCAGATGAGCATTATCTAGTGCATTAATTTATCAGGCATACCACAACTTTTCCGCCTAACTGAACTTCAATAACCTGGCGACGTCTTTTTAAACTAAAATATATGTCCCACATTACGTTGGCCGTTATATGAAAAAGTTCGGGAATAAAATTTAAAGTTTCCTAATAAAGTATGATATAAAGGAGAAGTTGTGATGGTTCTGAACCCGTTTGCAAGAACGTTTCGTAGTACTAATACCTGTAGATGTAAATGTCTATATTCTAAGATGTCTAGAAATTCTTCTCACGATAAACCAAGAATAGAATTTATTTCTCTCAAAGTTTTCTGGATCTGTCGAAGTTTTCTGTAGCTAATCTTGAGATAAAGATGAAACTTTGTTTTTGTCTGGGTTTATGCAATGGAATTTAGTTATTTCTGTCTGCTAGACTATAATGTTTAAAATATCGCCTAAGACTGAAAGTTATTGGGTCTTGGTCCCGATAAACTTGGGACTCTGGATCACTGAAGATAAAAAAAAATACGCCTATATACATCTTCGTAGGTTAGAAAGCACCTGAAGGTGATGATTCTGCCCTTGGGCTGCGTCATAATACCAACCTATCACAATCATGATTTTTTTAAGTATTAGGTATACCTAATAATGAGTTTTCAGTCCGATGTGTGATTTGATTTCGATTTGCCATCGAAACGCAAAGAAGAAGTTTTCAGTCCTTCCAGTAGTTAAAGCGATGACACTAACTATATATAATATACTCGTAACATAATTTGATTGTTTGCATTGAATATATTCCGAAACTTCAGAAAAGATTTCATAATTCTTTCACTGTTTGAAACCAGTGTTTGAAACCGGTAGAACGAAATTCACTCGAACAAAACCGTGGGCAAAACAGCTAGTATTGTATATTTTCAACAAATAAGTTCTATTTTCATCCCAATACTCCCTCCGAACTTCGCTTAACCGCTGATAAAACCACATAAATCTTCGTTCCAGAAATGATTTTGCTCTAGATATGCGTGTTAGACCCACGTCGAAAAGTTAACCGTTACGACCACTCGTATCCCTGTGGACGCTTATGAAGTGTTGTGTTGAAAAGAAAAATGGTCAGAGAACATTGGTTCGGATCTATAAATTCCAGCGAAAGAGTGATTGACAGAGAAAAATGACCAACCGCCCCGCAGCGCGTATAAATTATGCGGTCGAATTTTGTTACGGAACTTTCAAACTGTATATACCTAATCCAAGTTATCCTTTGTCCGACGTGCTTTGAGTTAAATGCGTTTTCTCGCAAAGTTTTCTGTAGAGGGGTCAATTCTGTGCATGAAATACTTTTCCAAAATAACTAAGTATCACCGGGTGATTAGTTTATAAAAATTTTGTCTGTCTGTCTGTATGTTCGTTATAGAAACAAAAACTACTGAACGGATTTTAACAAAACTTGGTACAATTATTCTTCATACTAAATACTATGGCTATAGTATACTTTTTATCACGCTACAATCAATAGGAGCAGAGCAGTGAAGGGAAAACGGGAGAAATTTTTACCCCATTGAACGCACACCACTCGAAACTAATGTATTGCCAGAGGTCTAACTTAAAATGTAGGAAGAACTATTTTATGGAAGTCCGTTATTTTAGAAACCTGATTTCCACGCGTGCGACGCCCCTGGCACAGCTAGTCTTAATTAAAAACGTCGATTATAAGTAAGTACATGGATAGGTAATAAGAATTAGTAGTGAGCCGGCCAAATCTACCATAGACTTAGTAAGGAAGTTCGGCAGTGGATAGCTACAGGTAAACGTAGTGTAGGACACCCTAAGGCTAGATAGAGCGACTAGCAGAGAAAATCGTCTCACGTTTAAGAGAGTGCTTACCTACATTGCAACGAGCATTAAAGTTGTGTTACTAGAATCTAGGCCAGGCGATCTGCATTTAATTAATCCTCAGAGACAAAGCTTTGCGATTCTACTTGCATCAAAACCAGTAGCCTTCCTCGTACATAAACATTTTTCCTAGCATTCCAGCGTCGATTGCAGTAGGATTTGCATAAATTGGTAATAAATTTACCTTTTAACTTTGAGCTTTACCGATTGTGCATCGATTGAGTTTTTATTGCATTGCATTTCCATTGCAGATGAGGTATCCGCGTAGTTGAATCGATTAGGGAGATCTTTAGACGATTTGTTATTGTGACGTCTCTGAAACTACGACATTGTGTGGACAGTATAAAATACTAATAATGTAATATACCTTCATAATAAAAAAACCTATTATGGAAAAAGTACGCAAAACAGCCTGTTATAGTCAAACAGGTTTGCAACAGTCTCAAATTAAGATTGACTCGATATATAAGTAATACCAGTAGACATGGAAGAACAGTGTACAGGAAAGACTAAACTTGTTTTGGCTTGTTTATTATCTAATTTTACATATTTTGGTATCGCTTTTCTAGTCTCTGTATTTTAGGGTGAAGTAGGTAGATATTATTAAACAGGGCGGGAATATTGAAACTCCATGGTTTTATTGTAATGACCCAGTACAGACAGGATGCATTAAACTATAATCTGAATGATCTACTTTCCCTGCAGTGAACCTTTTAAACTGAGTGTTATTAATTAAATTTTATTGAGTACCTACAAACGAACATGAACGAACATTCATGATTGCCCTATGTAGGCAGGGTGATGTTGTGTGATATTTTAAAGGATCAGAATGTAAATAACAGAATCTGTAAAATAGATCATGTAATAGAAGTCAATACAATTAGAAATCTGAACGAATTTTCAATCAGAACGTCCTATAATACCGTTGGTATAATTGACTGAAAGTTTTGAATAGAGGCACAAGGTCTGAAAGGTCGACACTGTTGAAGGTTAAACAAACATACAATCGGACCCCTCATGTTTTTGATAATTAAAGACAGGTCTTTTGTTAAAATGTGCTCTATTTCAGCGCTATCACAATCCCCTGCAGAAATCCTTTTGAAATATTAATTTAAAACTATTGTCTTCATTCCATTAGTGTCCGATATTTTTAGTAATAAATGTATGCGTTTATGAGATACCTAAATAAAAACAGATTAATTATTTATAAATAGACTATTACTATTTTCTTCAGTTAAAACCTAAATTGATTACAATAAGAAAATATGTATTGCAGTTTTTGTGCTCTGTCACTTTGACATGTCAACCCGAAATGACATGCGGTTGACTTAACAACCCTGGTCCACTGCTAAACATAAGACTTTTTAAATTCGAGCTCCATACCGGGCTTTCCTTAACCTCTCAATATCCACACAACATCCAGACAAGCAATGATTTGGCAAAGTTTACTTATTTCCTAAATATCGAATCCAGTTCAAGGCGTTCTCGCTTCATTTCATTTCAGCCTTTGGGCTTAACGCTCCATCCATTGCGCCACAGAGGCTGTTAAGTCTAAAAAAACACGTCTACACCAGAGTAATGTTTTTATTGAACAACTATGTCACATATGCACTTGACATGAGAGAAATACTCAACGTAGAGAGGTCCGGTGACCATTAACAAAAAAAATAACATGCTTTCAGCTGAGCCTACAAGGGATGAGCCAAGTTGACACTACACGACAAAACCATCGACTGTAGTTAATTAAGGCTAAGGTTTACCTATCAAAAGTTAATGGTATTTACCTGTTTAGGAGTTTTAATACGCTTATGAGGTGAGGACTCATTTAACAATTACCTTTGACGTAAATTTTGTTTCAAGCTAACGCCCTCATGTGAAAAATCGGGTCGTGTTTCTGCCGGTGAGTAGGGTGTCCGGAGCTCGTGGGGGGTTAGGGTTGGGCCGGCATGGCAGTGGCAACTGATAGGTAACTGACCAGTTACTTGCCAGTTGTCACAGCGACTTGGGCCTCTCTTTCGCTTTTCATCAGGCGTAGGGAAGCCATTATATAAAGAAGCCAAGATTCTACGCGTTAGGCAGTTATACGTTTGGCGAGTGAGTTGTGCCCAGCATCATAAAACTTTGTGTTCACCTAACTATAAAGTTCTTATTAAAAAGCGTATGTTTAGAATTCCTTTACCTGTTATTCGTACAAGGTTTTCTAAACGCCTACCATTATTCGCACACCCGTATATTTATAACTATGTAAACAAGGAGTGTGACCTCAGAAATCTTAAACCGCATAAGGCTAAACAGATCATTAAGAGCTGGCTATTGGACCTATCATATACTGAAACCGAACAAATCCTTCCTGTATGACATGCTGAGTTTCAAAATAACTACATATTTTCATGTACTCAACAACGTCTTCACTCTCTCTCTCATGCACACACACTTAAACACACTCACACACACACACACACACACACACATATAAAATAAATGTTAAAATTTAGTCACCATTAGATACTGCGATACAGGCCTGCGAGCCTAGTGCAGTATCTATAGTAACACAAACTGTAGCTGTATAATTGTTAATAAATGATTTTATTTTTATTTTATTTTTTTTTTTTTTTTTTTTTTATTATGTCGAGCCACTATAAAAAAAAATCAATCAGATACATGTCAAAACATTATTTCGGTCTGTAGCGTGAAAAAAAAATTACAATAATATGTATGTATTCATCATTATCAGTACTATTTTCCTTACTAGCATCTTATACGTGCATGGTAGCACCAAAGCAAAAAAGTTAAGCCTCATTCACTTTCCAATTGCATTTTGACGTCTCTCTAAACGCGTGTGAGTACATATTTAAAAAAACTGAAGTGTCAAAAATAAACGTCAATTAAATAGTGATATTTTGTGAGGGCCGGTGTTAGTTCTGAATTCGGCCAGGTGCCAACACGTCCTTGTCGGTTTGTATTTAAATTTATACATTTTGAGGGGGTAACATGCTTTCTACGTGGTCTTTCTAGTAAAAGCATTAAAAGATGGTACAATTTCAATTTTCCTGATACGCCCCATTGGGTGCCCGTGAGATGGTCTGAGATTGGACAAAATTACATTTGTACTGGGTGACGTAATCAATCACTGATAGTTATAGAAAATCAGTAGGTATTGTTCTGTCTGCCCTTCGCGGCGCTTAAATAAAAATCAGCAAATATTAACATTATCATATCAGCAGTGCTTCAGTGTTTTCGTGATTTCATTTACGAATTGTTTGCGCAAACAACGTTCTTCATATGGACATTATACCAGTGGAAAACCGTAGAACTGTGTGGTGTATGTATATTCGCTGGTGCCTGCAGTTCCTGACTCCGCGGCTCTGCTCATCAAAGGTTGGTGGAATTTATTGCTTTGCTATAGGATTTGTATGTTGTCTTTAGTGTTTTCCCCTACGATTAAGAGGAACTTACAGAGGAAGACGCGTTCATAATTTTTGTATGTTAGGTCTGCATCCATGGAAGGGCTATTTACACTGTTGGATTGTTTGACCTGCTACCTGTGGGCTGCTTGAACTTTACAGCTATGTAATGGACCCCCCTATAGTCCGCCAAACCAAACAAAAAACACTTAGTACCTATCTACCTACGATTTACATAATTTGCCACCAAAGTCATTAAATTTAAACGTCGTAGAATACGTTTTTAAAAATTACACTGAACTATATTTATGTACAGTACCTAGTCGAAAACCACTTGATTGTTATTTATACTATTCTACTATCCACTTAATTGTTTCTGCTAAGCTTAAATGTTTACTGGTTGACTTTTGTACTCTTATTTTTATTTATTGTGCAATAAAAATTAAATAAATACTTCTGATTTTCGTATCTATCTAAAGATAGTGAAACAATTAGATTTAAATGATTTCGATCCCCACACATTACAAACATTTGTGTGCATGAACATGTCTGTTTGTATTGGTCTGGGTGTTTTCTATGTATAATATGTATTTATTTACAAAAAAAAACATGTATCTAAGTAAGTTTATCAGTTGTCTAGTACCCATAGTACAAGCTTCGTACAAGTGTCAAGTACCCATAGTACAAGTGTCAAAAATAAACGTCAATTAAATAGTGATATTTTGTGAGGGCCGGTGTTAGTTCTGAATTCGGCCACGTGCCAACACGTCCTTGTCGGTTTGTATTTGAATTTATACATTCTGAGGGGGTAACATGCTTTCTACGTGGTCTTTCTAGTAAAAGCATTAAAAGATGGTACAATTTCAATTTTCCTGATACGCCCCATTGGGTGCCCGTGAGATGCTCTGAGATTGGACAAAATTACATTTGTACTGGGTGACGTAATCAATCACTGATAGTTATAGAAAATCAGTAGGTATTGTTCTATCTGCCCTTCGCGGCGCTTAAATAATCCGCAAATATTAACATTATCATATCAACAGTGCTTCAGTGTTTTTGTGATTGAATTTACGAATTGTTTGTGCAAACAACGCTCGTCATATGGACAGTTAACCAGTGGAAAACTGTAAAAAAACAGTGGAAAACCGTACAACTGTGTGGTGTAAATTCGCTGGTGCCTGCAGTTTCTGAATCCGCGGCTCTGCTCATCAAAGATTGGTGGAATTTATTGTTTTGCTATAGGATTTGTATGTTGTCTTCTTCAGTGTTTTTACCTCCGTTTAAGAGGGACTTACAGGGGACACCGCGTTTATAATTTTTGTGCGTTAGGTCTGCATCCATGGAAGGGCTATTTACACTGTTGGATTGCTTGACCTGCTACCTGTGGGCTGCTTGAACTTTACAGCTATGTAATGGACCCCCCTATAAAGTCCGCCAAACCAAACAAAAAACACTTAGTATCTACCTACGATTTACATAATTTGCCACCAAAGTCATTGAATTTAAACGTCGTAGAATACGTTTTTAAAAATTACACTGAACTAACATATTCATGTACAGTACCTAGTCGAAAACCACTTGATTGTTATTTATAAATAAGTTAGGATAAATACTAATCTACTATCCACTTAATTGTTTCTGCTAAGCTTAAATGTTGACTGGATGACTTTTTTACTCTAATTTTTATTTATTGTGCAATAAAAATTAAATAAATACTTCTGATTTTCGTATCTATCTAAAGATAGTGAAACAATTAGATTTAAATGATTTCGATCCCCACACATTACAAACATTTGTGTGCATGAACATGTCTGTTTGTATTGGTCTGGGTGTTTTCTATGTATAATATGTATTTATTTACAAAAAAAAACATGTATCTAAGTAGGTAAGTTTATCAGTTGTCTAGTACCCATAGTACAAGCTTCGGCTTAGTTTGGGGCTAGATGGCGCTGTGTGGACCAGCGTGGCATGCCTTGGGTTATTTATTATTTATTTATTTATTTATGTAAAATCAATCTCAAGAACTGGTTTAAGTAAAGTCATTTAATTGAATATTACCTATATAACCTATAGGTACTCTGGACTTCTCTTCGAAGAGAAGATAAGCAATATTAATAAAAATGGACACGGTAGACACCCTTGAATGTATTAGTTTCTCGATATAAACGTAGCTCTTCATCGGCATTTAATATGATTAACGATTATCCGCTTAGTTACTTGAATACCTGCGTCACCTTTTTATTCACTGCGTTGATAATTATATCCTCTACAATATTATGGTATTTCATGTCGAAAAATCGTAGATACCTACTTACACGTACTTAAATAGAATACAAACCTTAGGAAGCGCTTCCACAATCGAATCGGAGCTGCGTGAAGCTAAACTGACAAAAATTTACCAATGATATTGTTCCCCTAAAGTAGGCCGGAGATGAAATTAATGAATTAAGCAATATCATACATAGTGCAGCAGCTTCACGGGAGCGAGAAGTTACGCCCTGCGATCGCCAACCCGCCTGCCCAGCGTGGCGATTATGGGTATATCCTCCAGATGTTTGCCCCAAGAGGCGAACGCCTGGAGAGGCCTATGTCCAGCAGTGGACTGCAATAGGCTTATGATGACGATGAATAAATAATATTGGCAAATTTTTATTAGCTTCTGCTTAGCTTAGTGGTACATTGTTTGAAATATTAAGCTTAAGAAAGTCTTTACTTACTTTTTTTTATAATGTGTTAACTGTTAGACTGCATTTAGCTATATCATTGTTTGTGTTAAAATTTAATGACTGTATTTTTACAACTGATGGTGAACCTCATAAATAAAGAAAGGATTCACAGTGGACACCAATCTTGACGGTCGGCTTACAATAACTCAGTGATTTCTACCGTGACATCGCCGTAGGTATAATGGGCCAAAATCCACCATCCGCAAAATACGTTTTATAAAAGCGCAATTTAACATAACAGAATATAAAACTTCATAAAGAATATGAGTATGTCATCTTGAATATCATAAGGTCGCGGTGATTTATGGCGTTTTCCCACTTAAATGAGAAATTCTTGTAAGCTCGTGTTTTTTATCAGGCAATTTTATCGGCGAAGATTCTTGGGAAGAGATTGATGCAGCCAATCTAATAAATGTAGGCTCAAATGAGCTTCTTAGAAACAAGTTTTAAGTATGAAACATTTATGTCATCTGTCATTGTGTACACCACTTGCGCAACTTCTTTTAAATACGAAATCTAAAACACGGGTTAAATACTTTCATGTAAAGAATCAAAAAACTAGCTTTTTCCTAGGATCATTCGTGGCGAGCGGGCGCATTCTTGTGTGTACAGCGGTGAAAGCGGGTTTTTGTAGATAAAAAAATTTGTACAATATACCTAATAGTGATCATTTCCATCACACTTACAGGCTTTAGGCTGTTATTTTGGGGAACATTTGGATAAATAGATAGCTAAAAATAAAGTATTATTGCACACCATACGATTGATTTAAAACTAGGTATAATAGGAATTGTTGTACAATTTAGGAGGCCTAAGCTTATAAGCTTTAAGCGAATCTTAGGGTAAAGGATAATTAAACAGAAAAATATCTATATAAATAAAAATGAATTGATGTTCGTTAGTCTGATTAAAACTCGAGAACGGCTGGGCCGATTGAGCTGATTTTGGTTTTAAAATGTTTGTCGTAGCCCAGGGTAGGTTTAAAAGGTAAATAATGGGTGGTACGAAGTCTGCCGGGCCAGCTAGTTATAGATATTATGTAGGTATTTTACATAAACTAGTGCAATCGTTTTGTTACCGAACAAACGGTTTAAGGGCTTCTATACAAATAAGGTAGTAATTTAATAGATCTTGTAAGATAAAGAACTTTCGAAATATCGTAACTAATATGTACAATTCATATCAGTTAGCTTACAATTTTGGTGTACAATGATTGCAAAACCTGCATTTATATTCTCTGTGAGCAGGGCACCAAAATCGAAAATGATCGTTTGTTGGACGGATCGCGTAATTTTGCAAAATAAATCTCTCCCATTTGCCCCTCCCGTGTTCTTATGATATGAATAAAATATGTAATTAAAATCGACTTTGACGAATTTTAGTTAGTACCTTTATATATATTCGAACACGGGAGGGACAAATGGGCGGGATTTATGGTGCCAAAGTACGCGATCCGTTCAACGAACGATCGTTTACGATTTTGGTGGTACGGGCTCAGGATTGTTATCTCGTAACGCTGCTTAAAAATGTAACATAATCTTAATATTATGTTTATATAGCATCAGAACCAACATCAACATTGAATGACTAAAATATTCGTAACTGAGTTCAATAGAGGTAATGAGTAACAGGAATAGATACCATTTATAGTAAGTGAGGTAATTAGGTATTTATCTAGTGGTCATGGTCTTCTAAACATTGTGAACATAGGTACAACAGAGAACATTAAAATAATTATCTAGATGATAATTTAAATTGTTATGGTGTTTTTTTTATGACAAATTAAAAGTATGTAGATTGCATTGAAGAGAATATTGATGCTGTTGTTTTAACAATGCGAGTGATGGATGACTTTATACTGCGGTTGTATTGCCCACATCATGATATGCTAGAAAATTTTATGAGATAAATAACATAGGACACAGCACAACACAGGTAAATTTTTAATCACGTTTGTGATTTTTAGGACACCATGTAACATAATATTAATAATTTCCACGTATACTCGTACTTCATAGCGTACTGTTCAAAACGATCATTTGATCATTTAACTAGGCTACAATGTGCTCTTTCAAATCACTAATTCTATACTCGTTACTTATTATAAAATAACACAGTTTTAATTTACCAATAGATGCTAAAAATCAAAATAACTTCGTAAGTAGTTTATGCTTTATCAATACGAATATCTATATCATAGCTATCACTAAAAAAAAAATATTTTTTTTTTTTCGAAAAGCCTGATGGTAAGCGATATCGCACATGGAGCACGATGGAGCGCTCACATCCCGCCGGTTCACTCTCGTCTTGTAAATGAACATCGTAGGATTATATCTGACGAGGAACTAGGAAGCATGGGCTGCAAGGGAGTGATTCATCATCTTTTCGCTCCAAGCCACCCTCACCTGCCCGTGATGCATCCTGCTGAGTAACAGACTAGGTTCTGGCAACAGACTGGTAAGGGTGAACTGTAGCTAAACACCACAGGCCGAAGACTGGCAGCAGCGTCACCAGAGCGAGAAGCTACGCCCTGCGATCGCCAACCCGCGTAGCGATTATGTTTGCCCAAAGTGGTGAACACCTGGACAGGCCATCAGTGGACTATGCTAGGCTGATGTTGTTGGGAACTAGGAGCTCGACAAAGAGTTCCATAGTTTAGCCGTTCGCACTACGAAGATAGAGGCGAAACAGTCTTTGGAACTTGCACCATAGTGCGGCCCATTCACCGTATTCCTACTCCTCCTATGAAGAGAGAGAATAGAGGCGGGAGGAATTAAATAATAATTCCATCGGACACTCTCCAAAATATCAGCGATAGATAGGCAGGCGTCTTTGCGATGGTGTTCCAGAATTTGCAGTCTCTCTTAACAAAGTAAGTTATTATTGATGAGCTTCCTTGCACCTAAAAAATAAGAGGTTGATAAACCGTTTGAATATTTTTAGGGCCCTTATACCATAACCAGTACTACATTCAGACAATGCAAGGGTCCTAAACCTGTCAATGCCACTAGGATACTGATCGATGTTTTATATAAGAACGGCAAATGTCTACTCAAAGGTAACGTGACTGTGACCAGGAGATCCCGTTTAGAGCAGGTAAGTTCTGATGATATTCATTTCTTCCCGAGAATGTTTTTTTTTATTTGCACAAAGACGACATAAATACAGTACTTACATTAAACTTACCTCCTGAAAATTCTAATCTTGAATACATAAATACATTACATACTTCAACCAGCACTCACCATGGTAATAACTTACCTCTCCCTCTAATAACTTACCTCTCTAACTAATTAACTCACCTCTCCCGCAAGCCAGCGCACTTTCGAATTTTGATTTCTTTTAAATTCTTTTATTTTCAAATTGATATTTCCTTTAATAATATACTATGCATTGTTTAAGAAGAGTACTACTTAAAAATACCTACTTGTTTTAACAACCGCCTCTTTTGTATTTCGTAATCCTGTGTATAAATTATGATTGCCGCAAGACAGGCATTGCCTAATGTAGCTTTCATAGGCAATACTGTAAGTTGTACTTGTAGGTACCTCAAGATGTCTGTGCTGCCTTTTGCTGTAAATTTCTATGCAATTAAGAATACCTATCTATCTATCTTGTTTTAGTTGAGTCTCGCGACATGGGCAGGAAATCAACAAAAGAAAAACCTGAATGTATCATATTCAATGAATAATCCTTGCCAATATTATTTCCTAGAACAATTTTTCAATGGTATTTTTATGACCAGGAATTGTGTATTCGGAAAGGTGTGTATTTATATACTTTACTTATAATATAATTTTTATTTATGGCTATTTGAGGACAAGGGTTTAGTTATTAAATTCGAGTAAATCTGAAATAATAAAATATGAATGCTACAAATCAATCAACAGACTTGGTCCGTCCACAGTTGAACGTGGGCCTCATATTAAATCTAGGGTCGGCAACGCACGTGTGATACCTCTGGTACTTATTGCAGGCGTCCTTAGGCTGCGGTAACATTAAAACATCAGGCGGGCTAGGTTTGTTAGCCGCCTCAGTGATAGAAAATAAAAGTACATAATTTGCGCCACAATTTATATGCCAATGCTATCAAAAACGAAGTTAATTACTTAGATTTTGATATTGATTATATACTATGGAAAATATTGTATATGTGGTATCTATTTGTCTCAGTACCTACTGACCTTCAAAGCCACGGGCAAAAGCATTGTTTACGTGTATTGAAAATTTTGTTACATGTCAAATATTATTTCCAGGGGACTTACAAAGTAAAGGACATACCTTTAGAAGATTACGTGAAAATGATTATGGGAACATCATTTCTTTACGGAACTTATATCACAAAAGTAATTGGCGTTTCAACAAAGGAAAATATTTTTTGTGTAATTCTTGAAATGAAATATGTGAAAAAGATATTAGTAGATGAACGTTGATACAACATATTATAATCTCACCTATGTTGGACATAAATAAAACATATAGTATCTAACATTTATGTATCTGAATTCGTGAAGTGAACTAAAACACAAAATTCATTCATACTAATTATTTTAAATTGAAAAGAAAAAAATAATCTTGATTTAAAAAAAAACAACAAAATTTTAATACCACACCCCCTTTCAGTGTCTGTTTACACATGTTAGTTCTATAGTACCTACTGAAACATAAAACTCATTCAAAATAAAAAAATTAAGTTCTAAATCATCTAAAAATTGTCAATATTATAACTCCCTCATTCGTATCTAAATGAGCCTAATATTGTTAATTTACTGATATTGGTAGTATTGGTACGTATTGATCGGAGGGAGAACACCTTCAGGTGTACTGAAACATTTGCTAATGACCGTTAATAAATGCTACAATTTATTACTGTTGTAATTTACATTCATGAGTCGTGATCCCGCGTGGCCCGAGGTACCTTGGCAAACTTTGAATTCGGGTTTCTATCCCCAACATCGCCGTGGAATGGTCGGATACTGTTGTAAAATTATGCAAATCTAGAAACATTGAATCCGAAAGCGCGTTGTGATGTTTACTGTCACATTGATATTTTAGGTGAGTAAAGTTTTAATTAAATCACCTTTTTTGTTACAGTAAAAGCACTTATTCGTTGTTTATGAATATGAAAGTTTCATAACTCCCAAACTACTCAACTTGAACACACCAATGAATATTGAAATCAACTTGATAACCAGACACTCTAACTTTCAATACAACAACATTATAGCATCCAAAAATCGCCATTTTTATGACTGATTGACTGACATTAGAACAAATTAAAAACCTAATCTACTTCCAGATGACATACGAAGTTAAAATTTATTATTATGCATCTGAAATGAATCTTTAGGATTAGAGCAATGTATGTGATGTTGTCTGATATTTATTTATTTAATCATCATCATCAGCCTGTATCAGTCCACTGCTGAACATAGGCCTTTCCCAATGTTTGCCACTTTGATCGATCCTAGATAACTATATGACTCTTATTTATGTCATACAACTGTTCCGAAGATTTAACTGAAACGAATTCGTGGAGTGGATTACTTCAGATTCCCTTTGATGGTTCTCGTAGGCAATACTCAATGAGCGTGGACTTATAACAGTATGAATATTCAATAGAACATTTTGACGTTACCTTAATACAGTAACGGTGTGTTCCCGTACTCTGCTTGACGGTTAATTTATCGTTAGACGATTTATGTCTCTAGTTGTCGCTACCCTACATACGTTAAATCCATTAAAAGACAAAATCAAAGTAATGTTTATTATAATAATATAGCTTTTTCAAAAACTAAATATGAAACCAAAACCTTAAAAAATAATTTATGAATGTCCATTTAATGGAGATAATTAGATTTTCTGCAAAGTCGTAGTACATTATTTTCTTCTATAATCAATAGTTTTCGATGTAGTTTTTCACACCTTGGGTTACATTTGAATTTTAGTATGAATTCTTGAAAAAAATTATTCAAATTGGTCCAGTAGTTTAGGAGCCTATTCAATGCAAACACACAAACAAATAAAAAAGCAATCAAATCTTTCCTTTCTTTATAATATTAGTATAGAAGTACATCTAGATAAAGGTCAGACCCCCACCGGCTTTTACTCTAACAATGGGAACGTGCCCCGAGATGTGCGTAGGCATTCGACATAAGCCGTTTAGCGAAACAATTCTGGATTTAAAACGTCTTACAAGACTTTAACTTATTGTCTGACAAATGTGAGGAGTAGGTAGTGAATTTCATGTAATACTTACTATATGCCTTCGTGTGTATTTGTCCCAGTTGGATCTTAAGCACTTCACTTGAGAGAACCTTGGTTTGCCGCTTGATCCTCGCCCTCAAGTCAATTTTTGCATGTATCACCTGTATGGAGTTCGGGTTATGAATTACGTATCAATATTTGTGGCGTTTACGGATATTTATTTATATATTATATATTTTCGCCGGCTGTTTATTCCTTTTACTTTTTACCAAGGATACCAGCAAAGCCGTGTCTTGAAATTGACGTGTGCCGTTGAAATATAAGAGCCCGTCCACACTGACAGTTTTAGTGGTTTTTCGGTAAGCGTGCTAACGCTGCACCGATACGCAAAAACGAGAAGACTCTCATAATTTGTCTACAACACTACTAAAAACCCAAGCAAGAGACACTACAAGCTAATGCCAAGATGCGTATTTCAGAACATGGTAGACCGGTCCAAAACGCTAGCTGGTCGGCGGTTAAATAAATAAATATCACATACATTGCTCCGATCCCAAAGTAAGTAGCTTAAGCACTTGTGTTATGGGTAACAGAACAACGAAGGTACCACAAATATTATACTTAAAATACAAATATAAACACCCAGAAACGGAACAAACACAAATGTTCATCACACGAATGTTTGTCCCGAGTGGGAATCGAACCCACGACTCTTGGATCAAAAGGCAGGGGTCACTACCAATTGAGCCACCGAGCCGGTCGGCGGTTGCTAGTGAACAGAGGAGCGTTCGGGACGCGTTTCAGCAACTAACAAGCGCAAGTGTGGCCGGGCTCTTAGACGCTACAAATAGGCTATATGGGCTTAACGGATCTACGGGCGCCCCATCACTGCGGAAGGAGATGAGCAAAACGGAGAATATCATCACTTCCTGCAGGAATATATTTGTTCCATATATTCTATATGAATTTGTGGACTACCTAAAATGCTTTGAATATGGTTTCCACGAAATACCAAATTATAAACATTAATACCTATTCCATATTTCTATGCAATCTTTTTTTAAATAGGGTAATATTATAAGCACTAAATAAATAAAACATACTCTCATATATAAGAAAAATATTTTAACTATAATAATTTAATCTACGATTGTGTAGCGTCAGCATAGACTTTGCACAGTAGGTCACAGCTGACGCACATACACATTAGTATATAAGTAAATAATAATGAATAAACGAGGCTCTTGATTATTGCACTACCTACTGGCTGTTTCATTTGTCGTCTCCCTGCTCAGGAGCCAAATTGGTGACCCCGACGTGATTCTCCGTGATCGCACATTTCAATCGGCCTTCCACAAGCGGATCTCACCGATTGAAATTTCAAGAGGCGCATATTCACGGGAATCCTTCACAATAAGGGAGAACCTAAGTACTGCAGCCAGTACAATTAGTATTTTGTCAGCCAAGAGACAAAATGGAGTCAAAATCCGTCCACAATTTTGTTCATACCCACGACCATCATTCATTGTCAACGGGAAAATACGCCATGGTGTTCGAGAAGCTGGAACAGTTGAAAGCAGAGGTCCGACGATGGCGCAGAGAGCAGGAGCGTCAACCCAAGAGTACCCCGCCGACCTCTAGCAAACGAGCTTTTCCTCGAGGACATCCAGATTGGAAGTGCTTTTACCATCGCAAGTACGGACGGAGAGCCAACAGATGCGCTGATCTAGCGAACTGCCGCGCTTACAAGTCGACTTCGGAAAACTAGATCCGACACCGACCGCGGCGGGAGTGGGTGTTGATGGATCAAGTTACCGTCTTTGTGTCACCGACCGCAAAAGTGGGACACAATTTTTGGTAGATTCTGGAGCAGATGTCTCAGTACTCGCTCGTAAAAAGGAAAAGCTCAACACCACCGACTACACAATCTACGCTGCCAACGGAACTAAGATACGGACATTCGGATTAAAGACCGTCACCATAGACCTCGGCCTCAGGAGACCCTTCACGTGGACATTTATCATAGCAGATGTGCGCCGATCGATTCTCGGAGCAGATTTCCTCGCTAAGAATCAATTAAACATAGATCTTAGTGCAAGGAAATTAATAGACAAAATTACTAATTTGTCTGTCTCCACGCGCACATTGCCGGCGCCTGAATCATCAATCCGCACTATAGATGTAACCGGACGCTACGCCGACCTACTGCGCGAGTTTCCTGATGTAACAAGGCCGTCGACACTGAAAAATGCACCTAAGCATAATGTGGTGCATTACCTACATACGACGGGGCCGCCGATCTATGCAAAAGTTCGTCCGTTGAACCCAGCGAAATATAGAGCAGCGAAAGACGAATTCCAGAGGATGATGGAATTGGGCATATGCCGCCCCTCCGACAGTCCCTGGGCAACACCGCTGCATGTTGTAAATAAGAAAAACGGCGAAATACGACCATGCGGAGATTACCGACGTTTAAACGCCGTCACTCTTCCTGATCGCTACCCTATACCTCGACTCCAGGACTTCACGTACTTGCTGCACAACAAGACAGTTTTCTCCAAACTGGACATCCGAAAATCGTACCATCACATACCGATTTTTGAAGACCATATACCGAAGACGGCTATAACGACGCCGTTCGGTCTTTTTGAATTTACCAGAATGAATGTTTTTTATTTTTCACCCCTAGTTTTTACAGTAGGATACTTTTTTAAGGGGGGAGTGATGTAGCGTCAGCATAGACTTTGCACAGTAGGTCACAGCTGACGCACATACACATTAGTATATAAGTAAATAATAATGAATAAACGAGGCTCTTGATTATTGCACTACCTACTGGCTGTTTCATTTGTCGTCTCCCTGCTCAGGAGCCAAAATTGAATTCAAAGTAGTAAAAGAGAGGTAGGGCATAGCGAATCTTCGCTCGTATTGAGCTGCCCGTCCGGGGAAAAACCTCCACCCTATAGAATACCGCAGCCAAATGACCTCCGGGTCGTGTTTCTGCTGGTGAGTAGGGTCTCCGGAGCTCGTGGGGGGTTAGGGTTGGGCCGGCATGGCAGTGGCAACTGACAGGTAACTAACCAGTTACTTGCCAGTTGTCACAGCGACTTGGACTTCTCTTTGGCTTTCCATCAGGCGTAGGGAAGCCATTATGTCGAGCTAATATATATATAAAAAAAATAAGTTACTTAATATGAAGTCGGTTAAAAATCTGATAAAATTTTATTTAACATTTTAAAATCCATGCAAATATTAAAGTTTTTATTTGAGAAATGCTAGACGCCCGATTTCGCCCTTGATCGTTTTCATAACAATTTTTAGTAATGCTTTTCTATGCATTTATCAGATAAAATTCCTACAGCAGAACGGTGTGTAATTTTGGTACCAAATAAATTATTTTGACGATTCGAATAGTACCTACCTAGATTTATACATAAAAACATACAAATACATTGAGGTCATACATTATACACACGGTTTCATTTTTGTCATCTGTTTCCTATTGATAATTACAATTTTAAAATGCCAGTATTCAATCAAAAAGTGAGAGTTAACGTTTGAGAACTCAAAAGGTTTAAAAGCATTCTTCCTAATAAAACCTTCCTTCCTAAACACTTAGGTATGACGACGAGTGCATTGGGCTAAAGGAATTGAAATTAAATTAAATTCCGCTTGAGACGATTATTAAAATAGTTTATTATGTCTTCTGAGGCTAGCAAACAGCTAAACTGTGGAAGACTGAAATTAATTTAATATTGTTTGTACGCACTGGAGCGAATCTTGAAACGTGGAATGAAATATTCAGTGTTTATTGTGTTAGAATTGTATGATAAAGTAATAAAGATTTACATCGCTACAAAATCATTTCATGCAAAATAAGTTTCTTAAATAAAAAGAGGTAGGGCATAGCGAATCTTCGCTCGAATTGAGCCGCCCGTCCGGGGCAGGACCTCCACCCTATAGAATACCGCAGCCAAATGACCTCCGGGTCGTGTTTCTGCTGGTGAGTAGGGTCTCCGGAGCTCGTGGGGGGTAGGGTTGGGCCGGCATGGCAGTGGCAACTGACAGGTTACTAACCAGTTACTTGCCAGTTGTCACAGCGATTTGGGCTTCTCTTTCGCTTTCCATCAGGCGTAGGGAAGCCATTATGTCCAGCTATTATAAAAAAAAAAAATTGGATACGTGTGCTTTCTAGATTTATAAGACCACTCCGTCTCATCCCATGGGTATCGTAGAAGACGACTAAGGGAATATCAAGAAACGGACAGCAGCGTTTACCTGGGTATAAATGAAACCAATTGCTTTCACCAACCCGCCTGCCAAGACTAAGGGAACCCCCCCAAATTGTCAATTATAATTGGGGAAGGCCTATCGTGCGGCAGACGTTTGCAGATTGATGATGATAATGATGATGAGGCTTCTCGCATCAAGCTTTTGTTAGCTATCTGGCACAAATCGCCATCATCATCAGCCAGTTGCAGTCCACTGCTGGACGCAGACCCCTCAAGTTGTATGCCACTTGGGCAATCATCTGGAAGATATACCCATAATCGCCACGCTTGGCAGGCGGGTTGGCGATCGCAGGGCGTAGTTTCTCGCTCCGGTTACGCTGCTGCCCTCGACCGGTCTGTGGCAGTAGCTACGCCTTCATTTGTTACGGTTATACCGCCGCTAAACGGTTGTCAGCACCTTGTTTGTTATTCGGCAGGATGCACCACGGGCTGGTGAGGTTGGCTTGGAGTGAAAAGATGATAGACCGCTCCCTTACCTCCCGTTACACGTGATAACGTGTTGTGTAATGGTATTTCAGGTGATACGGGATACCGTATCACCTGAAATACCATTACACAACATCTAAATCACTACCTTTTGGCCCAGATATTATCACGAAAGCATAAAATCTGTTACGTTTTCCTCAAGAGAATACCTATCTATCAAATTAAATGGTCTGTGATGATTCTAAAAGGGACTTATACTTATAAATAACCAAGTGCGGTATACCGGCTTGCTCCCTCAATGTAAACTAATGCGTTAATAACGGTAAAAGCCCAGAACATAGGCCGTCGGCACACGCAGAACTTTCAATATTGGTAATGGAAGCTAGCGTGTCCGGCCACTTGAGATGGATTTACACGATACGGTTCGCAAACGATTTTATTGACTCACGGCTTTAATTAAGATTTGTCACAGAAAATTGACATGTGCAAAGGTCTTCTAGGCGAAGAACATAAATATAACATAAGGTTACTATGTCTCTAAACAACCCGGGACATGCCAAGACATGTCATGCTGGGCCACACATCGCCATCTAGCCCCAAACTAAGCCAAAGCTCGTACTATGGGTACTAGATATCAGTTGATAAACTTACTTAGATACTTTTTTTTGTAAATAAATACATTTATATACAGAAAACAGCCAGACCAATACAGACAGACATGTTCATGAACACATGTTTGTACAGTGTGTGTCAAAATAATCTTTATTTGTATAGGTTTTAAAAAAACACTTACAAATCGTCGAAGCTACCACGAACCCAAAATCGCACACAAAATCGCTGAATAATATTTAACATGCGCGCACAGTGCGTCTCCTTAGCGGAAGACCAGCGTCACGGCGTCTCTTGTCGTCGCGACATATGCTGAGCAATTTGTCCTTTTACACGAAATATCACTGGACATGATATTTTATTATGAATGTTTTTGTGTTAGCTTAATATTTATTGTTTTTCACTGTATAAACATATTTTGTTTCTTTCTTTCTTTCAACATACTGAAAAAAGTAATATGACTGACTGAAAAATGATACCTAAATCAACAAACACCTACTATTTACCTACCCTGACGACTTCCGTCGCATCTTATAAATTCTGAGCTGGATTTCATACGCCCTTGGCTCGCGGCTAACCCCTCAATGTCAACACCCTATGTTTATTCGATTTGCCTTATATATGTTAGCCTGTCTGACCGTACCTTGTATGGTTTTATCAGTTTGATTTTGATCTATTAGAACAGGTTACAAGTAAAACAAGCTGAAGAAACAGGCAGATATATATCTTTTTCGATATTGGGCTTGTCTATCTATCTAGATAGAAGATTCTTTATTGCAAAAAATACTAATAATAATACTTTTACAGAAAAGGTATTACAAACATCTTGAGGTACAATTAAGGCAGTCTTAACGCTAGTAAGCGATCTCTTCCGGACAACCTTCACCTAGAGAGGAAGTGCAATTTTCTAAAGATAAGTCAACATAGCAAGGTTAGGTTTAGTATTTGGAGTATTGTAATCAGCCGTCGCGATCACTGTTGGACATAGTTTGTTGTTTTGTAGCATAGTAGCTTCTGTCCATAGAAACCGGAATATGATTTTACTCTTTTTATCGCCAATTTATTTCACTTGCAATAAATTTCAAAACAATAGATAGTTCATGTCAAATTAAAAGTACACATTAAAGTGGAAATTTGAATACAAAATGTGCAAAAATATAGTACCTACCTAGGTTACATAGCTACCTACTTTATATTCACCTAAATATTGAAAGTCGGCCCTCACTCAAACGTGTGCTATATATAAACCTAACAAACTTTATTACCGTCTTCCCGATAATATATCTCGTCCCTAGCCGAGTATTACTGTGCCCGAAAATGTAAGACTTTTGCAATTGAATTAGATTATTCAAATGTAATGTGTAACATCGCTTGTTGTGACATTTACGAACGAGCTTCGTATTCGCTAGGGGTCAGAAGTCACGCGACATGTGTCGCCACAGATGGCAGGGCAAGTCAAGCGAGGATGACTTTGGGCGACAATATACTTAAATGTTTATAATCTATACTTTTGGAAACCATTGGGATGTAAGGGAGCGGCCTATCATGTTTTCGCTTCAAGCCCGTGGTGCATCCTGCCGAAAAACAAACGAGGCGCTGGCGACTGACTGGTGGCGGTATAATCATCACAACTGAAGGCGTAGCTAAATACCACAGACCGATGACGGGCAGCAGCGTCATCGAGAGCGAGGAGCTGCGCCCTGCGATCGCCAACCCGCCTGCCCAGCGTGGCGGGTATGGGTATATCCTCCATATGTTTGCCCTAAGTGGCGAACAACTGGAGAGGCCTATGTCCAGCAGTGGACTGCAGTAGGCTGATGATGAAACCAAACGACTAAATAACAAGGCAAGGATTTGAAGACTAAAATAAAGGTCATCTATCCAGGACAACCCTAAAGAACATAGGTATCATATCTGTAACTAGTACGGATTGAATAGATAGACAATAGTTTTACGACTCGATATATTCCGTGTCCCTGGTCTTCGATCCGATCTCTCCGATGGCTCGTGCAAAAATGAGTCTTCTGCCGACCCACCATGCCCAAGCAAGTCATTTCCATTGACTATAGCAAGTCTACAGATACCTAACGTAAAAGCAAAATCAAATCAAAAATCTCTTTCTCTTTATATAGGGTTGAGATAAGCACTTATACATATATCGTTCATACAGGAGATTAAAAGGAATTAAGTATAGCTCCTACCGGTAAAAAACTGGATAGTTACTCTTTTCAATGCCAATTTTTCTTACAATGTTTGTCATATTAAGTAATTTATATTAATTTAAAATTATATACTCAAAGCAAAGTAAGATTTAGAAGCTATACTTACAATGCAAGGAGGAGATCTTGTCCAAGACATGTTGTCATAATGACGGTTTCTCGATCGGTTTGCTCGATTTTGGGCTTCTCTGATCCAGCTTTGGCATCTTCCGCAAATCATTACTCCAGCTAGCCTGGGGGCGTATTACGTTTTCCGAGAAACAGTATCCGCAAACAGAGCTCGTTTACATACAGATTACTATGCTATTGAAGCATTAGCATTAATAAGTGCTATGTATATTAGTCGTAATGCTCCAAATGTTTCCATAGACAACTTACAAGTCTTTCCGATAACGTAAAAGACATAATGACGAGGAATTCGTAACAATTCTTTTTTCCAGTCACTTTTCCCGATTCACCTCAGAACTCATTTTCATTCCCGTGATAGGAAACAATACGGCATCTAATTTTCTTGGCAAAAAATAACTTTCTAGAATATATCCTTACCAATTTCCTTGCTGACAGCTCAGATGGGACGTCTGAAAATATTTTAACAAACTATGCAAAATGTACATTAATATTACTAAAACGGGGCCATCACTTTTGGGCCAGGGCTGCCACCTTGAAGGATTAATTTTGACTCGTAATCCCTTTGTATCGAAGCTTTTATCAGAGGTCAAATTGAAAACCTTGGTTCGCTTCGCTTGAGGTTGATTATTAAATATTTACGGAACATTTCGGCAAAAATAAATCAGTGCACTTAACTTTTTTGTGCAAAATCTCAAACTGTTCGGAAATGAACTTGGTCTCATACAACATTTTAAAATGCATTCGTCATTTTTGATGATTAAAAAATATAAAACAATGGATAGTTTACTACATATACAGATGCATACAGAGCTATCCCACACGATAGATGATGATATTTATTTCATTTATTTATTTTATTTCCATCAAAATACAAGAAGCCACTACTATATAATGTAATGTGCTGCTTTAAAAAAGTACGAAATTCTTGATTAATCAAGAACTAAGCTATTGTGCAGTAATTTGGAACACTCTACATTAATAGTGCAAACAGCTAAGGTATGGAACTCGATGCCAGCATCGGTGCTTAACGAATGATAATTTTGATTTTCAAAGATTTTTCTTACAGTATTTGTGGGGGGTTAGGGTTGGGCAGGCATAGCGGTGGCAACTGATAGGTAACTGACAAATTACTTGTAAATTGTCAAAGGGACTTGGGGTTCTCTTTCGCTTACCATCAGGCGTAGAGAAACCATTATGTCGAGCTACTATAAATAAATAAATAAAAAAAACACCCAAGCGTCCTATTAACTACCCTCCAAAGAATATCTCATTGTACTTTTCTCTACACGAATTTGACAGTTGATTCCCAGAAAGTAACTAAATAATGTATAACTAAATCTATCAGTCTACCTAAATTCGCAGGAAATTGTGTGAACGTTTTTACGCCGCAAGACGTTACATCCCTTTTACTGGGAAGTTTGTAAACCGGATTTGTGGCTAAATTTACTTTTCCCATCTCTCCCTGTCAACGTCGGCACGCCGATACATAAAACCACTTATACGATAAAAGACACTTCATCCAACGCACGTAGTCTAGTAAATCTCCTATCGACATATATGCATTTATTATGTGGACGTAATAAGCCCTGGAGACAAGATTATCTTCAGCTATACTTTTGTTTTGATAGTTGTTTTAGAAGTATTATGAATGAGAAAACTATAAATAGGTATTAGGTTATCGGATACCCTCTGTAAATTAAATGAAGAAGCTAGTAAGATTATACAATACTAGCTGTGCCCGCGGCTTCGCCTGCGTTGCCCCCCATTTTAGGGAAGTGTGGGGTTCGAAAGGGGCAAAAAGTAGCCTATGTTACTCTCCATCCCTTCAACTATCTCCACTTAAAAATCACGTCAATTCGTCGCTCCGTTTTGCTGTGAAAGACAGACAAACATACAGACAGACAGACACACTTTCCCATTTATGATATTAGTATGGATCTCAAACATTGATTGATCCCAAAAATACTTTCGAATCAGATTTGATTTATGAGCGAGAATGCGCTACATCATATTACGTCGTCATCATAATCAGTCTATTGCAGTCCACTGCTGCTGGACATAGGCTTCTCCAGTTCCAGTCCACGGAGTCACTAGTAAATTAGTAAATCGGGCAAGCATTAACAAGGTAGAACCGAAGTAACGAATGTTTAATTCTGGCAAGTAGTTTAAGTATTGTGGTACTAGTAGATAGAGTATGTAGATTTTGTACACCAAGAAATTTTGTTTACAACAATAGATTTTGTGGAAGTATTGGCAGCTTATAAGTAAAGCAACGCATTAAAAAGTAGTTTTGTCATCGGCTTGAGAAGAAGAAGAAAAACGCCCCGAAAAATCTATTTCTGCGAGTGTAATTCAATAACTATCTATTCTTTAACAACATTATCAATATTGTGTGTGTGGTGTTCGTTTTGTTGGCAGTCCTTAAATAAATAAACAAAGAGGCAACAGAAACATAAGTATCCATCTAAAAATAACCTAATCTGTTAAGTAACGTTCGATGTAAGCAACCTTAAAATTCATGGCTGTATTTCAGACTCCGCCATTTGCGATCGACATAAACGCTTAAACGGCGCTCAACAAAATCATGACAACAGCTTCATTCGCCGACTTTATTTTTGCCCTAACGACTGTTTTATTGTGGCTCTCGTGCGAGCTCGCCGCGGGCTTCGGATAGATAAAATTACAGGAAAGATAATCTCGTTTTTTATAGCGCCCATTAAAGTATTGCGGTTGCTTGCCGAAGCGAAACCACTGAATGGAGGGCGCAGTGAAGCCGCACCATTTATACTGGTGCGATGAGGTTTGAACACGGTATAACTTTTACTTACTAGAGTGTTACTAGAGTTCGTTAACATTAACTACTCATTATCCTCACAAGTATCGTATTAATCAAGTACCTACCTAGTGAAATGACTTCATGTTTTAGGATCAGTCTGTAAATAACCAGAGCTATCTTATAAGCCAGCAACTGATAAGTGATTATTTTGTTGCTTGTTGTGTGCTGCAGTGAATTGGATCCTTTTGTTTTCCATCAGCCTACAGTATCTACTAAAAAAAAGGCTAAATAGACAGCGAAACAATATAATTTATATTTTATCTGGAATGCGAGTTTGTGTAAGATTAAACATTAAAATAATCTCAAAAATATTGGAGCTTTGACTTTTGTATGGAAATGTTTTATGAGAATTTCCGTTAGATGTGGAACAAAGCCAATTAAACATTCAATGTTTAAAATTAATTCAAAGCTTCCAAGAATCCATTTCTCATATTCATTTTCTTATATGACTGTGTATATGTGCTTATTTGAAATGATTACCTACTTGCCTGCTGTTGTTATGTACCTACATTACAACAGTATATTATATTCTAATTCGCAATTGTTTTACCTACTATTTATAATTAAGGGAAAACTATAAATAGCTTTATTAACTGGATGTAGGTACTCGAGCAAATTATGTTTGTTACGCCGTCGACTTCTTTAATAATAAATACATACATAGATAAGACAGAGAACGCCGACCGTCTCGGTCCTGGATAATCTGCTTCCATTGGATGCCAGCCATTTTCTTTAAGTCGTCTTTCCAGAATACCAGAGGCCACTATACTGTGACAAAATAAAAAACAATTATATCATTGCATAACTTATACTGTCACACTGGTACAGCGTGGACATTAGCAGCTATAAAATGCTTTTCACGGTTTTAATGTGTTATTATAACCATAATACTCAAGGAATTATAGCCACTTCACACAAAGGTTAGAGCCGAGTAAGCACATATGAGATGGTTAAGTGCATAAGTGTGTATGCAAACAAAGGTGGCTTTATTCTTTCACTTTCATAATCCGAAGAGGCGATAGTTGAACACGACCGGAGCGAGATCCAGTGCAGGACTAGCCCGCTTAAAGTGCTTCGGAAAGCACTTCTAGGGGGGATGGGGTATATTACAGCCGACTTCTAGAGCCTTCCATCCAATAATTTTGAGTACACAATATTGTGAAAACTAAGTATGCAGAGTGTTTCACACATAATAGAAAAACGCCAGATTTGGTTTACAAATAGGCTAGTTTTTTATTTATTTATTGATTTAATCTTTATTGCACAATTATAACAGTGTACAAAAGGCGGACTTAATGCCGCATAGGCATTCTTTACCAGTCAACCATTGGGCTAAGCAGAAATAAAAGTGTAGGTAGTGTGCTGCAAGGATAATAACATTTAACATTTAAAATACGTACACACACATACATAAATATAATACATTTATACATATAGTTAATATAATACATAGCATATACAAAGATATAATATATATATGACAGGCTCGGTGGCTCATTTGGTAGTGACCTCTGCCCTCTGAGCCAAGGGTCGTGGGTTCGATTCCCGCACAGTACAAACATTTCTGTTCATGAACATGTCTGTTTGTATTGGTCTGGGTGTTTTCTATGTATAATATGTATGTATTTACAAAAAAAAATGTATTTAAGTAAGTTTATCAGTTGTCTAGTACCCATAGTACAAGCTTCGGCTTAGTTTGGGGCTAGGTGGCGCTGTGTGGCCCAGCGTGGCATGTCTTCGTTATTTATTTATTATTTATATAATTATAATACATATAACATATCATATATAATAATTAGACGAGTTGTTTTCAAATGGTTTTCAAATAATATTTTGAGTGACGTATAAAAACAACAGGAGCCTAATATCAAAATAAACTGTCTAAAGTACGAGCACTAAAGTAGAAAGTGATAATTGCAGCGCATGCAGCCTCCAATACACAAGGCATATTATAATAATCATAGATTTAGAATTCAACATCATCATCAGCCACTCAGTCCACTGCTAGACATAGGCCTCTCCAGTTATTCGCTACCTTATCCAAACACGTAGAGGATTCACCTAATAATTACCGCTCAAGGCGGATGGGCTGGCGATCGCAGGGCGTAGCTCCTCGTTCCAGTGACACTGCTGCCCGTCATCAGCTTGTGGTATTTAGCTTGGCCTTCAGTTGTGATGGTTATACCGCCACCAGTCGGTTGCTAGAGCCTCGTCTGTTATGCAGCAGGATGCACCACAAGCAGGTGAGGGTGGTTTGGAACGAAAATATAAGTCGTTACCTTGCCTTTTATTTTTAATTTAGAATAACTTAATTAAAAATGTCCTTACACTTGACTGTGCCCACAAATTACATTATAAAGACCAATACGAACAAGCTTCACTGGTGTTTATTTTGCGAATCAAACGCGGGGAAAGAACAAGTCCAACCGATGCTTTGTTCAAATTATTTTTTTATTGCCGCGAATGCCTGCAAATGAAATACTGTCTCGGCCGGTTTGCCGGCGGTGACATTTCTTGCTACGTCCAAGAAAAATGATAATAATGTTTGTTAGATTAAGTAATCTAAAAAGGACCTGAGCAAACAGTTTATTGGTGTATTTTTTTATTTCAATTATGGTTGTTAACAACGATTGATCATTCATAATGACTGGCTCGATGGCTCATTTGGTAGTGACCTCTGCCCTCTGAGCCAAGGGTCGTGGGTTCGATTCCCGCACAGTACCAACATTTGTGTTCATTACCATGTCTGTTTGTTTTGGTCTGGGTGTTTTCTATGTATAATATGTATTTATTTACAAAAAAATGTATCTAAGTAAGTTTATCAGTTGTCTAGTACCCATAGTACAAGCTTTGGCTTAGTTTGGGCACGAAGCAAATACAAATTGCTTCGTGAGTTTGGGGCTAGGTGGCGCTGTGTGGCCCAGCGTGGCATGTCTTGGGTTATTTATATGTTCATTTTTAAAAAATAATATAAAAGAAATAATAATAATGTCTCCGCCTTTTTTGCTTTTTTCTAACTGAGTACGATGGTAGCTGATGACATCCTGAACCAGCATCCTTGGGCCAAGGTTAGGCCAAGCTTCGCTTATATGTGTACCTACATGTCACGAAGTTCCTCATTATTATTTGATTCAATACTACAAACCGCTTTGAGATGTCCCTAAACTTTTAAATACTTACTTAATCCTATTCACACTGCTACGATAAATGAACCTTTTATTCAATATTTATAAAGCCAGATCGAGAGTATTGAGCACAATCCGAATTTTCTTTTGTAATTTCTACAGATATCTTCGTCGAATATTTTATTCGCCGCAGAAAGAAATGTTTGATCCACTGTATTGAATAAATTTCAAGTCCCACTTTGTAAATTGGACAGTTTGACTTTCATTCACATTGGAGTAAGTTTGAAACTGTTTTTATGCGAATTGTGGAGTAAGTACATGGCAAAAGTAGATTTTAGAAGGTTTGATTAGTGTGGGATAACTAAAACGTGAGCTGAAGATAAGATAGAGATACTTAGACGAGTATACTTGCAGGGTAAATCTTTTTAATACCTTTTATTTCAAAATAGGTTGCTGCTTGATTGCGATTCGCCTGCTGCCGAAGCGATATCGTAGTCTACGATAGAACGCAAAGGCGGTTCACTCTCGTTTGGTTCGGTTCATAGGTACGTTCTTTTACTCGTATTGTAGCTCAGCGTATCCTTTTTCCCTTTTTTATGGAAAGTGAGATAAGGATTTGAAGTTGGCAATTCACAAGTATATAAATTTTTACCAATATAAGGTAACCTCGTTTTGAAACGTACGGTATTAATTTTTTTTAAAAAAGCTCTCAATACAGTGGAAAGCGCAAGGACTTGGTTTCGTCATTCATATCCTTACATGCATCTTTAACAGACTTGTTTGATTTGCGGAATGAAAAGTCTTATTCAAAGAAAATCTCTATTGAAAAGACTATTTTATGCTATCCTGATTTAAACACGAGTAAAATACACGTCGACCACAGCTTTACCGCCAATACTGATTTACGGAGACCATTTGACATATAAATGCATTGAAATGGCAATTTCGAACCGCCGCTCGTTCTAATATGATTTTGCGGTGTATATAATTGGCAAAATTGTTGGATTGAAATGAAAATTCCGTAGGCCTTCCGTAGTTCGGTGGTGATGACAGGGCCACCTTGACTACGATCGTAGACAGTCAGGAAATAAAATACATTGGATGTAAGGGAGCGACACATCATCTCTTCACTAGAAGCCATCCTCACCTGCTCGTACATGGTGCACCTGCTGAATAACAGACGCGGCTCTGGCAACAGACTCGTGGCAGTATAGCCGTCACGATTGATGGCGTAGCTAAATACCTCATTCCGATGACGGGCAGCAGCGTCACCGGAGCGAGAAGCTACGCCCTGCGATTGCCAACCCGCCCGCCCAGCGTGGCAATTATGCGACCAACTAGAGAGGCCTTTGTCCAGCAGTGGACTGCGATAGGCTGATGACGATTCTTATTATAAATCATGGAGTATTTAGATATATGCATATCAAAAGCAGTTTTGCAGACCTAGTGGTACCAGTGTGTTATTTATTTTTGATTTATAAATTAATTAGCTAGTAAAACGATAGATAAACAGATGTTTATCTAGCAGCTCACGTGGCTCGACCATCGGCTGTCTTGTTTGTTCTCGCAATCATTTGCAGTATACGAACGATTGACGTCACACCGCAACGTGAACCTTTTTTATATAATTTATATAGGTTTCCCACCCCTCCTCATTACGCTATTCAAACCGCAAATATAATGGAGACTAGTATTTTCTACCCATTTTGGATGGGATCGGATTTAACGCAACAAAACGGTGATAATTTTAATGATTAAAGCGGGTTTTGATACTCTGTCGATAAATTGGCGACAACTTTAGTATTATTTTATACAAGCAAAGCATTTTCAGTCGTCTAGTACACATAGTACAAGCTTTGGCTTAGTTTGGGGCTAGATTGCGATGTGTGGCCTACATATATAATCCAAACATAAACAGAAAATCTATTCCTTTGTGGGTAAATTCGGTCTTTAAATGATTCAAATTCGAGGACAGCACAAAAAGATCAAACCGTTTATGATTTTATTCTTAGTATCTAAAAAAATATTGAAACAAATTGTGTACAACAAACAACTCTACAACTCCCTTATCCAAACATGTCTACTTCAAAGGGCTCTTGTGATTCATTCTTCACGTGTGATGATTCCCGTTGTGACGTCGCTTTTCTCAACAACTCAAAGGGACAGCCCCGTTATCAGCAAACGACATTGCTTTTTTCCCTTAGGGAATCCCTTTACGGATGAGGTAAGTTGGCGGTATATGTAAGATTCTAGTATGACGTGTACCAGTAAATACTTACTGGATTCCCTTAGGTGTACTTCCAAATATCTTTTAAGGTGGAATAACATTCCGTTCAGTAGAATCTAATAATAAGCAACGCCCACCGCAGTTTAGGTATTCGTAGCTGCTACGGACAAATTCTTTGCTACTGCGTAGTATTCTACTTTACGAATCTAAAGATTCGAAAGACTTGCTATTACACAAGACCGGGGCTGCGCGGAGCTAACAAAAATGTACTAACGGCATTGCTCAAATTTTCGCTTGTTGACAAACGTAGTGTAGGACGCCCCCAGGTTGGGTAAAGCGACGATTTGTTTTTTTTATTAGAGAATGGGTAGCGCTTGACCTCAACTAGCCTGATGTTAAGCGATGTTGAAGCCTGAGATGAAGCGCGCTTACCCAACAAAAACCGATTCACTCTCGCCTTGAAAATCTGAAGATTATATTCCTCGGGGAACACGGACTCCGGTAAAGAGTTCCACAGTTTAGCCGTTCGCACTATGAATGAAGAGGCAAGGCGCTTTGTGCGAGTTTTTGGAACCTGCACCCTAAATAGGTGTCTCCTCGCCGTGTCCCTGCTCGTACGGTGGTAAAAAGGCGCAGATAAATTAAATCGAATAATTCCGTAGCACACTCTCTAAAATGCAACCGATAGAAGACCGAAAGCCCAGCAAGCTTACGACGGGGATCAAGACTTGATGGCTGGCAAGTGCTGGATGCGAGTAGTCCAGTATCAAGCAAAGTCCTGGCGACCCATGTCCAGCAATAGACTACGAGAGGCTGATGCTGATGATTCTCAAAGTTGCTCAAAGTGATTTGAGCAATCATCATCATCAGTTTGGTCAACATTTATTAATCCTGCCTCTGTGGGGCACCTTTATTTAGAACATTTTTTGTTTGCGACTAGCTTACCTTGCGAACTTCTTATTGCTACTAAATTAAATTCCAAGCTTAGGACTTGATTTTCTTGAATCTTTTTAATTTTGGAACGTATTTATGAAGATAAGGATTCATTTTATAAATCGGGCTTATAAGCTCAGTAACATTGCGCCTCTGTATGAATAAGAATATCGACTGAAGTGTACAATTAGAAGTTGTAGAAACTAATTAGGCTTATGTGCCAATGATATAAAGAATTAAGTCCATATGTGTTATAAGATGCTGTATGTATCTCTAACAAAGAAATAAATAAATATTATCAAAAATCCTTTCATCATTAAGTCGAACTCGATACACCACAGGACTGTAGTTATCGTAAGCCCCAAACGTAACATTATCCCTGTACAGTCAGCGTCAGATATATGTGAACACGTAAAAAATCAAACAAAACATAAAAGCAACCAAAAGTAAGTACCTACTCACCGAAAGTTTCCAAATGATATCAATATCCTAAGCGTTCAATTGATCTAAACAAACAGTTGTCAAATAATATTTATTATAGCTTGAACCATGTCAACAGAAACATATCTAACCAAACAAAATGTTTAAAAAGGAATGATTTTTTTCAGTCGTGATATGGTAATTTTGCTGACATACTCGTACATTTGTGCACCTTCATTGTTGACATAATTATGAAAAGTAGTCTGTTTACTTCTATTAGACAACTCCTTGCTAAGATGATTAACAACAATATTTACAAACAATACTTATCTATGAAAACTAACAACATTATGCGAAGTAAGACAATGCCGACCGCCACTCAAGTGATTTTCATTAGAAAACATTTAATATATTTTTTTTTTTTTTTTTTTTTTTTTTTTTTTTATTAACCTATACTGTCCCACTGCTGGGCAAAGGTCTCCCCCAAACTTTTCCACAGGTCTCTGTCCAAAGCCAGAGCCTGCCAATCCTTTGATTGATGCACCAGATCGTCACACCATCTTTTTCTGGGCCTTCCCCTTCGGCGGTAGCCATCCTCCGGCACCCATTGTGTGACGATCTTGGCCCATCTCTCCTCCTTCATCCTGCACACATGACCCGCCCAATCCCATTTTAATTTAGCCGTTTTATGTCCTACATCGGCGATGCCAGTTTGATAGCGAATGGAAGTATTTCTTATTCTATCAATGAGTTTGATGCCTAGAACACTTCTTTCCATTGCTCTTTGGCAGACCTTGAGCTTGGACTTTTGATTTTCGGTGAGTGACCAGGATTGAGCACCATAGGTAAGGATAGGCAGTATGCAAATGTCGATGAGTTTGCGCTTAAGTGACATAGGAAGGTCCCCCTTCATGTACGCCTTCATGGACCAGAAGCTCTTCCAGGCGTTATCGACTCTCCGGAGGATTTCTTTATCCTGCCTGTTTTCGAAGGAGACTATCTGGCCCAAGTATATATACTCATCGACATATTGCACTATTTCCCCATTTATTGCTATGCTATCTCTGGTGCCATTGGTCATAACTTTAGTTTTTGTCCTATTCATCGTCAGTCCAACCTCAAGGCTCGCCGAACTCAGTTCATCTAGCATCAATTCTAGATCTGCCGATGTATTGGCGAAGAGAACAATATCGTCGGCGAATCGAAGATTAGTAAGCTGTTTTCTACCAATTTTAATTCCTTTTGTTGTCCAGGATGGTATTAATACCCTAAAAACTTCTTCTAAGGTGCTGCTGAAAAGTTTAGGTGAAAGAGGGTCTCCTTGCTTAACTCCTTTCTGTATTTTGAAGGACGGGCCCGTCGTATGCAGTCGAATGTCAGCTGTGCTTTGATGGTAGATGGTTTGAAGCAGTTTTATGTATGTGGTTTCGATACCCTGTCGATAAAGAGCGTTAAATATTGCATCATGTGTGATACTGTCGAATGCCTTCGAATAATCGACAAAAGCCAAGTACAGAGGTTTGTTAAACTCGCTGAATTTTTCTATTATCTGATTTACTGTTTGTAAGTGGTCTGTTGTGGAGTAATGCGAGCGAAATCCGGCTTGTTCTGGTGGTTGATTTTGATCTAATTGATAAGATATTCGGTTTTGTATAATTCGTGTAAATAGTTTATAGATATGTGAGGTGAGGCTAATCGGTCTGTAATTATTAATATCTGTTTTTTCACCCTTTTTATACAGTAGGACAATATTTGAATGGCAAAAAGTGTTAGGGATACTTCCAGTTAATAAAATATTATTAAATAGATTGACCAGATGGTATCGCAAGGTCGGTTTACCTAGTTTAAGGACTTCAGTCGTAACACCATCCTCGCCAGGGCTTTTGCTATACTTGAGGCTTTTTATAGCAATATTTACCTCGTCAGCTGTTATGTGTGGAATGTCGTCTGGGCAATGGTATTCGATGGGTACACTGTTGTGAGTAACATCGGAATATAAGTTTTTATAGAAATCTGTGGTTATGCTCATAATTTTATCTCGATTGCTATGTTTCATACCATTACTGTCTTTAAGACAAGTGATCCAGGATTTAGTTTTTGTATGACCCTGTTTTGCTATTCTCAGTGAACTATTCTGTTGTAGCGCTATTTTAATCAGATGTGTATTAAAATTTCTAAGATCTTTTCGAATACATCTTTTTACTTCTCTGTCTATAATTTTGAATTGTGGGGTTCCAATATTTATCTTTAATCTTTCTTCAATTAATCGTTTTGTGTTTTCTGTTAATTTATTGTTCTTTCGCTTACTTTGCTTGATTTTGCTGCTTGCGTATTTAATCCCAGATAAAATGACGTTATATTGAGTATCTGTCGTACCTGGATCGTCTAAATTTAAATTATTAAAATAATTGGATAGTTCCTGATTGAAATATTCTGAGTTATTAGATAGGTAACGTTGATCTATGAAATGAGTTGTTTTTTTGTGGAGATTTCTCCTATGAAGCTTAAAATTGAATTTTACTCTGGCTCTTAAAGGTCTATGGTCGGAACTAAATTTGATCGAGTTTATTACATGTACGTCCTTTATAATATTGTGATCAGATGACAATATGTAATCGATTTCGTTTCTGTATCTATTTCCAGGTGATGACCAAGTCCAGCGACGTTGCGATTTTTTATAGAAATAACTATTAGCTACATTGAGGTTTTGTCCAAAAGCGAATGACAGAAGACGGGTGCCCCTATCATTTCGATCACCTAACCCATTTAATATAATATATAATTTTTTATCGATAATTTTTTATATAGTATCCGCACATTTCGTTTGATCTAGTGTAAAATTAACACACTGTAGGGGTATATAAAGACCAATATGTTTATTGAATAATTTACAGTGTAGATTTTGTTTATTTCGATTCTGACTGTACATCCTCTCTCCGGCCACTTCATTAAAAAGCTAATGGTTCAATCAACTGGCACACACTCGTTTATACTTAAACGGCAAAAAGGGGGTTGTGATGCGGGGGTGAAAGCCTTAATCCCCTTTCAGGGCATTTGTTTGAAGGCTCTTATCGGGGATCAGAATGGGAGCCTACGTCGTGAGTTCATTGTTTAAAAGAGGCCAGTAGGTATGAGTATTCATACGACTACAAAGGGACCGAATTCGCACGTAATTTTCTACTCGTATTTGCTATGCTAATGATCTGAGCTAAGAAATGGAAAAAAATGGCGCGTCTAATGAGCTATTCGAAATGTGCCGACAGAAACTTTATTTGAAGCAGTATAAATGCTAACTCTTAAAAAAAATGAGAAGACATGCCACGCTAGACCAAATAATGCCATTTTTTTTTTGTAAATAAACAACTACATACTATAGGTACATAGCAAACGCCCAGACAAATACAAACAGACATGTTCAATGTTCATGCACACAAAAGTTTGTAGGTACTATGTGGGATTCGATTTCGTAATTTATTTATGAAATAGCCCAAGACACCCTAAGATATACCACGCTGGGCCACACAGCGCCGTCTAGCGCTTAACTATGCCAAAGCTTGTACTATGGGTACTCGACAACTGATAAACTTACTTAGATACATTTTTTTTGTAAATAAATATATAATAGTATACATAGTAAACGCTCAGACGATGATGCTGTGTAGCACAACGTGGCATGTCTTGGGTTATTTATTATGTTCAATAACACATTGACTTCAATTTATTCTTACCAGTTATGCCGTTACAATACGTATATGGCTTCGATACGGTTAAAACAAGTGAACTGAACTGTCACGTACAATTGTAAACTACAAAAGAAAAGAGGTTCCGCAAAAAGTTTGCTGTAGCGGGACAGACGTAACACAATAACTAAACAAGATATGGACCCATGGTGCCTCCCTGCGGGACTTGTCAGCCTGCCAATACATTCAAATAACATTTTTGTTTGTTATACTTTGACCTATTTTTATATCATAATAATTTTAAAACGGTATTTATATTTCGGCAGGCTTTTTATATACCTTTGTATTTCTGTGTACCTAGTAACTAACATCTAATTATTAATAATAATTCGAAGGTGACTGACTGACATAGTGATCTATCAACGCACAGCCAGCTAATCACTGGACGTATCGGGCTGTTTGGCATGCAGGTAGATGTTATGACGTAGGCATCCGCTGAGAAAGGACTTTGATCAGTTCTACCCCCAAGGGGATAAAATAGGGAATGAAACTCTACTCCACGCGGACAAAGTCGCGGGCAAAGCTAGTAATGTATATAATTTTGACAATCCCAAGAAAATGAACAGGTCTTAGAAGCTCGAGATTGTTTCAACACGCCGTAAAGCTGCTTTATGAAGCGTAAAAGTGTTTTAAGTCAGTTGACCGTCGTGAAATATTCAGACCGAACGCGAGGTCGGTATAGTTAGAGGAACTACTTGTAGCGGGGACCCTACGCGGACTGTTTTATAAAGAGGGAACGAGGTGGGACTTGAGGGAACGAAGTACTTAATAAACATGTTGTGTCGCGCTCGCGGTGAAAACGAGCTAAAAAGACGAATGTGCTCGAAGCGATAAGGTCTTTTATATAATTTTATGAATCGTATTTTAAAAGTATGTATTTAGACTTTTACTTAACGCGCGTCTGTAGTCCGTTTGTGGCAGCGTGTGTGTCTTTGGATTTTTTTCTATCTATCTATCTACTCGACCTGCGAGAACTCCGCGTCGACGATTGGCGCGAAGTAGCGCAGGACAGGCCGAAGTGGAAATCGTTATTGTTGGAGGCCAAGACTCATTTTGGGTCCCTGCGTCATTTTAGTAAGTATCTATCTACTCATGAACAGCTCATTATTTGTCCCTACCGAGAGACTCGAGCCTACCTAAACTAGGGCGATAACGTCTTAGTCAACCACCCTGGCCAAAAACAAGTTGTTCGATTATACACAACCTTGGAATTTATACACAGGTTACCTCACGATGTTTACCTTCACCGTAAGAGCCTCAAATAAATAAATGTACGTATGAATTTTAAATTCTAAAAAACGTTGGTACGTGGCGGGTTTTGAACACTGTTTTACTAGCTAGTGTACGCGACACTGAGACTTCACTAACAATATTGAATGTGTTCATTAATTTACTAATTTAATTGGCTAACTTCATTTTAGAGGCCGCTTTAAAATCATAGAAATGTGTAAACCAATCAATTGTAAATACAGATTATCTACTTACACTATATTAAATTCCAACAAAGTTATGTAATGACCATTAAAATCTATTCACGCGCTATAAACGTATGAAAATATTTCTATTGTTTTACAAGTGTAAAATAATATAAAGTGTAAAGCTTGAAGAAAATAGCACATCTACACGGCACGTTTTCCGCCTCCTAGAAAAGGAAGTCAATAAAAGTCAATTTCCATCTTCGGCGCTATTTCCTATGGCTTCTTAGAGTTATAGGTAACCCTCTGGATATATATGTGGGTGGAGTCCACAATATTTCGTTAAATGCTGTATGTACTTAGTTAATGAATGGATGAAAAACCTAAAGGTATTATTTCTTTTAAACAACTAACATCAACATTTTAGTCAATAATGTTAGAAACGAACTTATTTTAACCAAACATAATTAAAATACGCTTGATTATAAAAGACATTTCAACCAAAATGTCGTACAATTAAACAAACACCTCAAACTTATCAATACTCTTCTTTTTGCATCAGGTGTTACTAAGTATTTTTTCAGGCTTAACGTGCTGTTCTAGTGTCTTATCAAAGTAATCTAAGTGACACCATATTTGATATAAGTAGGTACCAAATTTCGCAATGTGGGTCAAATCTCCGGCAGCCTCACTGGCTCAGCAACGCGCGAAATGGAACGTGATAAATAAACAACATCTTCTTAATTAAGCGATTTATCAAAGCCGCCAAGTTTGTGGTTGCCCGCACTTCCGGGACGCTGCAAATATTTGTTTATAGCACAGTTTGTTGGATACCTCTTAATTTTTCTGCTACCCGTGTGAAAAAGAGCTAATTATAGAAACTAATGAAAAAAGTAAATGTTTAATCAGAGTTTTGCTATCGACTGTTATCTTCCTTGGCGTTCATAAATTAAGATTTTTTTATAGTAGCATGGCATAATGACTTATTTGCGCCTCGTGAAAGCGGAAGAGAAGCCCAAGTCGCTGCGATAACGAGTAAGTAAGCGGCCAGTCACCTGTCAGTTGGTACAGCCATGCCAACGATGCAATGGCATAAGATGCTTCTTCACTCACCGTTTAAAGGATCCCATATCAAAGGAAGGAATAGATATATAAATAGATAGATAATAGATATATAGAATACGGATGATGACAAGGTATGAAAATGAAGAAAATAATTAGTCCGTCTCTTAGATAATAAAAAAATTTAAGACCCGTATTTTTTGTTTTGTCGAAATAACAAGAAAATACTTAGATATAGCGCATTAAAGTTACGGAGTGGGGGCTAACTACGTCACGTTAGAGTATATTTTGTACTCTAACGTGACGTCATGTGACATTTAAAATCAATGTATCTTCGTAAGTTTTTGAACAAGAGGCAAAATAAAAAATACGTATCCAATATTTTTCATTAATCTATCTGATGGACATTAAATTATTTTTTAGTCATCATCCCAATTGTTTAAGAAAATTACAAATTATAAAATAGGACTACATCAAAGACACACAGTGTGCAAATGAAACTGTCCAGTCATACAAGATCTATAGATACATCTAGTTCGAAACACAAATGTTCATCACTTCAATGTTTGTCTCGGATAGGGGGATCCCCCTCTCCCCAAACCTTCAATTCAGAAGGCAAGGTTACTCTCAAATCAAATGAGTCACCGAGCCCGAAAAAATAGGTCTGAATGTCAAAAAAAACATTAAATATAATTTAAAATAAGACTTTTCAACCTTTACAATTAGACCTATTCATGCCGAGCTCAAAACTAAAGTTCAACGTCTCCTAAATTCACGCCTTAAATGTCTCTCACCCGTACCCAAATTAAGATAGATAATTTTCTTGCGACTCTTAATTTATTCGCTACAGGAGTCATCAAAAAGAATTTTGCGAAACGAATTGCAAGACGTTTGGTGAAATATGTTTTTCGCTTATTAGTATTTATAGATGATGATTAAAAAGTTTTATATTATTTTTTAATGTTCACGCCCAATTACCTTATTTTTCGGAAATTATTTATTTATTCAATCTCTATTGCATCCATTAAAATTTAGTCAATTAAACGGAATTATGCGAAACTTTACTATAATAATCGGTATAGCACATGAGGTTAATACAGGTTATTATCCAAACGAGAGCACCTTATTACTAAGAAAAAAAATTAAACAACATTGGAGTCCTATTACATTTATTGCCAGACTACAGCGTATTCAAATTACCCAATGAGACCGAGTACTCGAGCTCTGTCCAGCCAATCAGAACGCGACACGTAGCTTCCTCCGATGACGCGAGAGCCAGTGAACGCTGTTCTTCCGTGGAGTACTCTGAAGTTGTCCATAACCAGAGCAGTTCCTGTAATAGTAATGGTATTATATTGAATCTGTTTGCTACCTACCTTTTTCTCTGTCTAATATCCGTTAAAATATGTCATTTGAGAAATTTGATGCATGTGGTCGTTCGTATATCCCGCAGATAACCCTTAGGGTGCCTTTCCATCGAAACGGGGCTGAGAGGCGCTAACAAAAAATTACCAATGATATATGTAGTTCAACTGATATGGAGCTGGTGTGTGCTTTGACCAATATACCTTCGGTGGAAATACACCCTTGGCTTCGTATCAGGCGATTGCCAGGCGACATTAATTACTTATTATACGTACTTATTATTGCCGAATAATAATTCAGACAATAGAAGTAAAAAGATACTATTAATAAATCATAATATCCAATAAATAACGACGACCCGCTAGACGCCGAGTTTCAAATCTAAATTCGTTTAATTATTTGCTCGCAAAGTTAATAGTTAATTAATTCAACAACGTAGACGGGAATAAATTACACACAGACAAGTATTTAAACACGTATGTATTTATTTACAAAAAAAAGTATCTAAGTAAGTTTATGAATTGTCTAGTACCCATAGTACAAGCTTCGGCCTAGTTTGGGGCTAGACCACGGAGGCAATGCTTCGTGGGCTAGACGGCACTGTGTGGCCCAGTGTGGCATGTCTTGGGTTATTTATTTATTATAATATTTCACAAAAAGTAACTTATTTGCCTATATGTACTACGATTTACATAAAATATATCCCAAAAAACTAAACTAATTTTGAAATGAAAAAAAACTGAGAAGAAATTGTTATGTATCAGAGTAAACGTATTGGTTTTTCTAAATAAATATTAGATCCCCCATCCAGCAATTTGAAACAGTAAAGCGAACCTCGCTCCAAATTTTCTCAATTCATGCGCGCTATTTACGAAAATTGCCGCTCATTTGGCGACAAAGGCTCATAAGTCCATATTGTGTTACCTGGGTTCAGCTTGAATTGCCATTGATTGCTAGTATCCTGATAGTACCGGCCCAGCTTCCTCAGGGAACGATAGTAAAGTCTACATTTTTCACCGCTCTCGAATGCCATCGTAGTTCTATCGTAAACGTTGTATCTGCAAGAATTATTTTATTGGAAGACTTATTTGACGGTCTATTTGAAACGATTTCAGTTCAAGCAACGAACCGATTTACGGATAGTACGAGTATTATACTTGTAAGTTATGTGCTTTATAAAATCTTTTGGGAGAGTATATTTTCTTTACAATAGATATGTGAAAATCATGTGATAATCAAATTATAGTGTATGCGAAACTATGGTGTGCATAACGTAGTTAGACTGACGTGAGACAGATTCATCGTCATCATCAGCTCTACTGCTGGACATAGGCCTCTCCAGTTGTTGTCCACTTAGGGCAAACATCTGGAGGATGATCCTCTAGGTGGCGAGCGTTGTGATTGTGACCCTCTTCCAATTATGGGCATATACCCATAATTGCCACTTTTTGCGGAAGAGTTGGCGATCGCAGGGCATAGCTCCACATTCCGGTGACTCTGTTGCCCGTCATCGGCCTGTGGTACTCGGCTACGCCTTAAACGTAATGGTAGACTGGTATAAGTCTGAAAACATGTGGGTATTAGGTACCTGATCTGCACCAAATCTCCAGTCTCAGTATCGGCTATGATAACAGGTGCGGAATACTTGTGATTGTGACCCTCTTCCAAATACTCAGCTTCAACGTTGAACTTCGTGAGGAATTCAAATTCTTCCGGGTGCTCTTCCTTTAGCTTGGTAGCTCCATAAAAACCGTCGACCAAAAAATTTTCCCCTCCTGTTCCATTTTTGTGTTCAAAGCAATGTAGAACTTGGAGGCTAAAAGTAAAATATTAATATTTAAGTTTAGATTTTGTCCACAAAGCAAGCAAAAGCTTAATCCATCTTTTAGAAATAAAATTACTACATACCTAATAATTATTATTGTATTTATATAAATATATGTATTTAGTTATTATGTTTATTTTTAAAGATGTATTTGTGTATATATTGTATTGTTTATATTATGTATTTAATATACTATTTTATTTTATCTTACTTGTCACAGTTTGCACTGCCTTCCCTTTTCTTTAGCAATTGTCCTCTACCTGAAGGTTGTCTGGAAGAGATCGCTCCCAGCGACAAGACCGCCTACATTGTACCTACTATATGTTTATACGCTCTTTTCTGTGAATGTTTATGTTTGTGCAATAAAGAATATCTATTCTATTCTGTTCTAATAAATGGTTATAAACATCAATTCGTTCATTTCCCAAATAACGCAACATATCACATAAACATTTATGAAAGCCTGATTCGCCAGGTATACTCATAAACAGCTTATAACAAAATTCATCGCTGTGTATAACACAGCCAGCAGAAACTGATTTTAGGTCCTCGTAAATTGTGCAAGTGGCTCGTTCGCATTTTATTTTACGACTTGGCGTCACCTTACGGCCTTCTTCCATCAATATGCCTTTGCATTATCATTTTCATATCAAAGACAAAGGTTCTAGATTCTCCAGAAATGGGCAAAATTAAATTCCAATGGAAACTTAATAAGCGAAGTTTGATTACGTTTTCTGGCTATTAAGATACCTATTTCGTGGTGGTACACTCGAATTTAACGTAAGTGCTAAATTGCGGGGAAACCGCACACAAAATGTTAATTATATCAAGAATTTCAGGACGTTGGCGTGTGAACCAATACGAGTATAATATTGTACATATACATACATATTGGTTTCCACGCCTACAGAACTCGCGCTGGGCTAAAATATTTTAGGTTTATAACTTACGCAATCATATAATGGATAAACATTTAAGCAAGGAATAACAAATTAGGTCCTCTACTATCTCAAAACATGTATCAAGTGAAACTAGAAATAGAATCAAAAACACAAAATATTAAAGTTATCATCATCATCATCAGCCCACCGCTGGATATAGGCCTCTCTAGTTGTTCGCCACTTTGGGCAAACTCGGAGGCTTTACCCGTAATCGCCACACTGGGTAGGTGGGTTGACGATCGCTGCTGCCCGTCATCGGTCTGTAGTAGGTACTCGTATTTAGCTACACCTTCAATCGTGATAGTTATACCGGCAACAGTCCGTTGCCAAATCCTTGTTTTTTATTTAGCAGGATGCACCACGAGCAGGTGAGGGTGACATAGAGCGAAAAGATCTCTTACATCCCAATTTAACAACTTATTTCACCGTGTTCCCAAAGATTTCCGAAACACAGTCCCACAACTTAGACTTCCAGACACAATAGTTAAGCATGATAATTGTCACTTTAAAAGAACATCGGGCCTCAGGATACCTATTCCTAAGGCCGCTATGTTGCGACTTTTCAGTGGGATCTTCTCGTCATTATTATTTCAGTAGGAGCGCAGAGAGCTTTCGCACCTCCACACTCCCGAATTCTCTGTAGCGACTTAGCCACTCTGCTGAGGCGTCGGCTTAAGACGGTACCATCGTCCCTGCATCAATATCGGATTACTTTCCTTTTTACGCCAAATCTCATTATTGATAGGCGAGTTTATTTTAAGATCTGCCGTCTCTAAGAAAAATCTTAACCAAAAGCACCTAATCTTAGCTGGCAAGCAAAAGCTTTCATTGTGAGACAAGGAGTATTACTAGAGGTATTATTATAAGGATGAAATAAACTTGTACAAAAAATATATACTCGTATATATTGATCCGATCCCATAGTAAGAAGCTTAAGCACTTGTGTACGTATGTATAGGGTAATTTACAAGCACTTTGCTTCAGTGAGACAAGTAATCCGTTACTATCAGGAAACGAATAGCAGCATTTACCTGGGTACCAGTAAAAGCTACTACGGTTACCATGCGTCGTCACTATGGCAAATACCCCCAAAAGACAAGTGAGTATTACATTTGCAGGCTAATCAGTGTGGCCCTATGTGTCGTATGTTGGCGTGTTGTGGGTTTATTTAGTGTGAAAATAAACAATTTACCCAGCAGCTTCCGTGAAGTAAGTGTTGTCGTGGTGAGCGGCTAATCCCAACGCAGTATAGGCTGTGTCCGCATGGACAGGGTTCGTAGTAAACTCCCACATGCCTCCGAACAGCGTATGTTGCACACCACCAAGCGCCTCACATACTGGTTGAGTACCTTTCAGTGTTGGCTCCACCTTAAGAATATATTAAAGCATTGATAAATATTAATAATAAATTTTACTGGTCCAATGGCTCATTTGGTAGTGACCTCTGCCTTCTGAGCCAAGGATTGTGACTTAGATCCCCGCACAGTACAAACATTTAACCCAAGACATGCCTCGCTGGGTCACACAGCACCATATTTAACTTTCTATGTACTATGGGTTCTGGACAACTGATAAACTAATAACTTAGATACATTTTTTGGAAATAAATCCATTGTATACATAGTAAACACTCAGATATACGATAAACAGTCATGTTCATGGCGCGGGAATCGAACCCGCAACCATTGTGTACCATTGAACCAAATTGGTCATCTAATTCTCTCTCTTTCATCTAGATATTAATAGGCTATTATGGCTAAAAATTGTAATTAGTCCGTCTTTAAGCTTATTCAAAAATAAAAGACACGTATTTTTTTATTTCTAAATTAGACTAGAAATTACAAAGTTGTGGCCCGTTGAAATTACGCGTGAAGTCACTCGGTGAGGCATTTTACGGAAGCGAGTGACGTCAAGGACTCCCACTCCTAACTTTTGATGCCTTGTATCGTTGCTATTGTTTATTTGAATGAAAAAAGGAAAAATACGTGTCTTTTATTTTTGAATAAGCTAAAAGACGGACTAATTACAATTTTTAGCCATAATAGCCTATTCATTTGTATCATGTTAAGTTTCATGTTAGCTGGTAGAGGCTCATCACTTTAATTCGATAGGAGCTTGGCATGTTAAAAAAAAAAACAAAATTCATAGTTTGGCCTTTACCCGGTATGAATAAAATTACTATCCAGTTTCCTGGAACGCAGCAACAGACCGAATTTCTCAAAGGAAAAAACACTCAGAAAACGATCAGTCGTTTCGAATTGAAGAACATACCTACCGTTTAGCAATTTATTACTGCGAACTGTTGAAATTTCAGCAAAAGCTATCATTGTTTCGGAACTTTTGAGCGAATTTCATTTACGTCACAAAATTGTGAAGCGGTTATCCCAAAGATTTTAATATGAAGTGTATTCAGACGACTTGTGAATGATGACGCGGACCACCGGCCATTAATTTCCCGTTGCCGACAGAGGCTCGTCACCCCTTTGTGTAATCGCTTCAACGTTTTAGCGACGGATATCCACGTTTACATCCGTCCGAATGGGGATTACCTTAAACTTATTCCATGTTGCTTAGTGGTCATTATGTAAATAGATGCCAAACAAGTAAATAATAATAATAAATTGTTTATTCTCAAAAACAAAGTATATAAAGAATGTGCCTATGACTGCCAATTAAAAAAAAATGAACATTCATGATTTTATGACCTGACTGGCTCGATGGCTCATTTGATAGTGAACTCTGCCTGCCAAGAGTCGTGGGTTCGATTCCCGCACACTATAAACATTTGTGTTTATGAGCATGTTTGTTTATTGGTCTCGGTGTTTATTATGTATAATACATAATATGATTTATTTACAAAAATCTTTAGTAGCGTTGTCCATTTGATATTAAAACTTTGCTTAAGTTTGCCAGTTGCGGATAAAGGACACTGACCCGCGATGTCTTGCTCTACCCCATGATTAGGAAAAGCCATAAAAACGCACCCCTTCAATCAGCGCAGCGCCATAATCCAATATCGACTGGAACACTCGTCTGGCTGCCTCTTCAGACTTGAGAAACTCTCCAGCTTGAACCCTCGCTACCTTGGTGGCCACTCCTTCACCACTCCACAGCTTCGGCTTTAATCTTCGACTGTCAGTCCATTTTTTGTAATCGTACATTGCAAGGAAAGTTGGAGTGTATGATGATATGTGGTGGTCATCCCCTGAAAGGGATTATAGATCTTTTAAAATAGCGTTACCTTAGATTTCGAGCCCCAACGACTGTTGACTAGTATAGCAAGTGCAAGGTGCGTTAAATGGTCATTAATTAATAACTATTTTAAGTAATTTACCAATAACCGTTGCGCGTTGGGTAAACGATTTCTGGAGTGGATACCGCTTCTAGGCTAACGTATTGTAGGACGCCCTCAGGTCAGGTGGAGCGACGATTTGCGCAAGATGGCTGGCAAGAATGCGAGAAGCCCAGAAATTGAGCAAAGTTTTGAACAATTGGAGAGGTCTATGACCAGCAGTGGACTGCAAAAAGCTGATGTTGAATGTACTCCAATCGTCTGATCAAATCAAATTTTAATGACTATTAGGTAACTTACATTTCTACCTATTTAAAATGCCTTAGTGTGGGTACTTATTTAGCTCTAACTTTGCTACAAGTACCTACGCTTCATACTCACAAGTTATCTTGATTTCCTTTTTGTTGAAGTTCAATTTAGCAATGCTTGAGTCTGGTATTTCGAGAATATGTTTGGCACGCTGGCTAGTTGAAGTAAGGTAGCAAGATGAGCATCTGTATTCGAACATAATTTATGTTAAAAATGTTAAGTTGAATAAATATTTTTTTTTTATTACACGACACTTAATAGTATCAATAAACAATGCTTCCATGAAGAAATTCAAGAAAGTAATGGTCTAAATTATAATCTTGGCACAATGCTCTTGGGCATTGATTTTAGAATTACTTAGTTTTTACTTTCAGGCTTTATTATGTGTTTTTTCTCCTTTTAGACTATGTTCCAATTTATGATTGTATTTGTATTAAGCCTCAGTAAAGTTATTAGGTACTATTTCCTACTTTCTGGTAGAGAAAATAATTAAGAAATTAGATGCACCTGCAGTTGTCACGAAGCCAACAATCTTCATATTTGATTGTATTTCCATTTTGGAAATTCACCTGAATACTGCTGCCGACAATTTCAACGTGTGCGAAGACTGAAACAAAAAATATTCATGGACATTAGTGAAAAAATAACTTCCTTTTCACAGCTGGATGAATACTTTTTAACATGAAAGTGGCGCATAACTTTTCCACGTATCCATGTTTTTTTTCCATGTCATTAAATCATTCTCGAATGTCGTATTCGTATACACAATTTTAAGTTTTGTAAACATCCTCCATCACAATATTGAAAGCTCGTATTTCACATGTTATTTGTTTTAATCAAAAAGCCAAACATTTATTTATAATAATACGAAATTTCGGCCACAACGGTCAGTTTCTAAGGAGACTAGCCAAGTATGCAGGAGATATTAATGCACACAAGTGAGCATGCGCAGGTGCCCTGTCTGTTTACGCAGACTCATAAGCAGTAAAAAGATCTCGTTGTAGTACCTATGCGGACTTCCATACATCTTTATACTGATTACGAGACTGAGAAGATAGAAAGTCGGTATGGTTTATGGGGTCTCTCATGGTATGGTACTCTCATGATCCGATAGGGACAAATGTAAGATTCGACCGCAGAGAGATCAGGCACTTAAAACAACGTACTATCCAATTTCTAAACAGAACAACATGGTAACAATTTCGAAAATTATTCTAACGTACCGGCAAAATACACGATAGTTCCGTTAATTAATATCCCTAATTATTTCAACCTTCTATAAAGTACAAGGCTGTAAAAATAAGTAGGACTTCATTAAAAATCCAAATCTAAAGACTTACTTGTTGACTGATCGTCACTACCCATGATACAATCTTTTCAAAGGCACAAGTCTTTTTGGACCTTATATTGTCTTAACGTAGCGATACACGTCTGTATTTAGTATAAACCAGTAGAAATGACACGCAAGTTTACTAAACTAACAAAGATAAGATACATTTGTCTCGTTTAAATGTATAATAATCTAATTGGTAAGAAAGAGAAAGGTACATAATGATAATAAAACTAGTTTTAACATTATATAATTTCAATCTGGTTATCTCACTGGTCAAAGTTTAGGAGAAGATATTATAATTAGTATTTTATTTAAGTGTAGCCAAGCCCAAGATCGATCAGATTTGCGAACATTTAGAGAGGCCTGTTCAACAGTGGACTGCGAAACGCTGATAATGATGGCAATGATGTTAACAGTTTTTTTTTTATGATAGAGGGGGCAAACGGGCCTGTAAGTTACCTGATGGTAAGTGATCACTTCAGCCCATAGACACCGCAACACCAGGGGAAGAAATGCGGCGATGATTTGTATTCTTTCTTCCATACTGTAACATAAATTTTCCGGAGTAGTTCCCGTGGGTACTACCTTGGTCTACCAGCACTATACTAAAACACAACACTTATTCGACCCTATATCTTGACTAATAATAGGCTATACAGCTAACGCTTTCCCTGCTAATTAAACACCGAAACAAACGACGATCGTTAAGTTAATATTACAGCATTAGTTTGAGAAACATGATAATTACAGTTAATTATTCCGTGCCTCTAGATTACTTACCCACTGATTATCATATTAGGAGGCGTATATAAACTAACGCAGACGTGATAATTGTCATTAAACACAAAGCTCATATACTCGACTAACTTCCTGCCTGAGGCTATGCTTGCGACAACCATTAATTATTATTGCTTGTTCAAACGGTAGGTATCTCTTCAGTTTCGGTTTGTACACATTGCGAATGGAAAATTAACCTTCAAGTAATATAGTACCTACATCTATATATATAAAAGGAGAAACTGACTGACTGACTGACTGACTGACTGACTGACTGACATATCAACGCACAGCCCAAACGGCTAAACGTAGGCACTTGAAATTTGGAAGGGACGTAGCTTAGGTACCGTAGGGGTGCACTAAGAAAGGAATTCCCGAAATTCCCACGGGAACGGGAATTAGCGGGAAAATCCTTTTGTATGAAAAATCTAAACCGCTTAAGTTAGACGCTTGAAATTTGGCATGCAGGTACCTTAGTAAATATAAAGTTTAGTTATGGCTGTATTTTGAGAAATTCCCACGGGAACGGGAGTTAGCGGGAAAAAACTTTTGTATGAAAAAATCTAAACCGCGTAAGTTAGAACGCCACGCGGACGAAGTCGCGGGCAAAAGCTAGTCTATTCTCTACTTCCAAAGAAACAACCATGCAAAGCTGATTGAATGTACCCGTAACTTCAAGCGTGATTGACAGGTAGATTATCATCATCATCAGCCTGCAAACGTGTGGACGTTGTGTCAGCAGCGGTGCTGGTCCATAGGTCTCCCCATTTTACCACTTTCGAAAAGCCTCTCGCGCAAACTATTCAGTTTAGAAACAAATGCATTTCTGAGACTGAAGTCTTTTATTTTTGAATAAGCTAAAAGACGGACTAATTAATTTTTTTAGCTATAATAGCCTATTATTCTTTCTCAGAGCTCTTCACTGTATATTCATTGCAGTTGATATTATTGTGCAAACGTATTTACCTCCCTTTAATTAGAGTCACCTCGCTGAGTGAGTGAGGTAGTCTTGTCTAATTTAATAGGCAGAGCCCACGGCTGCCCGCCCTATTCTAATTAGAAAGCACTTTGGCTATCTTCCAAACACTAGATGTTCCAATTTAGATTAAGTTATGAATCACTGGGTACCTTTGGTTTTAGATGACGCAATTAAGGGTTCTGTATAATGAATGGTCCACAATAATACCTACTATCTGGTAGATAGATACTTTAGCAAAGCGTATTTATGAACCTGTTTTTTATACAGTGTTATAGGACCCTGAGTTACTATGGCGTGGGATATTTACACCTATCTCTCTTTTGTTCACCATTAGGGGAAGTACGGACAAAATGACATACCCTCCGGTTTTCTGACTATAACTATTTATTGAATAGCTTTAGAAACAAAAGTACCATAATTACAACTTCTTTGGTAAATCAACTAACAAAATATATTACCTTTATACGAATAATTGGTATAGATAAAAAAATAATCACTTCTGAAAAAAAATCCCAAAAAATCCATTTTGTCCATATGTGTGGGCAAAATGACATACCTTGTATGGGCAATACAAAATAAAAAGAAATAGTTAAACACATAATTCAGAAACATATTTCTTGGTTGTCCTAGGAAGGTCTGCACAGGCTGCGTGCACCCAACGATTTCATAGCCTGCATTTAAGCCAGCCTTCTCTCGGTTTCGATCTGAAGTACAAATCATTGCAATAAATGCATGCACAATCACTTTGATCATCCTCTGCCCCTATATTCTCCTATTCTGAATCACTATCAAATAAAACCCTGGTCACTTGACATTTTCTGGTGCGTGATGGTATCTTTTCTTCCTTCTTCGACTTAATTACTTCCATATTTGGTATGCCATTTTGTCCATTTACGTTGTATGTCATTTTGTCCAGAACATGGATTTTCCAATTTGTTATTAATATTCGAAAAAATAAGAGAAACTGACTGAAAATTATGTATTCTCATTACACATCAAAACATATAGGAACGATAGAAAACATTGAAACAATCAATGTATTAAAAAAACCTACCAAAATCATCAAAATTGTGCGAAGTCAAAACAAACACGTTCTATGTTAAAAACAAATATTGTGTTGTGCCGAACAGACGAGTGCCCTGATTGGTCCTTAATTTTCAGAGGTTGCTAGGATTTACAGAGGGATTGTAATTAGTTGGTTTTTAACAATCCAAAAAGAGCCAGTTTTTAAATAAGCTCACTGTGTCATTTTGTCCATCTATGTCATTTTGTCCGTACTTCCCCTACCTTCTTTCTAGAACCTTAGGACTTTTAAAAGAGGCGTGTAGCGGCATGTATGCAAGTTGTTATAATGTAATTGATGATCTTCATTATATGACCGTCTGTGCTGCGTGTATCTTCTTCTATATTTCTTGGACTTCATCTTCTGCTTCATCATCTGATGAAGCTGCTATTATAAAACAGTATTGGTTGTAAGAACATCTTAGGTAAAATAGCAAGCGGAAGTGTCTTATATAAGAACGTGAGAACTGGTGCTCATGTATACGTGCGCATTTGTTAAAGTATAAATAATTTATGTATTCGAGATCCGATAATTTTGAGCCACCTTCATTGCTTAATGAGCTACCATCTATTTGCGTATTTACACTCGAAGTTTGTATTTGGAACTCATTTATTTGTTGTTCAATAATTCACAAACTGTTTCGTGTTACCCTGCACCTAAATGCTAGCAAACAATGAATGTTTGTTCCTCATTTGTCGGTCGGACCCGTCGTATGCGGGCTGCAAACACTGCACAAATGTTTGACTCGGCGAGCAAGCGAACACATTGCACCCTAAACCGATTTTGCCTTAACGGATGGAATACCTTTGAGAGTTAATATCGACTCTATAGCCCTCGCTGATATAAAGGATTCTCGGAAATGAATGGAATGTTGAATGAGAGAAGTGATCGTACCACTTCATTAGGCAAATGAAAGTCGATGCGTTTCGAATAATCAGAAATTACGTTGAGCACTATATTTTTGGTTATTTTTAAAACATCATCATCATCAACATCAGCCTGCAAACGTTCACTGCTGGACATAGGCCTCCTTCAATAAATAAACATCAGACAACATCACATACATTGCTCCGATCCCAAGGTATCAGAACAGCGATGGTACCACAAATATATCGTTATCATCATCAGCCAATTGCAGTTCACTGCTGGACATAGGCCTCTTAAGTTGTTCGCCACCTAGGGCAAACTTCTGGAGTATATATCCATAATCGCCACGCTGGGCAGGCGGGTTGGCGATCGCAGGGCGTGGCTTCTTGCTCCGGTGACGCTTCCGCCCGTCATCGGCCTGTAGTATTCAGCTACGCCTTCTATCGGTGATGGTTATACCGCCCCGTTTGTTATTCGGCAGAATGCACCACGGGCAGGTGAAGTTGGCTTGAAGCGAAAAATAGAATGTTCAACACACGAATGTTTGTCCCAACAACAACATAACAGTTGTCTTTTGGGGGGATCTGCCTTAATGATGGTGGTGGTGACCGAAGTAGGTTTTATTTGGACACAGGTAAACGCTGCTGCCAGTTTCCTATAAAATAAACATAACCTCCTATACAATATTTCTTCATAATCTGTTATATAAAAGTACCTCGGAAGCAAAATTTTAAGCTAACAACTAGAAGTCACGTTTACGTATACCTTATGCAAACAGAGCGGACGCTAAATATTCACCTGCATGCGGATTTGTTATCTCGTGAAGGTATCGTGTAAGCAAGCTTTTCATTGGAAAGCTTTAATTTTATACAACATGATTGTTATGATTAAACAGGGTTGAGAATAGAATATTTAAGTATTTACCGCTAGCTGATTTTTTAGGCTCCAATATTTCTACACTGTTGCTAGAGTCATGATCACGGAAGAAGTGATCTGGGTTATGATAGTGAGTATTTCCACAGAGCGGGACTGCATTGAGTTGAGTCGAATTGAACAAACATTTACAATGGTATCAGCTCTTGTTACTTCAGTCTCAGCTTCTCCGAGTAGCCACCCTTCTATGGAAACGTCTAGTTACTACTACTTTTCTATAAAAAAACTTTGACTGTCCACCATAAATGTTGTGCGTATTTTTTATGGGATATCCAACTAAAGTTATGTTCAGCGCGCTATGGAAATGGCTATGTTTGGCTATGCTTTTTTTATAAGATAGGGTACGAAACGAGGATTTACGTCAAAGGACGAAAGTTACCGACATAGCCCGAAGGATTATACGCTAAAGTGACAGTGGGTCATGTTTGCCGTAGAGCTGATAATATTCGTAGGTGGAGCAGACGAGTCTTGGAGAGGACACCGTTATTAGGCGGATGTAGTGTAGGACGCCCAGCAACCCGTTGGGCTGATGGCCTTAGAAGAACTGCTGGCAGTGGCTGGATGAGGGAGGCCCGGGATAGAGAAATGTGGCGCGAATTAAAAGAGGCCTACTTTCAGCAGTGGACGGACCAAAACTGTTGATTGATTTAACCAACGTTAAGCAGGTTATATACCTGCTTGGCAATGATTATCCGTCGTTTTACTTACAGCATCTGATGATGATACAGAACCAAGAGTTTAAAGACAGCATTTCAGAACGGTGACGCTAGGATTAAAGTTAAATAAGTCACAGTATAAACCAACAGCTTCAATGGAATGCGGCTTTGTTCGTGGTCTTTATCCACTCGTCCGAGATCCCAACGGAAGCGGCTGATCCGACTAGCGCCGGCCGGCCATTTTGTGTTCCAATAATAACATTTACAATTCAGATGGCGCTGCGGTCGTGCCCTCTATTTCATTACTACCCGCAACGCATTGCCGTTTCACGTTGCAGATTGAGCGATTCTCGATTAAGTGACTTAGCGCTTTTGAAACGCAAAATGTTGTTTTTTTACACGTTAAAATTAGAGCATAAAGTTAAAACATTTTTCAATTTTCAATCACACAAGGATTTTTATGTAATTGTAAGATTTAATAATTTAAGACAACATGCTTTTTTTTAGAGGGGAATGCATTACGCACCGTCATGCCACCTCCGGGGGGAGGTGACATGGTGTGTGGGATTCACACCTCCCGAAATGGGAGGGTTAAGACAACATGCTACTTAAAGCCACACAACACCATCTAGGCCCAATATAAGCCGAAGCTTTTGGTCGGACAAGATTTTGGCCATCTCAGCATACTCCAGGACACCTGACCTGTTGGGATTTTTGGATGAACTGGGATAGCAGGAGTGAAATAAACCAAGGATTGTATAACACATTTCACGTAAAATTAGAGCTCAGACATCGAGTGGCCGAAAATGACCCGTTGAAACAGTTTGCATTTCCCATTCATTCACATAACCCAAATTGCTATCTTTCTGACTATGTAAACTTATTATATCAGATAGAATTATATCATTGGGGCACCATTGTAATACCAAAATCATTCACCTTAACTAGAACCTATCTGTCGAAATCGAAGCAAAAACTCAAGATGAAATCGATATACATTACGCTACAATGATAATTACCTGATGTATCTGTTACCAAAGCTCCATACGTAGTAATACTATTCACTAGCTATTTTGCTATGTTTATTTCATCAGAAAAGGTCAACCAAAGAGCAATAAAAGCGATATGAACAAGTGAAGTGGGCCGAGAGTAGGCATCCTTTCGGTCATATTTCCGAGTGCCGTTACAAGAGGGACTACAGAAAGTATTGATGTTACTGACACACAGAACTCCTTTTCGACAAACCGAAAGATAAACGTTGAACCCTTACGATTTTTATAGTATAATAAAGTATCATAAGTAATAAAGTATAGTATAAGAGCACCGGTGGCCTAGTCTGCTAGTTTAAGCCGTTGAAATGCAGGTTTTTTTATGAAATAGGGGGCAGACGAGCAAGCGGTTCACCTGATGGTAAGTAACTGCCGCTCATGTCAGGCAACTCTGCAACATCAGAAGTTACAGCTGCGCTGCTGGCCTATAAAGAGAGGTAGGTATGCTCTTTTCTTGAAGATTTGGGGGACGGGGTTGCCACCGTACCATAAAGTTGTTTCCAAGTTTGCACGTTTATTCGACGCATTTACGGTGACGAATAGCATCGTGACGAAAATTGCACACTTAAGAATTACTTAGACAACCATCTGAAAGAATGGAAAAATGTGGCTGATAATCGGGAGCTATGGAGTGACTTAGGGGAGGCCTGCGCTCAGCAGTGGGACAACAAAGCCTAATTTAAAAAAAAGAAGTACATAGTGCTATGTGATGTCGATCTACCCACCATTTTTTTTTTATTCATCATGGGTTTGCGCTTGGCCATAAATTCACCTGGTACTAAGTGATATTCAAGCCTACGATGGAGCACGCTTACTCAGAAAATACCGATTCACTCCCGCTTTGAATACCTCAAGATTGTATGACTCTGGAAACAAAGAGTCCGGCAAGGAGTTCCTTATTAGGCCGTTCGCACCAAGAAATTGGTTGACTAATTGGTTTGCCATTACGGTTGACTAAGGCCTAAAGGCTCTTTGTTCAGCCCCACCTTCTCCTGTGATACTTAACCTGTTTATACACCCACCATAAAAGAACTCAAAAATTGCCTCATTTCTCCAGTAGTTCAAGCAAGTATCATTTGTCAACCAAGACGAAACTTAACGTCGTGGGTCTACCTTCTAAAAAATAAAATGCAAATATTGGAGTAATCGCAAACCAGCCTAAAATATGAAAACTTGCTCACATAGCAATGCAATTATTTTCGTAGTGAAAGCGAAAATTTTCATCAGCGACTGCAACGTTTCCGTTTTGATGAAACTTACCTTAATTGAATTTTTGCGAAGAATTCCCTTTAAGCTACCGACCGTAAGCGTTCAACTGCAAGCTTTTCGGATTAAAAAATAAAAATGTCTTGACGCTTCGCTGCCTGCGACCCGCGAAATGTATTTCTCTTTTTTAGCAATTAGTGTAAGTGCTAAGAACAATAATGTTAATGCTACTTCTCTTCTGACTGTTTGGAAAATGTTTACCTTAAAATGTGTAATTGGAACATTGCAAAATGGTTTAATGAAGGTTCTTAACGTGTTCCGGGATACAAAATGGAAAGGTCAAGTGACAATTTGGCAGGATGATTGGCAAGTGCTGGATGAGAGAAGCCCAACATCGTTCGAAGTGGCAAATGGAGAGGCATAATGTCCAGAGAAAAATGCGAAATTGAGAAAGTCAGAAGTTAATACACGTCAGGGACATGACTGGGATGTCATATGGAAGCACCAATACAAAATCTATGGATATCTGCAGTATAAGTTTATTAAAAAGACTAGCTAATAAAATATTGAACATTCCAATATTTCATTAGCTAGTCTTTATAATAAACTTTGACACATAAAAACTCTTAACTCGTTTAAATCTTTTTTTTTATAAGAAGAGCTTTCAGGATAACCTCACTCCACTCTAAGTGAAATATCTTACATTTTCGTATTATATCTTCAATGTACCCGAATAACGTATTATGCCCTGTTGAAATAAGAGCAGAATAAATAAATAAATAAATAACCCAAGACATGCCTCGCCGGGCCACACAGCGCCACCTAGCCCCAAACTAAGCCGAAACTTGTACTATGGGTAGGTACTAGACAACTGATAAACTTACTTTTTTTTTGTAAATAAATACATATTATACATAGAAAACACCCAGACCAATACAAACAGACATGTTCACGCACACAAATGTTTGTACTGTGAGAATATCCTACTAACATCATACTTTATTTTAAAAACGATATTTCCCAATTTGCCTATGGACCCTAGGGACACCCTTCATATTATACTCAAAAGTTAAATCAACCCGGCTTGCGATCACATGATTTACGATTAACCAGGCTAGGTACATCTATTATTTACGCATCCGTTTAACCCCTAAGGAGTCCGTCGCAAATTCCATTTATTGCTTAAACCAGTAGTCGTGTATATAAATCCAAGGAGCAGTTAATTGTTGTTAATTAATTCCGTCTGTCCGGCTGTCCTGCTGCCTCGCCGATGAAGACAGATGGCTCTTTTTACGCAACTCGCCAGTTCCACCTACTTGTATAATTGAGTTAAAGTTTTTCCTTCTATTTGGTATTGTTTGCTTAGTTGGTTTTGTGCACTAAATAGGGGGAAAAGGTGCAGCTTCATACATTCATACAGTGGCAATATTTTAGATTTCAAATATAAAAAAAAATATTTTGATAGTCAGTGCTCTTTACTTCAATTAATAATTGTTTAAATGGTAGCAAAATTAGTGTTTTTTTTTCAACGAAATATTGGCACTGTACAAATGTATCCCACTGTATGAAGGTGCCCCTTTTCCTAAGGCTAACCGAATGTGACGATAGTTTGACAAGACCGAGGCTAGGTCAGGCGCTAGATCAACAGCTTATCGTATCATAGTGCATACAACCTGTCAACATGCAACCAATCAGTCGCCACTGCCATGCCGACCCATAAGATGCTTCTTCATAGCCTATCCTTTAAGGATCCCATATCAACTCTCTGATCTTTTTTTCATTTTCAATTTCAACTTCAGAAATCTGCTGCTAATTCATATTATTCTATGTATTCTCTCCTCTTCAAACGAGGTTGCATAGTACGCGATCTAGTTCTTAAAAAATCTGCTTTTATTTATTCCAGCTAGAGGTAATATAAACCAGATACGAGTATCATGATAGCTTCACTTGGTAGAGACGAGCTCCCTCTAATTAAAACTCGAGCGCACTTAATATAGAGGGGACTCGTAAAATAAGAAAATTAATTTTATTTATCTACAGCACAAATGAGTACGTGACATAATTACGCGATGGTTTTTTTTGCTTATCATTGAAGTCTAGAGCATTGTATTAGAGACCTCTGAAATAAAAAGACGCCTTGATGACTACCCTGCAAAATCCTACTGCTGGACATTGAATTTATGCTTAAAACCCCCCAAAAAAGGGCAGACTAAGCTGAAAAAGTCGTCGGTTTTCTACTCTAGAGTCTGACATTTAAGGTTCAAATCATGGTGGTAAAATCTCGCCTGTCCGGTAAAGGTTTAAAAGAAAGCTAGTGTAAGCGGTTTCTGTGGTTGGTTTAGCGAGTTGACGTTGACAAATCGGCCGGCAGGTGGCGGTGACCCTTTCAAACATGATTAGGCTTTGCTTGCGTTGCATTTTTTCGCGAAATATATTACCTACATTAATTTATTGTGTAGTTATCCAAGCATTGCTTGAGAAATTTTGCTTTTTGCTTGTGGATGGCATTCAAGCAAGTGGCACGTCTAATCATAACCAGTTACCTACTTACTTTAAATATGATAACAAAACAAAAATCGGTGGCGGAATTTAGAGAGTTCGAGTTCGTTAAGCTTAAGGCAAGGACAACCCGAATTTTCCGGGTTGAATTCCTTGATGGATCCAATTTAGGACATTAACTTTTCTAAATTGTCTGATACATTTAATGTTATTTATTTTAAAATGGTTTAGTACTTACTTATTCATGGAAAACCTAAGGAGACGATTGATACCCACCAGCCCGGCTAATTCATTTATGTATCAGAATCCTCACTAACAACGTATCCAGATACGAATCCGTTTGAATTTCAAATGAAGACCGAGATGAGACTCGGCATTTTCCCTTCGGCTCCCAACTCACGGGTCAGCGGTAGGTATGGACCGCGCTAAATTGGGTTTAATTAGAAGCGTCAATCCGGCGAGCTTTATCGCCCCATCGATCGAACTGCTAAGCGAATGGTTACTTCAATTAGAAGAACTGGATCCGCCCAATAGTCCTCAATTATGGCCTGTCCGGAATGTTCCAATTAACATTTATAGTTTTCTTGTTTCGCGGAATAGGGTTGTTGATAGACAATTCTTATAGGAATAGGCATTTGGTTTTATAGAAATAAAGTGTAAAAACGGGACCATAATAAGACTTCACTGTCTGTCCGTCTGTTAGTCACCAAGTTGTATACAAGAAACACAATGGCTAGACAGTTTATAAATTAAGTAGGTATTTCTCTTGCTTATTGCTGTGACAATACGAGCATATACTAAAAACAAATTAAAACAAATATTTATTGGGGCTTCCATACAACAAACGTGTTTTTTTGCCCTTTTTTGTCCCGTTATCAATAGTGGCAACAGGTAGGTAGGATTCAAGCCTACTATATTAACAGAATACTCAGTTGTATTTTAACTTTAATTATAATTATTGAAATCTAGGTAATAAACCTATTTGGGGGCTCTCATACAGCTATCTAAAATGGTCAACAGTTCCTCCATAGAGTTGTGACTGATTTTTTAACTATTGGTTAACCTATGTTTGTTTTTCTTTTTTTAATCTTCTAAAAACATACTTAGCTAACATCGTTAGCACGGTAAAGGGTATCGGAATCACTGCTGATAAGTAAAGCCCGGGGCTATAGTCCCGCCTCCCGACGTTGACAAATCGTTCGTCAGGTTTAAGGTTGACCCTTTCTTTCAAAACTGATTTGTGACTTTTTCTTCATGTGCGATAAGTGGAAAGATTTATACATGAATAGCTTGCATTGTAATTGAATAGCTTTTTTGAAAGTTTCGTAGACCAAAAGAAATATAGGAGACCTTTCTTTAGAACTTAAGGCAATATCACTCTGGAAGTAAGTAATTTAGATATGCGGGGATAAACAAGATGTCTATTTCAATAAATTAAATAAACTGAGACAGGCCACGCTGGCTGGGACATTACAGACCGCCATCTAGTTCCTAACTTAACCCATGCTAGTTCTATGGTACTATTTTTTGAAATAAATATTTATATTATACATAGCAATATAAACAGACATGATCATGCACACTTACTTATGTTTGTACTGTGCGGAAATCGAACCTGCGGCCACTGTGTTAGAGGCAGGGGACACACCCTCTGGTTCAACCAATCGTTGATCGTCGTCCAAATGGTCATTCAAATTTGACATTTAGTGTAGCGCTACAAATGTCATATTGGGTTAACATGAATTCAAAGGTTTTCAAACGGAAATAGGCATAATATTCTCAATGAACGTTTGACCATTCCGGTATCAAATTTTAATGCAGCATTCAATCTAACAATATCCCTAACGGCTAACTTAAGTTTGTGACCTGTTATTGGTAACTTATGAAGTCTACTCTAAGACTAAATTTCAAGCAAAAATAATTCTTACTTACTTGGCTGTTCGCAAATGATGTTACAGTGCCGGAAACAATAAAACAAAGGAAAAAGAAAAATATCATCCATATTTCCATTTAATTAAAACTCTATGTGTGTTCGTTTTTGAACTAACTCTTAATAAAATAGGTACTTTTCGAAATTTCAACATGAGAAAGTAAAGTCATTGGAAAGAATAACATGTAACGAGTTTCTTCTTGTTAAAGTCAATAGACTGAGTATAATATGGTAGAATCACATACCTACTTAGATGTTTTTGCAGAGTTTTAATTAACTCATTAAACCTCTTTTCGCCGGAAGCGACCACGAAACAGCAGTTTCCTTATTGTGTCTGGAAGGTTTAAGACATTGGTTTCGTGCCTGATCCATCTACAAATATTTCAATTCTCTTCTCGCTTACCGAATTATGAGCGCAGGGGACAATTTTAAGCACATACTTATAAACGAAAACAAGGTACCTACTTGGCAAATCTTCTTGGAGATTAACCGCAATGACCGAATTTCAGCCCGAAGAGTATTCTTAAATAATAAATCAAATCCTCAGATCTCATTTCTACTCTAAGGGTACTTTGTATTTTTAATAAGTGCGCGAATAAATGAAACAAAGATGGTGCTAAAGTGGTTCCGAATGTTTCCTTAATGGAGTATGCTGGGAATAAGCTTTTAACTTACAAGGAATGTAGCGAGTGAGATAACACTTATATTCCACTTTCAATAACTTGCGATCCGAGTGGCTTAGAAATTTTCAAATGTCGTTTTGTTATAGTGAAACGGAAACCATTTCACTGCTTGAAACTTATTTAGAGAGATTACTTTGATTAGATTTTCACTTTATATACCTATATGTTACCAATTTAAACTGAATTTAGATAAAGACTATACAGATTTCAGGCAGAGGTTTTTAGGAGGAATACTTACAATGTGAGTAGGTACATACAAGTATGTAGCCTGTCGCAGTTCACTGCTGGACAAATTCGGTTCGCCTTACGCCTCTTGAGTTATTCGCCATATTCGGCAAACATCTCTCTCTCTCTCTCTCTCTCTCTGAGACTCTACCCATAATCGCCACGCTGGGCAGGCGGGTTGGCTCCTATGACACTATAGTTAAGTTTCTAGCTATTAGAGCTATCATACAGACGGTAGCCCCTGATACGTGGTAACCTATCCGGAGCCGCAGAGACTTGGGCTACTAATTCGATTTACATCAGGCCGGTGTAAGCCACTATTATGTACAAAATGTTAAATTATTGATCAATTGTTACGTGGTTTCGATTTCAATAGATTTAGGTTCGGTAACTTGTCAATTAATAATAATTAATTAATAATAAATCAATAGACATCGTCCCTACTCTTTTTACTTTTATGCACGATGCTTACAAAACTTTTAGAGCCGTGGCGCTCACAAATTTCAGAACTTGCACGACCTTTCCAAACTTTTGGCTGTCTCGATTGAAACACCACTTTTAAAGCTAATTAAAAGTAGATCCATTGGAGATATTGTGACCCAGAAACCTAATTAAGTGATATTGTATTAATTTATAGTAAATATCTACATTCTTATTTACCTTATTTTAGTACTTTTTCACGCGCGTTTATGACGTATCAACTGATTAAGGGACCGATTTTCAGAGTAGTGTAATAAGCGCCGCACTAACTAGGTTCCCCGCCCACCCGGTATTCAGTACCCTGAATACCGGGTAGTGTAATAAGGGTTTAAGCTACACTGAACTATGAATTGCAGCTACTGATCTGTTTGGTTCTTGATGGAATGTTCTTGTTGCTGGGGAATGAGGGAATACGTTATTTAATTCTAGTTCTTTCAGCATCATCTAATAATAAGTGACCCAACGATGTATACAGATTTCAGGACGGTATGTATAAAGTTATTTGTTAAGTTCTCAAGGTTCTCAAGATTAGGTCATACTCGTTCTCCTAACCAAAATACAGGTATAGGGTCAAATTTAAGAACTCCAACCTAGGATGCCTTGACTTGACATATTTCGAAACCAATGTCTTAACTGAAATGGCTTTTTTAACCGACTTCGAAAAAGGAGGAGGTTCTCAATTCGTCTGCATGTATATATTTTTTTTAATGTCATTAAATTAGATATTTGCTTCTGGAAGTCTATAAAATCTAAACTCAAAAATAAAAAAGCGCTAGGAAGAAGATAATATCAAACACACGTTAAGGTATTTAGGTAATTATTTTGTACTTACAGTACATTAAATATTTACAATTTTAACTATAAAGTAAAACAATGCAAGTAATCTAAAGGTACTGTCATAATACACAAATAGGTGTTAAATAATAACTAGATATAATTTATTATTTAGATATAATTATATTCACTGTTTAACCCTGTCGACATACTGTTTCACATTTGGCAACATTAAGTAACATTATTCGTACAATACTCAAAATATCTACTTTTACTTCAAACAGTCATAATTATTATGATGAAAATATTAACATATTGTAAAATGAAGTCTCCCTATCAAAACACGTTATTATTTAGCAAAATAATTTCTTTACACACTTATACTTAAATTATTTGAATTTATAAACAATACTTTAGTCGTAAAAGTAAAAAAAACTAAAGGACATCTAGATATTTTGTTTGAACTATTTACATTTCACAAAATACTAATGAAGTTGAAAAATATACGTATCAAATCAAATCCTAATAAACATTTGACACAATATATTAGTTTGGTACTTAGAGTAAAATTTTCTTTTAATAGAATAATTATGTCTTTTTGTTCATAGTCTGTGTTGTTTAACTGATAAATAGATGCACTGATATACCTAAGTATTGTGATATGATTGATCATATTATACATCATTGACGCTTGTAAGTATGTTATTTTGAATGCCTAAATATTTATGGAATGACTATTAAATTGGTTGAAAATTGGAGCAATTAACATTATTTTAACAAATATAAATCAGCCCCAATTCACTATGTCACACCGCTTTTCTTAGTTGAACTTCACCCAGTGACACCGTATAGGTATGGTGTTTTTAAACAATACAATGATGGCTAAAGAATCGTTATCAACATCTCTAAACAGTTTGATATTTTTAGTGATTTTATAAATAGAACCTTCATAATATGCTCGAAATCTTACATACTTATGTATGGCTACATAAGGTTTCTATTACCGCGATGCTTGTGGCCGGGTAGATCGTCACACGTAGAATTCTGAGAGGACGAGCCATCGAAGTCTCTGTCACTTTTTGTGGTGCAAAGCTGTTTAATAAAAGTCAATTGAAAGTTACAGTAGTTAAAGCTCACTTGAAACTTAAGTAGTTTCGTTTTTGAATGTTAGGAAATTGGTATTATCAATCAATATACGTATATATTATGGTTAATCGTTTGCTTGGACATAGGCGTAAACCTATAATCCGTACCCGTTATACCAGCTGAGACAATAATTTATTTAATTACATAATATTGCTCTTATTTACACAAAGTAGTTTCGACTTTTTTATACATTGATCATTGCGTACGCGGACTAGAAATTGAAACTGTTATTGAGTCCATAGTTCGCAGTTGTTACTGGAATTCTGCCTGTCTGTCGAGGTGCTCTTCTTTCATACGAGTCTGGTTGTTATTAGAGCATGTTCTCACGAAGGAACTTCTCGAGTGCGTGGTAAAGGTGCGGGCGGACACCAACCAACCCGTGGTCTTCGTCAGTGTAACTCTGTAGGAGGAATGAGAAGTTAATAAACAAACAGTCAATGTCACAAACATCGGAGTCTGGAAATGAAATTGGATTCGATAACAAAACTTTGTCAAATCATTTATTGTAGAACATCTGATGAATGGAACTCTAGCAAAAGTGGTTCAGTCTTAAGAGCATACTTTTCTGAGTCATCAACAAAAATTAAAGGTCTGAAACATTTGATAAAGAGGTCGTGATTTAGTTACAAGTATCAACATCATAAACGAAGTTCACATTTTACAGTTCAGCCCTATAACTTTAAAGCTTATTCTATTTGACTGGCTTGGTGGCTCCATTAGTAGTGACCTCTGCCTTCTGAGCCAAGGGTATTGGGTTCGATTCCCGCACAGTACAAACATTTGTGTTCATAAACAAGTCTGTTTGTATTTGGTCTGGGTGTTTATTATGTATAATATGTATTTCTTTTCAAAAAAAAGTATATTAGTAAGTTGTCTAGTACCTACCCATAGTACAAGCTTTGACTTAGTTTGGGGCTAGACGACGCTGTGTGGCCCAGCGTGGTATGTCTTGGGTTATTTATTTAAAGGTTGAAATTTAACGTTACCATTTGCGTGAACTGCACGTCGCTTCGCTGCAAGAGCCTGGAGATGAGCATGGCGTGTTGGTAATGTACGTTGTCGTCCGCTGTGCCGTGGATCAGCATGTACCGCTTGTGCCGGAACGCTTCCGCCTGCAAAATGACGTCATTCAATACCAGTGTAGGTTGAGGGGATAAGGGTAAGGGGAGCCTGTCACCTTTTCGCTCGAAGCCAACCTCACCTGCTCGTCCGTACATCCTGCTAAATAACAAACGAGACTGACAAATGACTGGTGGCGGTATAACCGTCACGATTGAAGGCGTAGCTAAATGCAGACCGATGACTATATGTAAGTACAGGTAGATACTGATGTTGACTGTGTACTTACACATTTTTCCTAAAATACTTGTGCACTTTATTTCTTTCTTATTTATGCACTTAGCTCATCATTCTGTATAATCTAATACAGAATCAATACAAGTGTAGCTAAGCTTTATAGATTCATCATCATCATCATCAGCCTATTGCAGTCCACTGCTGGACATAGGCCTCTCCAGTTGCTCGCTACTCAGAGCAAACATCTGGCAGGCGGGTTGGTGATCGCAGGTCGTAGCTTCTCGCTCCGATGACGCTGCTGCCCGTCATCGGCCTGTGGAATTTAACTACGCTTTCAATTGTGATAGTTATACCGCCACCAGTCAGTTGCCAGAGCCTCGTTTGTTGTTCGGCAGGATGCACCACGGGCAGGAGAGATTGGCTTGGAGCGAAAAGATGATAGGCCGCTCCCTTACATCCCGCTTTATAGATTACACCTGTCCTAACTTCGGTAATCCTGCTGAGAACAGGATATCCTTATGGGCAGATAGATACCCCAACTCACTGGATCCCCCCTTAGAGAGCTTACCGCCGGGTTATTCCTAGACCTGGCCAACGAGGAAGACTCTAAACAGACTGCGCACTCAGATTGGCCGCTGTAAGATAATCTATCTAGGTGGGGCTTCATTAATGCCTCTGCCAATCGGTGTGGATCCACATTGCCCCGCGTGTCCGGACTCCTGTCTGTAAGAAGACTTGCTGACCGCCAGTGATGGAGCTATCCGCGTCGTTTAAGAGAGGTAGGGCATAGCAAATCTTCGCTCGAATTGAGCCGCCCGTCCGGGGAAGGACCTCCACCCTATAGAATACCGCAATCAAATGACCTCTGGGTCGTGTTTCTGCCGGTGAGCAGGGTTTCCGGAGCTCGTGGTGGGTTAGGGTTAGGCCGGCATGGCGGTGGCAACTGACAAGTTACTGACCAGTTACTTGCCCGTTGTCACAGCGACTTGGGCTTCTCTTTCGCTTTCCATCAGGCGTAGGGAAGCTATTATGTCGCGCCACTAAAAGAAACAAAAGTCTTAGAGTTTTGGTCTCACAACATATAGTCGTTTTGTTATCGACTCGAGAAGAAGAAGAAAAATACAGTACAAGCATGAAAGCATTCATGATTTGAGAGTTGAGATGATCTCAACGTCCGGATAACGGATTGACGTGACGGCATGGCAAAGGCATCAATTAAAATTCCTTACCACACTTTGGTCAATAAGCGACGAGGCTTGGTAGCCAGCCGGGTTAACTGAAGGCACGTCCATGTATCGCTCTGTGTAGATTGTGTCTGGGAAACAGAAAACAAACATAAATAAATAATAAATAAATATCAGACAACATCACATACATTGCTCCGATCCCAAAGTAAGTAGCGTAAGCACTTGTGTTATGGGTATCAGAACAACGAAGGTACCACAAATAAATACTTAAATACAAATTATACATTGATTTTATTGATTTCTTTATTTTGAAAACAAACAGCATAACATAATCGGCGAAACACCCGTGGTCTCTCTAGCAAACATAGTGCCAGCAGTGGCATTTGACAAGTAAATAAATACATAACCCAAGACATGCCACGCTGGGCCACACAGCGCCACCTAGCCCCAAACTAAGCCGAAGCTTGTACTATGGGTACTAGAAAACTGATAAACTTACTTAGATACATTTTTTTTAAAATAAATACATAATTATACATAGAAAACACCCAGATCAATACAAACAGACATGTTCATGAACACAAATGTTTGTACTGTGCGGGAATCGAACCCACGACTCTAGGCTCAGAGGGCAGAGGTCAATACCAAATGAGCCACCGAGCCTGTCCCAAATGAGCCACCGAGCCTGTCGGTTTCAAAGTAATTGATTTGGTTACATACTTATTTGTGCATTGCTGAATCAACCTGAACTTTTTTTTAGCTTTCCATCAGGCAAGAAGCCACTACCTATTATGTTGTGCCACTACCTAGATAATTTACACCAAGTAACTGGTCTCAAACTAAGGTTTCCCCTTGTACTAAATGATGAAAGTACGATGCACGAATGCGCCATCGATATCATCAAGAAAGAAATAAAGTAGGTACCATATTGTAGCGATACGTAGTGACACCTATCTCCACACCACTACAACAACCTCCAGACGCTACAATATGCAACACTAGTTCCGCCAGCTATCAACAGATGGCGATGTGAAATCCGGGTCTATAGAGAATTAAATCGCTCCATACAAATTGTATGGAAGACCTACAATGCGCATACGAAGTTTTCATCACGACTCGGTATATATAACCACGAAAAACCAAGATGGTCCATCGGACCGCGGTCCCCGAGCACGATCACCTAGCTCGGCGGAAGTGCTTCCACTTTTCGTAGGGACAAGTCTGTTCCTACAATATGGCCAACGACCTGACAAACGATCTAGAAACCTCTTGAGCGAAGAGGGAGAGAAGGACTTATGCGAGCTCCATCTGACGAACTGGCAGAAGGTGGCGCGCGACAGACCAAAGCGCCAATATGCAAAATCTGAGGCAAGACCAGCCAAGAATGCGAGAGCTCCATGAACTCACTCTAGCATCGCCATCGTCAATTGGATATTACAATATGGGGACCCGAGAGAGAGAGAGAGATAGGGCATAGCGAATCTTTGCTCGTATTGAGCTGCCCGTCCGAGGAAGGACCTCCACCCTATAGAATACCGCAGCCAAATGACCTCCGGGTCGTGTTTCTGCTGGGGAGTAGGGTCTCCGGAGCTCGTGGGGGGTTAGGGTTGGGCCGGCATGGCAGTGGCAACTGACAGGTAACTAACCAGTTACTTGTCAGTTGTCACAGCGACATGGGCTTCTCTTTCGCTTACCATTAGGCGAAGGGAAGCCATTATGTCGAGCTACTATAAAAAAAACCCGAGTATTAATACTTAAGCCATACGATGATGATGAAAATGGTAAGTAAATAAGTAAGTTACCATAGAAACGCCAGTCCACAACGGGAGCGACGGCCGCAGCGCACCGGAACACTTCTCCGCCGCGAGCGAGCGCCAGCGAAGCCGCGTAGCCGCCGTACGACCAGCCCCAGATGCAGGTCCGGTTGGCGTCCAGCCACGCGAAGTTGTTTTGTAGGTACCTGCCAATACAGAATACCGTATTTCTATAGGGAACGCAAGGAAGCGACCTATCACCTCTTCGCTTCAAGCCGCCCTCACCTGCCCGTGGTGCATCCTGCCGAATAACAATGATGAACAGCGGCGTCACCGGAGCAAGAAGCTTATTTTTTTATAGTAGCTCGACGTAATGGCTTCCCTACGCCTGATGGAAAGCGAAAGCGAAGCCCATGTAACTGTGGCAATGGGCAAATAGCTGGTCAGATACTTGTCAGTTGCTACCGCCATGCCGGTCCCACCCTAACCCCCCACGAGCTCCGGAAACCTAACAGCAGAAACACGACCCGGAGGTCATTTCGCTGCGGTATTCTATAGGGTTGAGGTCCTTTCCCGGACGGGCGGCTCAATTCGAGCGAAGAATCGCTTTACCCCTAACTCTCTTGAACTCGCTACTCCCTGCGATCGCCAACGCGTCTGCCCAGCGTGGCGATTATGGGTATATCCTCCACTCCGGTGTTAACCCTTACAAATTAGTTTATAATAATAGTCCAAATTTAACACACTACCTCAGACAATCTGACGCAATGTGTATAAAAATATTTAACGCGCTTCCTAAGTTTATTAAAATGTATCCTAAAAGATCATTTAAGAGCATGTTAAGTAAGTGGCTAAAAGAAAAAAACTTCTACTCTTTAGATGAAATCTACAATTTCAGCAAATATAAACGTGAATAGTTGTTAATTAAAGTATCATGTTAATTTTACCTACAACATAATTATAATAAAAAACCTAGTATGTGCGTATGTATATTAATGTGTGTATAAAAATACTACTTGATATACTTGTATGTACGAATTTGCATGCCAATTTTGGTAAAGTATGTGGACTTTTATATTTATATAACATCTATGTGTACCATGCTTTTAGCAAATAAATATTCTATTCTATTCCCTCAGTGGCAAACAACTGGAGAGGCCTATGTCCAGTAGTGGACTGATGAGCAATAGGCTGATAATTATGATGTAAATGGCAAACAACCATACGGCTAGCCTTTTGAAGGACTCCATACTTTGATCTGTTTTGGTAGGGATATCTCTGTTACTCCACATTATTACCGTCACTCAGCAGGAGTCACTGGACACCAGCATCAAGTTTCTTTATTCTCATACTTTGATGTGTTGTTCCATTTGACGCAACCAGAAAGACGAGGAACAGAGCCAACGCTAACATCGTATGCACGAGAATACAGTTAGCTTACTGCTATTTCACAACGTCTTCTCACCTAGTAACTTCGATCTGGTCTTCAATCTCAACAGTTCCGAGTTGTCGGTTGAGCGCGAACATGTTATCTACGCCTTTTAGTCCAGAACCACGGCCATCAATGTGAGCGACTGCAATACCCCATCGGTCCACAAGCGAAGTGCCCCAATCAATGTTCCATTGTTTAGTAACCAGTGCGGTGTCGGGTCCACCATATCTGAAAAGACAGTAAAGCTGAACTAAGTAGAACCGTTTCATATGTGGTTACTTTTGTTTATTGATCTCAAAGTCTACCTAGAAATCGGGAGGACCTGCAGAATGGTTTTGAAAAACCAAAGTTGGTTTACTATTACTAGCTTTTAATAGACATCGAAAAACAACAACCTTAAGAATCGTCTTAATATTAATCATCTCTTTAGCATCGGCTACAGAGCTTACTTCTATTCGGTCGTATTATGAAGTCCGTTTAGATATTGCACATGTGTTGGCACAAACTTGTGTGCTAGCCCCGTATTAACGATTATTTCGAACCGGAACAAGAACTTGATTGAAATCGGTCCAGCCATTTTGGAGATTAGCCTGTACAAACCGGATGAAAAACCAAGAATTTATTTGGTTCTTTCCGTAATTTTACACCTTCTTTCCTTCCTAGTATATTGTGATTTTGCCCCTGGTATATTTCTGACTTTAAACTGTCACACTTACACGTAAACCAGCAAAGGCACATTGGTCCTGTTCATGTAGTCAGAAGGTACTTGGATCTGTACGTCGGCGGCCGGTAATGAAGCGTGTAGTTGTACTTGCTGTCGCAAGACCTCAGGAAGTTTGTGGTCCCCGACCAGCGATGTTACCTCTGCGTTGTCATCCCAGACGCGGACTAGAGATCCGTCCTGAAATTTGTGTTTTGAAATTAGTCATCTATATATATCTTCTTATTCTATCTATCTATACTTATAATAAATCTGTAGAGAGGTCAATTCTGTACATAAAATATATTTTCAAAATAACTATCAAGGGATTCTTACCTAACTATCAGGGGGGGGGACTATTTGTGATCGATGGGTGATCGATACTGATGCCAAAAAGGCAATCAGAAATGAAGCCATAAGGGCCATAAGAGCTAATAACGCTTATTTATTTATTTATTTAATCTTTATTGCACAATATAAAAAATAAAGTACAAAAGGCGAACTTAATGCCGCGTAGGCATTCTCTACCAGTCAACCTTTAGGCAAAACAGAAACAAATAAGTGGGTAGTGTGCTGCTCAATTTATGTGGAAACATTTGATAAGATATATTAATATTAACATGCCCCGAAATAAAAAAAATAAAATAATAAACATACTTGATTGTTGGGACAATGCATAAAACCATAATATATATTAATTAATAAAATAAAATACTAATAAATACAATATAAATCAATAAATGAATATAAATATTAGCTTAGCTCTTATTAGAGGAAAGGAAACCACTTCTGCTTTTTATCGTGTCAGTGGTAATATTATTCCAAATAGAACTGATTCACACCTGGGGACCTGGATCCCGTTTTGGATGCTGGATGAAAACCGCTGTGTTGTGTCAATAAATACAATTTAACATGAGGCGAGCTCTTTTCTCTGGGTAGACAGCAACATGCCGTCCCTCTAGCATTGTTAAAGACAGCCCTGCTTTTTACCTATAATGAGACGTGCCACAGACGAGCATACGAGCCACAGACGAGCAGTCTGCCACCAACAGAAATAAAAAAAAACTTACAGAGTTATAAATAAATGTCTGCGGAATATTAGGGCCGGCACAGTTAACTGCGATGCGGGCGCCGCCCTGGCTGACCACGGCTTCGTTGTACAAGCATCCGGTTCCGTCGCTCCGTACGATGTTGCAGGTGAAGCAGGATACGACGCCTGCGGCGTTTACGGAGTAAATGTGCTGCTCGGCTGAGTCGTCTACGTGGGTGGCTTTGTACCAGCTGGAAAATAATTGTTTATTTATAACAAGATTATTAACTGAGGTCGCAGCAGCGTGGCCGGAGCTAGAAGTTTTTTTTTAGTATAGTAGCTCGACATAATGGCTTCGCTTCGCCTGATGGTAAGCGAAAGAGAAGCCCTAGTGACAACTGGCAAGTAACTGGTTAGTTACCTGTCAGTTGCCAACCCTAACCCCCCACGAGAAACCGGAAACCCTACTCACCAGCAGAAACACGACCCGGAGGTCATTTGACTGCGGTATTCTATAGGGTGGAGGTCCTTCCCCGGACGGGCAGCTCAATCCGAGCGAATATTCGCTACCCAGCCAACCCGCCTACCCAGATTATGGATAAACGATGGTATGATGACTAAAAGAAAGTAAGACAGTATGGAGTACATTTTGAGGACTTATTCATACTTCACAATAATGTACAATTACATATTTATTTCATACAATAAACAAATTAACTAATATTATTTCGTAATCCACACTATCTTATCTTTATATACAATAATATGTAGAGAACTGATAGCTTTGCCGCTGGGCTAATCACATATAAACATTATACTTATCTAGTTAAGGAATTCACATTTGTGATAAACTAGCCTTGTAAAAATTATATTTAGGTAATTAATAATTTTGATGCAACATACCGACCCTAAACCATCGCTTACCACCAGCCGAAACGCAGTGAAGCGGAAACACATTAAGAACGAACAAGACACCAGGTCTCATGATACTCCCTTCACACGTCCACGGAGCTCGTGGGGGGTTAGGGTTGGGCCGGCATGGGAGTGGCAACTGACAGGTAACTGACCAGTTACTTGCCAGTTGACATAGCGACTTGGGCTTCCCTTTGGCTTTCCATCAGGCGTAGGAAAGCCATTATGTCGAGCTATTATAAAAAAAAAGCAAAAAGAACATACGCCCAAGCTCTTACTCGGGACATTAATGTGCAATTCTTTCCCTTTCGATAATCAATTTAAAGTACAATCGTATTTAAGAGAGGTAGGGCATAGCGAATCTTCGCTCGAATTGAGCCGCCCGTCCGGGGAAGGACCTCCACCCTATAGAATACCGCAGTCAAATGACCTCTGGGTCGTGTTTCTGCCGGTGAGTAGGGTTTCCGGAGCTCGTGGGGGGTTAGGGTTGAGCCGGCATGGCGGTGGCAACTGACAGGTAACTGACCAGTTACTTGCCCGTTGTCACGGCGACTTGGGCTTCTCTTTCGCTTTCCATCAGGTGTAGGGAAGCCATTATGTCGAGCCACTATAAAAAAAAAAAAAAAAAAAAAAAATCCCCCATGGCACTTCTTAAGGCGAAGCAAAGGCTTTTCTTTTGGTACTCCAAACCTCGCAGCAGAACACGACGTAGTAAACGAGTGTTCTCTCTGTGTAACGGGTTCTAAAGTCCAACAGGGACGAATCTCATACTTACATGATATCATCAGCTGTCCATGTCAAGATTTCACCAACAGTGTGAGCGGTATTGGTGCGATCAGACGCTGACCAAACGTCGTCCACATTTGATACTTGCACGATCTGCTTGTAGCGAACGTTGTTTACCACCTGTGAATACATAATATGAGAGTTTAAATGAGGTCCTCATCTTTCCGCTCCAAGCCATCCTCACCTGCCCGAAGTGCATCCTGCTGAATAACAAACGAGGCTCTGGCAACCGACTAGTGGCGGTAAAGCCATCACGATTGAAGGCGTAGCTAAATACGAGCACATCACGAGCCGATGATGGGTAGCAGCGTCACCGGAGCGAGATAATACGTCCTACGATCGCTATCCCGCCTGCCCAGCGTGGCCATTATAGGTGAAACCTCGAGATGTTTGACCAAAATGGCAACTGGAGAGGTCTTTGTCCAGAAGTTGACTGCGAACGGCTGACGGTGATGATGACGGTGCAAAAGTTTATAAAGATCGTCCGCTCGTTCATGCTCACACTCTGAACAAGCATGATCTGCTTTCAGAAGAATTCCCTGCGAGATTTTCTCCTGGAAATAGGTACATTATGGGGCACTTCAAGTCTAGAGTGTAGGGTTTAAAGAGTCAGCAAGCTGCGGTAGCCGCTTACGCGCTATATAAAATGTAGATAGGTATGAAGTTTTACTCACCTGAGGTAGAATTGTGATGAAAGAGTTGCCTTGTGAGTTAAAGATAAGTGGAATGTTGTCTATCCACCCATTAGTCTCGTTGTAAGTGAAGATCTGAAATATATTAAAACATAATTGTCAAAAGTACTCTATGTACCTAATACATCACAGAATAAATGAAAAAGGTTTCCATGTTTTTAATATATTGGTTACGGGTCAAAAACTAGTTTAAACCAACTTATATTTAAACCGTGACCAATTTTGACTGGTCTGGTGGATATTATTTGAGAGAGACGCTGAAATCTCTAATCCCTTATCCTTCTTTTTATAACATTGATGCAAAGATGTGGGACTGTGATTTTGATAGATAGATAGGTATTATTACAAAAAATTAGGCACAGAAAAAGGTATAAGACATCTTGTAGTACAATATAGGCGGTCTTATCGCTAGTAAGCGATCTCTTCCAACCTTCAGAGAGGGTTTTACGAAGAGAATTTTCTCTATTCGAGGTACGTGGGACTCACGCTGCCCTCGGGAAAAAAGAGCGGGTGGTACCCTGCCTCAAGATGCAAATGAGGCAGGGAGAATACCCCCTAAAGAAAACCTGGTCAAGTGCGTTTAGGGCGGTGTCATGGGACAAGAGATGCCTGACTTTTGTGTCTAATACAAAGTGCTAAAGTTAGTCAATTTTATGGAACCCAACTTACCGTTTCACAGGTGCTGTTAAAAGTGCACAGGTCTACGATGAGGGAAGTCTGGACGCGGTTAGTCCACATGATGCCAATAGCCTCGTTGTTAACGAACTGCACAGTTTTCAGAATAGGCCTGAAAGGAATTAACAAAACATTTTAATTTTAATGACCAGTTTGATTCAGTAATAGTCAACGCAGCCTCAATTCAATCCTCGCACAGTATACAAATGTTTCTTTATATTGGTCTGGATGTTGACAAAGTATAATAATTTGTATTTGTTTACGAAAAAAATCAAAATTATCAGTATCTACCCATAGAACAAGCAATAGAATTGTGAAAGTACATATTGCTTTTAAAATCTTATGCGTACTTGATGTTTATCCTCGAAGGCCAAAATTCGGTCAAGATCGAATTATTATTATTAGTACTGTGCTAGACAAAGCATTTGACGGGTAAGGATGAAATAGAGTTGAAAAGAAAAAAGATAGGGATACTTACTCATCCAGGGTTTCATAGGGAGCTGTGAAGACAGTGTCAAACTGCTCATTGAGGTCTCTAAGAGTCACGGTCACTGTGGGGTTGATAGTGCCGGGCTGAAAGGAAGGAAAAAGAAAATTTCAGTTTATTTTTTATGACAGAGGGGGCAAACGGGCTTGATGGTCACCTGATGGTAAGTGATCACTTCAGCCCATAGACACCGCAACACCAGGGGAGTCACAGCTTTTTGAAGTCCCCAAGTCGTATCCATTCGGGAAAATTGCAGCCAAAGAACAGCTGCACGAGGCAGAAAATTGCTCAAATTTGAAAAGTAAGAAATAATTGACAGACTATTCACACCCACACCAGTCTGTTTTTAACCAGTCTTTACTAGTTTGCTATTCAGGAAATATTAAATGTACAGACAGACACACACACTTCTTTTACGGTTTTATTACTATATGCCATTATGTCATGGAATGCCCTTCTGGTTCACGTATCTCCTTGCTCTTACAATCTGTTTTTTGGCGGGGTGTGATGCGGCATCTCAGTGAGCCTTCAGGGCGGCTACAGGCGCGGTAGGTTCTTCATTGTTCTATTATGCATGTTAACCTAACTTTTGGACCTCACGACCGCTTGCCATTAGATGGAGTGGAGTGGGGTCTTCCTGAATCATTCTTTATAGAAAAAATGTCATCATCATCATCATCCTAGCCTTTTTCCCGATTGTCTCAGGGTCGGCTTCCCAAACTGAGAGATTTGGCGAGGGCTAAGCTTTTACACAGAGCGACTGCCATCAGACCTCCGCAACACTTAGGGTAAGCTATACCCATTCCCAGTTTAGGCGTCAGGGTTATCATCATCTCTGATATGATGTAACGACTGCTATCTGAGTTGGTAAAGATAGCACCCGGGACCAACAGCTTAACGTGCCTTCCGAAGCACGGAGGAAATCGGTGTCAAACTTTGGTCACCCATCATCGGATTGACCGCGCCAATGGTTGCACAACGTTGCGATCATTGTTAAGCGAACAAGACCGCGGCGCCACCTTCTTTATAGAAAAAATGTATTGATTGAATTTTCTTATGTTACCTTGGGATACCTAATTTCGGAGTGCTCAGTATATTGATGGTAGACGGAGCCGGGAATACCGTAGTGGGGAACGTTCATAATTCTGACGTCCGTGTCGTTAAACGTCGCATAAGCCAGCTTGGAACCATCAGCAGAGAACCACATTGCATTGTTGGACGCAAACACCTCCTCTGGAAAATGAGATATGAACATTTGTTAACTAGGTTTCCGCTTTACATGCTTATGGAGGTTATGCTCGGCGTTTATCTATGGATAGGAGGGGATACGATGGAGACCTAGTCATTGGCATAGCTCACTGGATTGGCAAGCTGAAGTGGCAGTGGGTTGGCCATATTAACCGTAGACCAGATAACCGTTGGGGTAAACGAGTTCTAGAGTGGAGACCGCGTCTCAGCAAATGCAGTGTAAGGCGCCCTCAGGCCAGCTAAAGCTACGATTTGCGCAAGATGGCTGGCTAGTGCTGGATGCGGTGAGCTATATCGGTGACTTTGGTTCTCTGTAGGATCACATATTTTAAGATCCGATACCGCAGAGAGACGCCGCTGTTCTGACTATAATAAAATTATAATATTCTGCTGACCAAGCTTAGTCTCAGTGGACAATCTCTAAAAAAGTGCAGTCCCTCATAATGTAATAGAATGATAAATCGACACCACTGTAGAGACACTAGACATGCTTTCGGATGAATGGGAATGCATTACCACTAGTGTTGCCCAAATGCAAGAACAAGACGAGACTTAGCCAGTCTTGGTCTTGGTCTTGCGCCAATACACCTGGTCTTGGTCTTGGTCTTGGTCTTGCGCTCCCAGTCTTGGTCTTGGTCTTGGTCTTGCAGCAAGAGTCTTGCAAGTCTTGCAATTACTTATTAGTCTATTACTATTTATTAAAGTTTACTTTAAATCTTAGAAAAACGTATTAGAATTGGAACATTGTGAGCTTGAATTAACATAGCCATAGTAAAGATCAAGCAGATTAATAAATAACTGAAGATTTGATAAGAAATTCGAAAAATCAACTGACCTATATGTCGTTTTCCATGGAAGTAACTGTTTCTTAATAAACATTTCCTATGATAAAATATGTACAAATGTACAATAATAGTACCTAAGTAATTAGTTTAAAAACCCTTAACGAAGCCTGAAACTACGCATTCTGTTCCTATAGCTGAGTACTATTTTCAAATATTTTGACAGGGAAATGATTTTGGTTTTTATGAGTAAAAAAACAGCTGTTTTCAAGACCACGCAATGTACAGCGCGTAGGTACCTATGTCTCGCGGCGCGGTCGCCGGCGCGCGGCATGTCTCCGCTCTTTCGCTAGATACCTACGCGAACGCGCGCTCGTGCGATAGAAATTTATGAGAACTACAATAATAAGTTTAAACTACCTATTGTACCCTTATTTTACACTTATTTTACACATAAAAATACTTATTTTGAATGTATGAAATCACAGGTTTTAAGACAAACGACATGACGCAATAGGCGACGTCACTGGCATTTGTTATGCTTCCATACTTCGCCATAAATCGCAGCTCGTGTTGACTGTAGTGTCGCGTCTCCTTAAATGAGGTCTAAGTACTTACCTAGTACTCGTTGTCTTCTAGTGTAGGTCTCTCCAAGCGGACAAGATGTGGCTCGAACTGGCGACCCTCCATGAGCGAGTGGGCGGTCGAAAACCTTCATAAAGGTCCTTGACGAAGCCCCACAAAATGAAATCCAAGTTAGTCAAGTCTATCGAACGCGCGGGTTACGTATGGGGCCTAAACCGCCCGATCTACTGGTTGCCAAGCCATTGCTCACGGCCGGGTCTCACAATGTATGGCGGAGCTCCATCGTTCTGGTACCAAGTGGAACGAACGATGAATACAGCCGCAGTGCCTCAGAAGCACTTTTCCATGTATGGCCATACCGTACCTACACCTAGGCTTGCCAACTTTTTTTACAAGAAATAAAGTATATTGAGGCCTAAGAAAACAAATTAAACAGTATTTTAGAAAAATGAACAGTATTTTATTTATTTAATAATATTATTTTATTTACGGGGGATGTAAGGGAGCGACCTATCAACTTTTCGCTCCAAGCCAACCTCACCTGCCCGTGGTGCGTCCTGCCGAATAGCGAACGAGGCGACCGAAGGCGGTATAACCACCACAATTGAAGGCGTAGCTAAGTACCACAGACCGATGACCGGCAGCAGCGTCACCGGAGCGAGAGGCTACGCCCTGCGATCGCCAACCCGCCTGCCCAGCGTGGCGATTATGGGCAACTCCTCCAAATGGTCTCACATAAGCCACGGCCCCCAGTTCCCGGCGGCCGGCGGCCCCGCTATCCCTGGTCACGGTGGCGACCATGGTACGGGCGGGGCGGGAGGTGCCAAGAATCACCGGGCTACGGCAGGCCACCACACCAAACTTACCCTGGCATCGTACAACGGACGCACACTAAGGCTTGACTCGCATCTGGCGCAGTTGGATGTGGAACTTGGGAAAATTAGGTGGCACATACTAAGGCTATGCGAAGTCCGAAGAGAGGGGGAGGCTACCGTAACCCTAGAGTCAGGCCACCTTATGTACTTCCGCGAGGGAAACCAAAAATCCCAAGGTGGCGTCGGGTTTCTGGTCAATAAGTCCCTCTCCGACATCATCATCATCATCAGCCCGTGTCAGTCCACTGCTGGACATTGGCCTCTCCGACAACGTGGTGGAAATGTCCAGTGAGTCGAACAGGGTAGCGTACCTTATTATCAAGCTCACCGAGAGGTATAGCCTCAAGGTGGTGCAAGTGTACGCACCGACCTCACTGAAAACAAGTGCGTTCTGGTCCAGAACGCACTTGTTCTCAGTGCTCGCCCACACATTTTTTTTATTTAGTTAGAGGGTTCTCCCTCTAAATAAAAAAAAATGTGTGAGCGTGCGTAACATCTTTGATGCTGAAAACAGTATATTTTATACTTTTTCTTTGTTCAACAGTAAAAAGTATTTTGTAGTGAAAAACAGTATAATACTGTTTTTAACAGTATAGTTGGCAACCCTACCTACACCATGTTAACGTACTCGCAAGCGCTGTATGCATGGAATGGCACCTTCGACACTAGTCACTGACCACAGCACAACACAACAAATAACACTCAACTCAACACAAAAGAAAAATACACAACGAGGCGAAATTATCCGAAATCAAAACGCATTCGATGTTGTTTAGAACCGAACTGAAAAATTAGGTACCTAACTTCCGCGGAAGCGCAGAAATCCTTTGAGTCGCCGCGCGCGCCGAATGTTGCCATTTTATAAACTAGGTTACATAATTTTGTTTTGCTTGCGGTAAATTACAAAATCAGATTAGCGATTAGTTAAATGGATATACTGTACAGTACCTAGTTACTTAACTAGTAATAATTTTAATTAATAAAATTTATTTAAAATACCTAATAAGTAATTCACCTAAAAATCAAATTAAACTAGTTAACAAATCTGCATCAATAATACACGTTATTGAAAGTTGCTAAGGCAATGTAATAATTCTCACTCATTTAACATTTTTGCTATAAGTAGGTACCTAAATTTTATGGAGTCTGAGCGTTTAAGGTTACAGAAGTTACCACCTAATGATTGGAGTTGTTGTTTTTCTAGTATTATTCATCGCTAATGTGTTGCATTCAACAATTTATCATTAGGTTCTGATACCAATAACCAGGTTAATAACCGCCCATAATTTACTTATACGCTGCAAATGTACCTACTTACGTAAAAACTTGGTTAGCTAGCTAACTTACACCCAATTATGAAATAAATGATACATTTTATTGTCTTGATAAAATTATTACTTTAAATAATAAAAGTTATTTATTTGAATGCTCTAATGGCAACACCACCACCCACGGCAATGTCGGCAATAGAAATTATCGTATTTTTTCACAGGTATTTTATGTTTTACTGATTATGTCGTAGGTAGATACCTACTCGGGGTAAAATTAAACATGTTTTTAAACATAAGTAGTCTCTTCAAACATAATTCAATTTCAATACGTCTCAATTACCTAACAATTAGGTACGTAAGAAGGGCCCTACGTAAAGTATCATTTTAATAATTTCTGGCTTTTCTAAGAGTTTACTTATGTATTGTTTTATGTACTTGGTAGTCAACAAGTACCTACTTACATTTTGACTATTAGAAATGCTCTTCTGATTGTGAAACTCTAATTTCGTCCTTGAATCCGAATAAGGAAAATGGTAGAATTCCCTCAGGCGCTTGGAATGCGCTATTTGTATGAAGAAAAAAAGTTACATATTATACCATCTTTTAATAATAATTATCTGAATTTGAAAATCGTCAATTAAATATCATGCAATCCTGCAGAAAAGTTAATACGAGCAAATTCTACCTGAATTGCAACACGACTGAAATTAAATGCAAGTTTTCGCTACCTGCTTTATGTGCCCAATAAGATCGATTCATTGGTCTGTTTATTGGTCGCAGGTGTCACCCGTCAATCGAGAAGTCCCGGGTTCGAATTCCAGGTTGTTTCTAAAGTTGTTCATAGGTAGGTATTTCTTTTTATTAAAGAAATTAGTTAGTAGCAGCTCCGGAGCCAGGGTAGTGCCGGTTTTACACCCCAGTGCATCGGAAACCACGTTAAGACATGCGACCGATCTCTATCCGATGCTCCGGTCGGAATGATATGATTCGAATCGGATTACAACTGTGCGTACTTGACAGGCTAGTCTCCTACGAGATTAGCAGCACCGATTGGCGGAAATTCGATCTCGAGTGGACATCATGCATGATACAAACTAACATGTACAATTAGGTAGGTAGGTATTTATCTTTTCTCCATCGAAAATAAATCAATGAACGCAGTATTTTCAAGCCCCCAGGAGCCCCTAACACGATCTGAGATCAAGATCCCCAACTGAGATTACGGTAGGTAATGCATTCCGTATGTAGATAAAATTATGGAAATGAGATGATTGTTGTAATTGGCCATTGACTTATGTACTTTTAGCAAGTGGTAGGCAGAGGGTGCCTAGTTGCCAGTAGGGGAGCAGAGTGGTCTGCTATTCTCTTCCAGTAGCTGGTAATTTCTTCTTGAAGGTTCTTGAGGCAGAAGTAAAACTCCGATCAGAAGGTAAATAAATGATACAGAAAACAAACAGATTAGGTAACAATACTAAATGTGGCACGTGTAGGGGGAAAGGGATGCAGGATGTATCCGTCTCGCTCGCACGCACGATGGCGCCAGACGGTCGCGGCTTTCGCGCAGCGCAGTCATGATGAATGAAATTGGCGCGCGCGCTCTTGCTCTCATTCCGGCAGCGAGCGGCGAGGCGCGCAGTGCGCACGAGAGGAACTGCGAGGCACATGACGCGACGACTTGGGCTCGCGCATGCGCGCGTCTTCGAACTGCGAGGCACACGACGCGACTACTTGGGCTCGCGCATGCGTGCGTCTTCGTTGGCGTCGTGTGTTGTTACGCGGCGCGTCGATCAGCTGTGCGGTGTGCGTGCAGTGCTCGGTGTCCAGCAGTGTAGAAAACGGCTCTTTTCAGAGCCACCATCCATTGAACACACGTAGAGTGACAACGGTTCTTTTCGGAGCCACTTCATTGAAACACACGGAAGAGTAACCACGGCTCTTTTCAGAGCCACCATCAGTGAAACACACGAAAGAGTGAAATAGTTCTTTTCAGAACTGTGTGCTTCTTATTTCAACGAACACGTAAGAGTAGCCACATACTTACTTACACCTACGTCAAAGGTACCCTAAGCAATGTACCTACCTAGGTAAGGTAACAGGGTCGAGTCGAGCTATCAGCTGGGTTTTCCGCTCGCGCCCTTTGTGTCGTTGACCTCGCGCGAACATCTGACGCGCGCCGCGTGTGCGTGCGCTGCTGTCGCTACAAGGGATAGTGACTGTGTGTGCGCGTGCGATGTACATTGCGGGCCGTGATTTGAATGGCCTTATTTGCTGAGAAATATTCTAAATTGGGATATGGTTTCTTTAGAAGAAATGTTAGTAATTACGTTTTAAAAGCGTTAATATGAAAAACGTAATTTTTTTTTTAACTTTGAAGGTCAATATCTCGGTAACCATACATTTCCCAGGTATTTTTCTAGAACTAACGATGTTCGTCATGACCAGGAGAACATGTAGTTCACGGCTTCGTTAAGGGTCTTTTTACACGCGATATACTTACTAGAATGAATTAATATGACATCTACTACCTATCCTTACCATTTTATCCTAATCTTAGTACTACTTGCGTGATTAGTATAATGTATTCATTTTCATTCTAAGCACTCTGAAACTTACTTATTTTTTGGAACACCTGTAGGTACTCTTAAAATTCGAAATTATTTTGCATGAGTATACCTACGCCCTATGGCGGCAATCAAATATGTAGTGTCAAATGTTATGATTTCGGCGTGGCGGCAACGATTGTTTAAGATTTCAAAAGAAGCCGCCGGCGCGTGTATCATAACCATGTACTTCCGAAAAGCGGCAAATTTCTTTGAGAAGTAAGTACAAAACCTTTGATGCCGCATTATCAAAGTGCCGATGGTTAAAACATAACTATGCATGCACTCAGTTTGATTTTAATATATATTTTTTTATTCGCTATGTTTATGGTATTAGTCGTAATGCGCATAGGTCCAGTTTTTCATATTCTTTGATACAGTTTTTTGCGTCTCATAGAATTCCTAAGCGTACCTACCTATACACCTAACTACTCAGTGAAATAGCGCTAAGTCCTAGCTGCAAGACGCAAGAGTCTTGCAGGCTAGGTCTTGTTCTTGCTCAAGTCTTGCACGGTCAGTCTTGGTCTTGGTCTTGCTCAAAATACGCGGTCTTGTTCTTGGTCTTGGTCTTGCAAAAACGCAAGAACAAGACCAAGACTGCAAGACCAAGACTGAATTTGGGCAACACTAATTACCACTAAACTTTCTGACTTTAGGACTGCTACTGAGTAATTTCTCGATAAAAAAAATCCAGTAAGAATCTTTAGACGAGAACATAAATTAGTCAGCAGATTTATTTACCTTCATAGACCCAATCAGGGATGCCATGGTAGATAACGTTTCTATCGCCCGTAGTGGTAATTGGTTCTGGAGCGCTATCCAGGGTAGGCTGGTAGTATATGTTGTTTGAGTAAACGTAGGCCAACGAGGATCCTGTAGGACCCCAAATCAGGTTCTGAAGGAGTACGTCGTCGGATCGGGTCAGAGAGGTAGGTAATATATCGGTCTCGTTGCCAGTAGACAGGTCTACTACAGTGTACCTCGCGACGAAACTGTATCTGTATATCTGAAAGTGGAAATGAGTAGATTTTAATGATATTTCGAAGAGAACTTAGCATTTTAGAAGGAAACATCTATACAAAATAATTGTATCGCGCAACATAGTCCAAATTAAATAAATGAAAATCGACTTTGATGAATTTTAGTCCGTATCTTCGAACACGAGAGGGACAAATGGGAGGGATTTATGGTGCAAAAGTATGCGATCCGTTCAACGAACGATCGTTTTCGATTTTGGTGGTAGAGGCCCAGCTCTACGAGAAAACCTTGGGTAGTAAAATAGAAAGGGTGAGGTTATATAGGTAGTCCATACTCTTATATAAAGAGTAGATGCTAATTTAAAAACAAATATCCTTGATGCTCCAAATTAACCTAGAAAAAATAAAATTAAAAGTCTAACAAAATAAATCCGATTAAGGGGGAACTGTAGCCATAATCAAAATGAATAGATTAAAATGGCCCGATTTGTATCTAATCTACTTCAAACGCATTTAACTAATTAGCACACACCGACTATATACACGTACCTACACTTTATCTGCCGAGTATAAATTGTAAAGAAGGGAAGGTAGCGGACCTTTGGTAACTTCTTATTATTTTAAATTAAATGCGTGGATTCTAAACAACATTATTTTAAGAATATTATTTGATTAAAGGTAAGCATTTGTAGCACAGATCCACACAGATCAAAGGGCAATAAAATACTTTATTGTGTCTGACACATAGAAATTAGTAACGACCTTTAATAGGAAAATCCAAAAATAAAGGGCAGCTGCGTTTACCTACCTGGGTACAAATAAGACTTAGGCCAGGGGCGCACTACGCGTTTTTCCGCGTGCCGTCAAGTGTGCGCAATACAATTGATACAGAATTACAGTGCGATATAATTCCGCTGCTCTTTTCTGCCGCTCGGCGAAAACCTCGGAGTGCGCGCCTGCTCTCACTGTGATCACCAACCTGCCTGCCAAACGTGGTGGTGGTGCGATTGCTAATCTTCCTGCCCAGCAGACTGACGATTATGGGGACTGCCTCTAGATGTTTGACGAAAGTGACGAATAACTGGACAGGTTTATGTCAAGCTGTGGACTGCGATAGGCTGATGATGATGATGACAAATGAAATGAAATCTTACCGGTACTACACTGTGAGCCAAGACGATTAGGTCTCCATTGGGAGATAAGGAAGATACTCGAGACGACTGCTGAAGGAGCTGTAAAAAAGAATTAATAATATAAGTAATAATATTTTATTTACTTGCACACCATTAATATACAAAAAATACATTATCTACATTAGTTACAGAGAATTTAGTAGGTATAGCAAAATTTTACCAATAATCTTATCTGCGAGGCATTTTAAATTACAAATGTGCAAAAGCAGAATCGAAATTATCATGCAATTTACAAGGATCTCCAAACTAGGCAGTGCCTGTATTTTGGGCAACCAATTTTAATGTTAGACATAAACAATTCGGGTTTTTGAACGGGTGACAATGGGCAACTAACTGGTCAGTTACCTGTCAGTTGCCACCACCATGCCGGCCGAACCCTAACCGAAAACACGAACTCCGGAAACTCTACTTACCGGCAGAAACCCGACCCGGAGGTCATTTACAATACCCAGGGCCCTGGTGTATACGTAAAAGCATTCCCGACGACAAAAAAAGAATAGTGTCTTATCTATACGAGTATAATAGGGCTTAGGGTTTCAGTGGTATACTTACAGTAGAAGTATTGGCTATGAGTGTAAGTAGAGCACCGCTGTCCACCTCTTGTAATACTAAGTCACCATATGCGTTGCGATATATCACCTCATTTCCTGTAATTAAAAAAGTAATTAAGTTAGCACCATTGACGGTACAGCTAAGTATAGGTACTATTTTTATGTCTTAGTGAGGTTGAATGTAAAGTGTCTGTGGCGAATAGATAAGCGTTCTTGCAATTATTCCGTGAAGGTCTTGACTGTATGTAAATGAGGCAGACGATGCACAGCTATCATTCAACTTGAGGCTTTTTATATCAATATTTTGTGATAAGCGCAGAATATTTTGTGAAGAGACTGTCATCTAGAGCTAGGTATCTAGAGCGTCCTAGTAATAGTTAGAACAGTCTACATAAAACCATTTCACAGTACATTGTTATAATAAGTTATAATAATAATATATAACTTATTACAGCATATCAACACAATATGTAATAAATTGCGCATGGTACTAGGTAAGTTATACTATTTAAAATTTTCAATCAGTAGAAGCATAATGTATGTTCTTTATTATGCACTAGCAGATGCCATTATATCATACGGTTTGGGCGCGTATGGTCTCACGTTTCCTACATATCTAAACAAAATTAAAGCGATACAGACAAGACTATTAAAACTTCTAATTGACCGTAAAAAAATAGAATTCCAAAAAAAAGAATATGAAAAATTTTTTAAGATATGCAGGATTTTACCAGTAGATGTAAAAGCGAAAATGAATATAATAATTGAACAGTTTAATAAAAATAAATACAAGCAGGAACGGAGGCATACGTACCCAACTCGTTCATCAAAAGTACCTAAGTTAAATGTACCGAAAGTGAAAAATTATTATGGGAAGCGCGAGAGACGATGGCTTACACCTGTACTATTAAATGAGCTACCTCAGGATCTCCTTCGGAATGTAGAAAGTAAAAACCATCTAAAAAATATCTTGAAGAAACATTACCTATCGCAATGCCCATGAGATTTGTATACCTACGCGGCTGGGCCTGCTACTCCATGGTAACAGTGCATTCTATCGACCGTATTATGTAATGAGTGGCTTGAGACTTGGGTCATGGGCGCGAACCCCGCTCGTGACAATCATAAAAAAAAAAAGAAAAAAAAAAAGCGATTGATTTGTTACATAGAATACTATGTTGATATAGGTCATAGGTTAATAAATAAGTAAATAAATAACATAATCATAGGTAAATAAATAACATAACGCCACAATAGATATAGGTATTTGTATTAGTATAAGCACTATAAACTGGCTTGATTGCATATTGTCACCTTTTCTAACACCTCCATATTGCTTGGAGATAGGGACGCATTACCTCAGAACGCATCTGTATTCTTTTGATATTGGATAGGTAGTTAAGACATTATTATTATACAAGTTTAAAATGTAAGTATACATGCCACGAACTACGAGAGCTGCTGCCGACAAACTGTTACAACAGTTTGGCAGATATCCAAATTGTAATAGCGTGTATATCTTATGAATAAAATAAATTAAAAAAAAAAAAAAAATAAGTTTCATGGGTATAAATATTTAAATTTCATAGTATAAATATTTGCTGGAACGTTTTTTTTTTAATCGTCGTGGATGTATTTAACGCTTGACAATAGTTTAAGATTGACCTTTCGAGTTGATAAATAATAGAATATTTTGAAGATCGTGGCTAGCTCCTCGCTCCGGTGACGCTTCTGGCCGTCATCGGCCTGTATTCAGCCATATCTTCGATTATAATGGTCATGATTGCCCACCAGTCGGTTGCTAGAGCCTCGTCTGTTATTCAACAGGATGCACCACAGGCAGCGTTTGGTTGGAGCGAAGTGATGATATCCCACTTTACCACTTAAAAAAACTAAACATAAACTCACCTGACTTCCAAGTGGCGTTGAATGAGGACGGCGAGAACACTCCATTGATGATCGACTCCAAATCGAGGAGGTCTTCTTCTGGCGGCTCAGTGGGCGGCGTAAGCGTTGTCGTTTCGCCTGGCGTTTCTGTAACATCTGTCGTGACAGGCGGCGCGAGAGTTGTCGTCGTCGTTGTCGTCGTTGTGCTCTCAGTGGTCGTCGGAGTGACGACAGGGGTCGGGCCTTCTGTCGTGGACACGATGGGCTCTGCGGTGCCGCCCTCGTTGCCGGACAGCAGAACGACTAGTGCCACTATTACACCGATCGCGATCGCCATCACTCCGAAGCCGATTATGTACGTTACCGTCTTCTTCCTCTTGCTGGAGACCAGGACCTGGAAATTGTGTATGGAGTGTCAGCGAAGCTATTTTATATTTGCAAGTATTTTATGCTCGGCGTCCCACAAATCCTGCAATTTTTAGGAAAGAGGGATGTCACCTGCCAGTGGTACCTAATAGAAGGCGTAGCTAAATACCACATGCCGACAGGCAGCAGCATCACCAGAGCAAAGACCTACGCCCTGCTGCCCAGCGTGGCGATTATGGGTATAGCCTCCAGGTGTTTGTCAAAGTGGCGAACATCTGGAGGGGCTTGTGTCCAGTAGACTGCGATAGGATGATTTTGCGCAGTTTAGTCCAACAGTAGAACTACTTGGTAGTACAAGTGGGAACAAAGGTTTTAGAGGGCTCTAACTATATTCATGACGAAGAAAGTTGTATGTTACCTGTTGTGTTATTGTTATCACACTTTTGAGCATTTGCACTAACTCTATCTTAATGTGATTAAGTTTGGCATTGACACACCTACACGCAACAGATATCACATTGAACTATTGGTTCTGCACGTAACATCTCTTCGTCTAAATTGTTGTCCTATCTATTATAGTCAGAGGGTTAAAAAGTCTGTGACCTGTCCGGTTGCTTCTTTTTAACTCGGGTACGCGACCCCGGCTTCCTCTAGCCATCCATGCCGCATTCCCCTTTTATCCGCGGTATTGATGTCCTTGTCCTTCCCTTTCCCTCCTAACACTGGTGGTAGGGTTTGGTTTGTAGGTGGATTATATCTACTACTGCCGAATCCGAGTGGATTGGTACCACCATACAGCCTATTTTGGTCGCCAAGCCTTAGTGGTGTTTCGATTGAAGGGCTGTATAGCCGTTCCTGTCCTCCCTTTTTCCTCCCCACTGTAAGATGTGTAGGTCCTTGACGCCCGAAACCAGTGGTTTGATGCGGAAATCGTAGTGAGTGTGGTGGGCGTGGTGGGTTGACGTGCAGTTCAGGGAGACCCGGTGGAAATGGCTGCCGCCGGCCACCTGCCGGTCAGTTGGGGACCCGAACCCGGGATAATCCTGCCCGGGAGGCTGTCCCGCCAACCGGCGAAAATCCTGTGTGCGGCTGTTGTGCCGGAGTTGGAGACCGGAGTGGACCCGACAGTTGCATGCGGGGGGGCACCGGGGGCCCTTCCGTGCTCCACGTCAGCTTCCCACATAACCCTTATGCTGGCGGCGTTAAGCGCAATCTCCCTGTCATATTGATTTTTTTTAGGCGACAATGACCTTCACGCTTTACTGTCCCTCTCCCTCTCTCTCTTTTTTTAAAAAAAATATGACAAAAAGGAATAAAAGAAGCAAACTTTATTCGGCGGCCCCCCTTTCCACATTTAAAATGGATTTTTGCAATGTCAGGGGCCTACATAGTAATCTCGACGCTGTTCACTACCATCTCGAAACGGCGCGGCCTGCTCTGCTCTTTTTAACGGAGACGCAGATTTGCGCCCCGGGCGATATATCGTACCTTAAATACCCTGGCTACGAATTGGAATATTCCTTCCTACGTAAGGCTGGAGTGTGCGTGTTTGTCCGGGGCGATATCTGTCGTCGCCGCCTTCGAGGCCTCGAGCATCGAGACCTGTCTATTATCTGGTTACGCGTAGACCATGGGGGCTTTACCCGAATCTAAGTGTGCCTTTACAGGTCTCATGCTTGTGACTTAGGGCCTGATTTTCTGTTTGAGCACATTCAGGGGGGGATCGACCAAATTTTGGCACAGTGCCCGTCTGCGGAGGTGGTGGTTCTTGGTGATTTTAATGCTCACCATAAAGAATGGTTGGGATCGCGAACCACCGACCTTTTTGGGCGCGCTGCTTTAAATATGGCTTCAGTCTACGGTCTCACACAACTGGTGACTCAGCCAACTCGAGTCCCAGACATTGAAGGCCACGAACCCAGTTTATTGGACCTCCTGCTGACCACACATCCAAACGGTTATGAGGTGGAGGTTTGTGCCCCTCTTGGGTCATCAGACCACTGCCTCATCCGTTCTGCTGCCCCCGTTTTGCGACCTGATCGCTCTCCAGCGACTGGTTTGCGAAGAGTCTGGCGCTACAAATCAGCAGACTGGGACGGGCTTCGAGAATTTTACGCCTCCTATCCTTGGAAGCAACTTTGCTTCTCCTCCGACAATCCTGACTTATGTGCAGATCACGTCACCGAAACAGTGCTTCTAGGAATGGAATTATTCATCCCTAATGGCACTGTACCCGTTGGTGGTCGCAGTCGCCCCTGGTTTAACGGGTCTTGCAGGAAGACTGCCCATCTTAAGAGATCTGCATATTTGGCCTGGAATAATGCCAGGAACCGTCAGGACCCTAACGCTAAGGAGGAGAAGCGTAAGTTTAATGCGTTTGCGAGGTCCAATAAGAAGGCCATCAAGAAGGCTAAGGCAGAACATATTGCCAGAATTGGGGAGCGCCTTAAAGGCTATCCCTCCGGGAGTCGAGCTTTCTGGTCGCTCGCCAAGGCTGCTCAGGGCAACTTTTGCCAGTCCAATCTCCCCCCCCTGCTGAAAGCTGATGGTAGTCTGGCCCATAGTGCAAAAGAGAAGGCAGATTTACTGGTGCAACTCTTTGCCTCGAACTCGACTTTGGACGATGGAGGAGCCTCGCCACCTAGTATTCCCCATTGCTCTAGTTCACTGCCTGAGATTCATATAACTCAACGCATGGTTAGGCGTGAACTCAGACACTTGTGCGTCCATAAGTCGAGTGGGCCTGATGGGATTTCAGCAATCGTGCTAAAAACGTGTGCTCCGGAACTTAGCCCTGTCTTAACGCGTTTGTACCGTCTCTCCTACAAAACACATAAGGTGCCATCTTCGTGGAAGGTCGCTCACATCCACCCAATCCCTAAAAAAGGTGATCGCTCGGATCCGTCTAACTATAGGCCTATAGCGGTGACGTCATTGCTTTCGAAAGTAATGGAGCGAGTAATTAATACGCGATTACTGAAGTACCTGGAAGAGCACCAGCTCATAAGCGACCATCAGTACGGTTTCCGTCATGGTCGTTCGGCTGGTGATCTCCTAGCGTACCTGACTCACCGCTGGGCGGAAGCTCTGGACGGTGGAGGCGAGGCTCTTGCAGTTAGCCTCGACATCGCCAAGGCTTTTGACAGGGTCTGGCACAGAGCACTTCTTTCGAAGCTACCGGCGTACGGTGTTCCCGAGGGACTATGTAAATGGATTGCCAGCTTCCTGGATGATCGGAACATACAAGTTGTTGTCGACGGTTCCAGTTCCGATTCAAGAACCATCAACGCTGGTGTTCCGCAAGGCTCGGTGCTATCCCCTACGCTGTTCGTCATGCATATCAACGATATGCTTACGATTGCAAATTTACATTGCTACGCGGACGACAGCACAGGGGACGCGCGATACACCAGTCTTCAGAGCGTCCCTCGTAACTCCGTTATGGAGAGACGGGCACTACTTGTGTCTGAAGTCGAGGACACCCTTAAACAGGTTTCAGAGTGGGGTGAATGTAACCTTGTTCAGTTCAATCCGACAAAGACACAAGTATGCGCGTTCTCTGCGAAGAAGGACCCTTTTGTCGTGGCTCCTCAATTCCAAGGGGTATCTCTCCATGTTTCAAAGAGTATCGGGATCTTAGGCATGAACATTTCCAGCAAAGTCCAGTTTGGGCGTCATTTGGAAGACAAAGCCAAATTGGCAAGCAAAAAAATGGGAGTCCTGAACAGAGCGGGGCAGTTCTTCACATCAAGTCAGCGACTAGTGCTGTACAAGGCCCAAATTCGGCCTCATGTAGAGTACTGCTCTCATCTCTGGGCAGGTGCCCCAAAATACCAGCTTGACCCATTTGACGCCCTCCAACGACGAGCTGTGCGAATTGTTGATGATCCCGATCTCACTGACAAATTAGAGACATTAGACCTGCGGAGAGACTTTGGCTCCCTGTGCGTCTTCTACAGACTTTTTAATGGAGAGTGCTCCGAGGAATTGTTTAACATCATGCCAATATCACCATTTTACCATCGCACTACTAGACGCCGCGGTAGGGTCCATCCGTACCACCTGGAGACGATCTTGTCTAGAACTGTTCGTTTTCAGCGTTCATTTCTTCCACGAACTTGTAAACTCTGGAACGACCTCCCAGCCGCGGTATTCCCTGATCGCTACGACATGTCCTTCTTTAAGCGTGGTTTAAAGAGAGCTCTTTCCTCACGGTAGGCAGCGACATGGCTATGCCCCTGGCATTGCTGATGTTCATGGGCGGCGGTTACTGTTTAACATCAGACAGGCCACCTGCTCGTCTGCCACTGACGGCAATAAAAAAAAAAAAAAAAAAAAAAAATATCTATGAAAGAGAAGGGACAGTAAGGTCTCGATGAAAAACTCATTAAGTGTCATGTGTGGTGCCTTCGTTGTAATACATAATATATACCTACTTAAATAGAAATTTAAGCACTTTGACACGGATCAAACACTAATGTTCATCGCACAAACGTTCGTCCTGGGTGGGGATCAACCCACAACCTTTGGTTCAGAAGGCAAGGGTCACAACCAATTGAACCGCTGGACCAGTCTTTGCGCACAATCTTCTATTTTACAATAACTCCGACCTACCTTCTCGTACTAGTCTACTTCGCTAGATAGGATCCACTGGACACTCATTTATGAATTAAACACAAACTTGCTCATTTATGATTCACCACCACTTCACACAGTTAATACTAAAACTATGCACAACAATCCGATTGATTCTTGTATGTGATTCAACTATTTCTCTTTCCTGCACTAAACACAATTGTCACAATAACATTACATTTCTCACTACACCCACAACGCTAGTCGTCTGAGATACTAATATTTACTAAACGAGTCTTGGATGGTGAATCCCGTTCACTGGCGATTAGATTTTTTTCTCAAGTGCTTGGTTCAGGGTTATCGGCTGCCGATACGCTATCTGTCAAGTTATTGACTCGGCCCGCTGCTACATTAGAAACATTAGTTTTACGCTAATGATCATTATGTGTTTTTATGTATATTATACAAACATTAACGATAATTATCAGGCCTCATTTAGAATTAATGCATTCACATTATCTTCGGATTATGAAAGAATAATCAGCTGCTTACTTTGGGATCGGATCAACTTGTGTTTAATGTTTTCTGATTCATTTATTTATTTTACTTACCCCGGAATGTAATTAAATTAAATTAAATAACCCAAGACATGCCACGCTGGGCCACACAGCGCCGTCTAGCCCCAAACTAAGCCGAAGCTTGTACTATGGGTACTAGACAACTGGTAAACTTACTTAAGATAAATTTTTTTTGTATGTAGAAAACACCCAGACCAATACAAACAGACATGTTCATGAACACAAATGTTTGGACTGTGCGGGAATCGAACCCACCACCCTTGGCTCAGAGGGCAGAGGTTACTACCAAATGCGTCTGCGTCAAATGCGTCAAATCTTTAATGCGTTGGCATAACAGAAATAGGGCATAGAGTAAGAAGCTCTATCTGTGAGTTTGTTAGAAAAATCCTATCCTACTTCTTTCTACTATTAAAAGCTATTACTACTACTATACTACTACTAATGTTATCGTTACATCTCAATAATCCCAATTCCACTTGCCTATTTCTAAGTCTCTCACCTCCTGATGGGGAGATTGACCTGCGACTACTAAATCAGAGGTAGCGTTCACTACCACTGAATCAAACTGTCTACAATTAAAGTCCCCCAATTCGCTATGGTATCGTGCAAACAAATTGCTCATAGTAGTAATCATCATCATCATTATAATCAGCCTATCGCAGTCCTCTCCAGTGGTTCGCTACTTTAGGCAAACACCTGGAGGATTTACCCATAATCGCCACGCTGGGGAGGCGGGTTGGCGATCCCAGAGCGTAGCTTCTACTCGTAGTACCGGTGACGCTACCCGTCATCGGCCTGTGGTTCCTAGCTACGCCTTCAATCGTGATGGTTATACCGCCACCAGTCGGTTGCCAGAGCCTCGATTGTTGTTCAGCAGGATGCACCACGGGCAGGTGACGGTGGCTTGGAGCGAAAAGATGATGACTCGTTTTCTTATATCGCCCCGTAGTAGTAATCTAACTTTAAAATGGTTAAGTACAAAAATTTTACCTGATCACTGGTTCCCATCTCCATCGTGGAATTGCTATTTTCCTGAGCCATTTTGACTTATGTCTATGATCTGAAACAATAAATGAGATTGTTATTACACCAAAATAATGTCCACCCATCTGAGTTTCGTGTTGAAGTGTTCTATATTTCAGGAACAACGATTTGATAATAGTAGGTATATAACATTGTACAAAAAAAGATTAACCACCTAAAAGATAATATTAAACCTAACGGTTAAAATATCAAAGCGTGGACGATCCGAAGATATCGGATTCGATTCCCGGTCGGTTCAGATTCTGCTAGATGCCCATAGTCGTAGTAAGATAGTCATAATACAATGAAACATTTGTTTTAAAGATCAGTTGATACTTGGTACGTATGAATTGTCTGCATGGTTTCCGGAGCTCGTGGGGGGTTAGGGTTGGGCCGGCATGGTGGTGGCAACTGACAGGTAACTGACCAGTTACTTGCCCGTCGTCACAGCGACTTGGGCTTCTCTTTCGCTTTCCATCTGGTGTAGGGAAGCCATTATGTCGAGCCACTATAAAAAAAAATGGTTTATTTTTACCAACAATCTCCTAACTTAAGTGGCATTTACGAAACGTTTTGATATTACTAAAAGAATTTGAAATCGTGAAACGCCAGGAAATGAACGACTTCTTTATAATGAGCCATAAAATGGATTATAAAAATATGGAGTCTTTTGCAGACCGCAAATGTGTACATAAGAATTCTAAGAATAAAATCACATGACGGAACAACTATTTCTTAGTAGTGTTCTTTTTATTTATTTAGGTCAATTCTATTTCTATTTAAGTACATACTAAGGTAAAGCGATTCCCGCTCGGCACTAGCAAACGAGCCTAGAAGTCGGTCAGACTATGCTGTCAATTTGAACATGTACAGAAATACCTCACATTAGAACCTGCACACGGCTGTTTCCTGGCTGTTAATAAAACGCGCAATTCCGTGGCCCGAACGCTACTTCAACTCACACTAGCCCCTTTCAAATACGGCGGCAGGCAATCGTTTCGGAAGCTGAAAGTTATATAAAAAAACGCAAGGAATATTACGCATCGTTTTCGCGACTTCACGTCTATTCGACTTTTTTATACCACTAAGGTTCTAACAACAGTTAACTTAAGTTCTACAGTGGATACCGCGTGCAGGCAAGCGCAGTGTGGGACGCCCCTCAGCTAGGTGAAGCGATGATCTGCGCAGGGCAGCCGGCATCAACTGGATGAGTGTTGCTGCCGATCGAGCAGAATGGCGCATTTTGGAAGAGGCCTACGTCCAGCAGTGGACTGCCGCAGGCTGCCGATGATGATGATGATGATACCACTAAGGTGGAAACAAGATTACGGCCCGCCTGATGTCAAGCAATTACCGGAGCCTATGGGCGCCTGCAACACCAAGGTTATCTCACGCGCGTTACCCACCCTAACCCCCGGCAGAACTCACCCAATGAGCTCCGGAAACCCTACGCACCGGCAGTACCTTAGTAGTTTAAGAGAGGTAGGGCATAGCGAATCTTCGCTCGAATTGAGCCGCCCGTCCGGAGAAGGACCTCCACCCTATAGAATACCGCAGTCAAATGACCTCTGGGTCGTGTTTCTGCCGGTGAGTAGGGTTTCCGGAGCTCGTGGGGGGTTAGGGTTGGGCCGGCATGGCGGTGGCAACTGACAAGTAACTGACCAGTTACTTGCCCGTTGTCACAGCGACTTGGGCTTCTCTTTCGCTTTCCATCAGGCGTAGGGAAGCCATTATGTCGAGCCACGATAAAAAAAAAAAAAAAAAAAAAATATACCACGACCAGGTCATTTAGCTGCGGTATTCTATGGGATACTTCCCAGGGCAAGCGGCTCAATTCAAGCGAAGATTCGCTAAGCCCTACCTCTCTTAAAATGACGTTCGTTCGACGATACCAAACTGTACGTTTTGGCCACTAATAAAACGCCGGTCTATCTGGGTTGTTTATTCGTGTGGTAACTGCCAAGCCATGTAAGACGTTACTAATTGCTATACTTAAACGAATAAAGAAACTCGTTACATATAATTGTAGAGCTACGTCTGTATTAGACTCACAGTAATACGTATAAAAAAATCGAGGCCAAAAAATATGAGCGCTTTAAATAAACGGTCAATTTGTTTGATATCAAATACAATAAATGTTATCTACACGGTTTTTATCACTAATGCTATCTGCAGAATGTGTGACAATAAAGTAATTAAATTACTTTATCTTATTGTGATGAGATTATAAATGCGATATATGCTTCTAATAGTTACTTAATTATATTGTAATAAAAAGTGATGCATATGAGCCTAAAATAGTTACAGGTTGAATTATCATCTCTCGTATGGCAGTCAACCACTCGACTGCTATGCAATTAATGATAAAGACTCGAAGAATTTCATAGACAATTCATAAAAGCTCTTCAGGAACTTCAAAATCCATCATAGGGTTTACCAAATTGCAATCTGCCACAAGTTAGACAATTTTCTTCAGTATCGAGTGCACATTTATAGTACAATTGTAGTTTGCTTAGCATATACCGCTTTTGGGCCATATAAATTCTTCACAAATTATTGTTGATGTTTGACCTTAAGGCTAATCAGACCTCTGATTTTGATTGCGATGCTTTACTAAGGTTGCGTTTCCATAAAAGCGGGGCTACGTGAATCCTCATTGCTGACAAAATTGACCAATGAATTGTTCCACTGAAGTGGCGCGAGGATAATGTGTGTGATTTGAGCAACATGGTCAATTTTCGTTAGCCTCAGCTTAACTCCGCGCAGCCCTGCTTTAGAATCGCACCCTAAGGCAGCCCCAGGACATTTTTGATACCTTCCTTTTGATACAAAAGCCTTAACTAATCTTATTTTTATTGTAGTCTTGGCCGCCGTCGTATTTATGATTACATATAAAGTTAGTAAAATTATGTATCAGTACATTATCAGATATTATTAGTTTACGTAGGCGCTACGTACATCATGCATTAATAAAAATATCAGCCTATATAATAATTTAAAACATCGTCTGATGGAAAACGAGACAGAACCCTGTCAAGTGCCAATATGCCGCCTATCAGCTAAAATTTATCTACCCCAGATCTAATGTGGTGGAGTAGGATAGTTCTGCAGTGGATACCAGGCATATGTAAGGGTAGTGTGGGACGCCCCACGGCTAGATGGAGCGAATACCTGCACACGGCGGCTGGCATCAACTGGCTGAGAGTAGTAGCCTGATCGAGCAAATTCTTGGGAGAGACGTCATGGGAGAGGCCTACGTCTTAGAATTCTTATGTACAGGCTAATGATGATTACGATGATTGACAAGCTTACTGATAACCTTGCCAAATGAAACTATGACTAGATTCTCAGAACATAGAAAGATGATCCATGGTTGAAATGAATATGTGAAATGGCAAGAATGGATAAAATAAAGAATGAATTTATTATAAGAGAAGGAAGGTTTGAAATAGCACCAATAACGGAAATAATAAAAGGCTACCTTATGGCTTAATATGAACTGTCATGAGGATAGAGTAGAAAACGCAAACAAGACTGTGATGATAATAAATGTCACGGGGTGGAAACGGCCACGATGCTTAAAGAAAAGAGGGTTAGATTGTGTATGGCCAAGGCCGAGGGAGTGGATGGGTTCACAACGGTTAATAGAGATGAATGGAAGATAAAAACACAACATATCTAAATATATTATAGGTGGTATCTTAGTGCGTTGGTACATGGGGTCAAAAGTCTTTTGATCTAGATACTACTTTATATAGCATTGAAATAACCAAAGTATGCTGCCTTTTTCGTACAATAATTGCAAGACGATTTTGTACTCGAGGTAATAAAAGTCCTATTTCTACTAAAGATAACCTTTCACTTACCTCAGGCAAATAAAAGAAATAAAAAAAAACACGAGTACCGGCCTGTGGCCGACTCTACACCGCACTGACAATCTAATTAATATTACAAGATTAAGATAATCTTGATAAAATAATATAGTTTATCAGATACGGGTTGTATGTATCAATTGAATTTTATTATTATATCATGCAAAATAAGTACATAATTGATTTTAACTATAAAGATAAGTATTGAAATTTATTGAATTCCAAACACAGTTTTTCTTTTTCTATGTTTGTTCTTATTAAATATTGTTTGTGACGTCGTGCCACGCCGCTTACATGGATTCAAAGGCAATCATTTGTTCAAGTATATTCAATATAACATCATTTGCCTACAAATGAAGCATTGATAAGGTTGATAAAGTGATTTCTCAATAAGTTATTTGCTCTAGGAAAGTTAGATCCCAGAGTCTAGGGTATAATTTTATAAACAAAGTAAGGAGGCGTTTATGAAGCATCGTTTATTTAGACGAACCTCGAAAGGTTGATGTGTGTGCCTACAAATACCTTAAAAGAATGTAAAGTACAAAATCCCCAAGTCAGTAGGTACCTACTTAAAAGAAGCAAATCGACGAATTTCCCGTTCATCAGATGGCACCGTTCGTTTCCAACGTAACAATTACCTAGCTACACGGCGAAATTTAAGAAACCCGCAAACAGGAGCCGCACTGAAATGGAAAGATTGCAAAGCTGCTATTTCCGGCAGCGGTAGCGTAGAGACGAGACATTATGTGATCCTAAACAATGTGTTTTTTGACAGTGAAGACTGACCTGATTTATTTGGTTGTTGGAATAATAAGTAACCACAAAATCTTTCGCTTTCAATCAGGTGTAGAGAAGCCAGTATAAAAAAGTATTTTTTAAATAAATTAGCCCAAAACATTCAACGCTGGGCAGACAGCTCTATCTAGTCCCAAATTAAGCCGAAGGTTTTGCTATGGGTACTTCTTTTATAAAAAGAGCGTTAAGGATGACCTCACATCACCTGATGGTAAGTGGTCGTGAGGTCCAGATGTTAGGTCGACAGGCGCAATAGAACCCTCCGCGCTACCGGACAAACTCACTCTGAGGGCCCACTGAGATGCCGTTTCGCGCCCCGCCTAAAGAACCCAGGATTGTAAGAGGAAGGAAACGATTAAAGGGGAAGGGTATTCCATGACGTAATGGCACGGGGCAGGAACGAGAAACTAAACCTCTTCTGAATGGTATTCGGATGACAACGCTGTCCAGGATAACTAGATAACTGATAAGCTTATATTTTACTATGCACTATCATAATCCGATGGGATAATAATTAGATACGACCGGAGAAAGTTCAAGCACAGCTCAGGAACAACGGCATAATAAGTTTTTCGACGTACTCTTGTACAGTGGTGTATCACTAATTCACCACCAACTGTGGCTACTGAGTATGATAGTTTGTTGAACTAACTTTTTCTGTCAAAAAATAAGTCACTAGCAGTGACAATTTTTTTGACAATCAAAGTCTTTTTGGCCTGGCCTGGGATTCTGACCAGGGACTCTTGATCTTTTAGGCGGTACTTATTAACTAACGACTAACTAGGCAGTCAACGGGTTATTTTATCGTTCAACCGTCCCAGCAGGGCTATCCACAATGAATATTCTCTCTTAGATTCGGAAACTTTGAATGAACTTCTTTCAAAATGGAGTTTAATTCAATATGGGTTTCGCTTGACTGCAATTCACCTAATGGTAAGCGATATTACAGTCTACGATGGAACGCGCTCGCCCATCAAAAATCGGTTTATTCTCTCCTTGAACATAGGTAATGAGTTTAGATTAGTTCTACTAGACTAGGTAGGTAAGGTAACCCATGCCATGCCACGCTGGGCCGCACAGGGCCATCTAGCCCCAAACTAAGCCGAAGCTTGTACTATGGGTACTAGACAACTGATAAACTTACATACATAGAAAATTATACATACATAGAAAACGCCCAGACCAATACAAAAAGACATGTTCATGCACACAAATGTTTGTAATGTGCGGTAATCGAACCCACGACCCTTGGCTCAGAAGGCAGAGACTCTCCGATCACATTTGCGAATAGGACCAAAAATCTCGATTCGACGGTGCATCACTACGCCACTTTCGATTTCCCCGCTTTAGAATAATTTCCTCGACCCATAATTTTGTACAAGACCACTCCAACTCAACAGCGGGCTACGTCCCTTATTGACGTTCCACCGCTTCGTACCCGCGAATAAATTCGTCGCGAATACCACTCGAAAGCCACACGGTTAATTGGAGTTGGAATTTTAAAACGGTTAGATGGGTAAACGGAATGCCCCGAACCATTGAAATTGTGCTAATGAGAATCATGGCGTTATGCCATTGGTACCCACTTTATATCCTTAAGTCTTGATATAATTATTTATGGTAATAATAGGGAATATGCATGACTTTTTTTTATGGATTTATTGAGATCTTTTGTCTTCCAGATACATAAATATCGAAGAATTTTTAAACTATCTTTTCTATTAAGCGAGTTATAAAGCGTTAAAGTTATTGATTAGACAGAGAGATCCGATGCGGTAGTTGACGTCACGTACCGTAAGCGCCGTACTAACTCCATAGAAAAATCTGTTTCGCGAGAGAGAGACGGATATATTCACTTTCAATGACTGTATCTCGCCCATTTTTCAACCAATTTTGATTTTGTTTTCACTGTTCGTAGTAGATTTTGATCTATTTTACGATAAATTAGTAAATACCTGAAACTATTTTTCATGCATATTCCCTATTATAGTAGCGTAGATAAGTATCAATAAAATTCCTGAATTTTATTAAATAGGGTAGATAAGTATCAATAACCCCTGAACATTCTTTAGTAGAGGTGTGTATTTTTTGTTTGAGTCATATGTACTTTTATGCCCCAAGGAGCGTCTGGTATAAATAGACCAGGAAACGTTAGTGCGTTAGACGTAGAAGATCGTGCGAAGTACTGCTAGATACGTCTAGACTGATCCATTCTTTCAAGACTTCAGGCTAATTATCGTGTATCATCTGTAAACAACGTTTGCAACTTCCCTAATACCCTTCCAAAATGTATCTACGACGCGTCAAATTAACAGGGTTATCTGTCGCGTGGAGCGCAGCCGGAAACGAGATTATCCCTACCCGTACTTGGCACACATACGAGTATAGTGATGAAACAGATTATCTAATCAGCTTTGTAACACACCCCTGACTCATGTGCCCCTACTGTTTTGTACTCTTTACATTTACGCAGCACTACTATAACATGATGTAAGGGAGCAACCCATCACCTTTTTGTTCCAAGCCACCCTCACTTGCCCGTGGTGCATCCTGCTGAATAACAAACGAAGCTCTGGCAACCGACTGGTGGCGGTATAACCATCACGATTGAAGGCGTAGCTAAAATCACAGGCCGATGACGGGCAGCAGCGTCACCGGTGCGAGAAGCTACGCCCTGCGATCGCCAACCCGCCGGCCCAGCGTGGCGATTATGGGTATATCCTCCAGATGCTTGCCCTCAGTGGCGGAAAACTTGGAGAGGCCTATGTCTACGATGGGCTGGTGAAGATATCACGATATAAATTTTGACTGCATGCAATACATACACATACCTACTTACGCATGTTTTTTGGAATGACTACGAGGTCAAGACGGCCTTGAAATCCTCATCGAGCCGTTGGGGCAGCGGAAGGCTCTCACCTAACTCTTACACATATATCTTCGTGTGGGCTTGACACTCTGTTCAGACATTAGTTACTGTGTCCGATTTAGTTGGTAGGGGAAGTCCGGGAGACTTTATCAGGTGGATTAGATGAACTACCTTTCATTTTGCAATTTTGTTCTAACGACATGTCAAGACGGTCTATTACGATAGGTCTATAACCGCGGTCTACCAATGACTGTTTTGCCGTATCTAATCGTTAACCTAAAAGTGCTCAATCTACTTACCTACATTTATAAATACTAATTCCGATACATTTCCAAAGGTATACGAGTACTAAAACCGTAGATGAAACCTAGTCCCAAACATAATCGAATAAGCAACGAGGATAATTGGAGACAATCAGAAGATTAGAGCAAAGATCTGCTGAATAAATGAGTGCTCATTCAGCTCTTATCTCGTACGCTCGCGTTACATTAACTGGGGTCTGTCTCATGCCATGTGACAATTTCCTAGAGCACAAGATTACTATCGCTGGATTAATTGGCGTAACTTAATTTATCCATTGCTTCTAAATTAGACCGACCTACTGGCTACCATTATTATATAAAGTAAGTTCTAGAGAATATACCTAATACTTATAATCTTCTAATTATACCTATAATACTCAAAAGACTGACTGACATAGTGATCTATCAACGCACAGCCCAAACTACTGGACGGATCAGGCTGAAAATTGGGATGCAGGTAGATGTTATGACGTAGGCATCCGCTAAGAAAGGATTTTGATCAATTCTACACCCAAGGGGATGAACTCTATTCCACGCGGACAAAGTCGCAGGCACAGCTAGTGTATTATATGTCTGTATTTGTGCATCCGAAATATTTCGTCAAAGTCTTTAAATTAAAATGATTCCTCTTTCCTGTCTCTTTCTCAAACCTTTTTTTTTCTTTTCATCAGTGCAGAGAATTCGAAATTCGTTCATTTATTAACGACTAGCTGTGCCAGCGGCGTCGCTCGCGTGGATATCGGGTTTCAAAAATAACGGACTTCCATATAATACCCATCTATACCTTGTGCCTAAGTTTTAAGTTAGACCTCTAGCAATACATTGGTGATTAAAAAAAAAATTAAACCGACTTCAAAAAAAACGCAAACGACCAAAACTAAAAAGCGATAAATAACGTAAGTAATTCTATCCTTAACACATAATCATTTAAATATTACAATTATCACTTATTTTTGAAGTCGGTGCCAACCTCTCGGTACCTAACGTAGACTGTTGTTGTATGACGCGCGCGGCCGGCATATCCACACGACAATATACCTAGATATGTTTGGCTGGCACTGACTTCAAAAATAAGTGATAATTGTAATATTTAAATGATTATGTATTAAGGATAGAATTACTTACGTTATTTATCGCTTTTTAGTTTTGGTCGTTTGCGTTTTTTTTGAAGTCGGTTTAATTTTTTTTTTAAAAATAATTTTATTTCTCTGTTTTTAGTTGCGTTAATGTGCTGTGACCTTGAATAAAGGCTAATTAATGTCCTTAAGAGTTTTACTTAGGAGTGAAAAATTTTGCTTTAAGTCAAGTGAAGACTTTGCGATCTAGAATCAAGCATAGCACTTACCAAATCACCTGCCCTATTAGCCCTGCATAAGTACATACTACTACCTAGTTTAATATCGACCAATGTCAGTACTGTCCCCTAACTCCTAACCGTTAAGGAGTTCTGTGGCTTCATCATCAGCACCAGATGTTGTCGCCCGGAAGCATATACCTGAGTAAAATATGATTACGTAACAAAAACACCATATGAGCATACAATTTTCGGTTGTTGCCCTCAATTTCTCCAGGATCCCATCATCAGATCCTTACTTGGTGATAATGGGACCACCTCGGAAGTGTCTTCTGTAGAACTGTCGAAAAATTTTTGAAATCCATCCATAATTGACGGAAATATCGCTGAACATACATAAAAAAAAAAAATATTATACATAGAGACGAATTGAGAACCTCCTCCTTTTTTCGAAGTCGGTTAAAAACCGCATTCAATTCTATGCAGTAGTTTTCGCGTAATGCGCGTTCAAACATACAGGTTTGAATTTCTCGCGTTTTCCCAACACTTCCCGTCACTGCTCCGCTCCTATTGATTGTAGCGTGATGAAAAGTATCCTATAACCTGCCCAGGAGTATGAAGAATAATTGTACCAAGTTTCGTCAAAATCTGTTCAGTAGTTTTTTTTCTATAACGAACATACAGACAGACAGACAGACAGACAGACAGACAAAAATTTTACTGATTGCATTTTTGTTATCAGTATCGATCACTTATCACCCCCTGATAGTTATTTTGAAAAAATATTTTATGTACAGAATTGACCCTCTCTACAGATTTATTATAAGTATAGAAGACAATACACGTGTTTCGGACCAACAACCTCCAAGGTTCCTTACAAATTGCAAGTATTGCTACTGCTTCGTAGAATAACATCCGTCAACCTATATGTTTTGTTTCCTTGTCAGTGTTATATTCCTGCTTACGTATTTTGGACCGGTTACGCCACTGCAGACGGTTCTGTCGTAGTGCAGACGAATTTGGCATCCACCTTTGATACAATGCTGCAAGCACTCATACGTAACAAAGCATACGTGATGCTTTGTTGCACTAAGGATTGGACTTGAGTTTAGTTAACAAATTGAGGCAGTTTTAACAGTACAGAAACAAGTTTAGCATATTTACAAAGAGAGAAAAAGGGAGTGTATTAGTCGCACTAAGTTACGAGACTACAGTATGGGGTCCTTCAAAAAGGTTGTAAAGAGGTCTTTTATAGGGTCGGCAACGCGCGTGTGATACCCCTGGTGTTGCAGGTGTCCATAGGCCGCGGTAACCGCTTAACATCAGACGGGCCGTAGGCTTGTTTCCCACCCTAGTGGTATAGAAAAAATATCAGACAACATCACATACATTGCTCCGATCCCAAAGTAAGTAGCTTAAGCACTTGTGTTATGGGCATCAGAACAACGAAGGTACCACAAATATAATACTTACTTAAATACAAACATAAACACCCAGACACGGAAAAAACACAAATGTTCATCACACGAATGTTTGTCCCGAGTGGGAATCGAACCCACGACTCTTGGTTAAGAAGGCAGGGGTACCAATTGAGCCACCGAGCCAGTCAAAAAGCTCGGCACAATGGCTTCCCTATCCCCCTGATTGAAAACGAAATAGATATTAATTAAGAGAGGTAGGGCATAGCGAATCTTCGCTCGAATTGAGCTGCCCGTCCGGGGAAGGACCTCCACCCTATAGAATACCGCAGCCAAATGACCTCTGGGTCGTGTTCCTGCCAGTGAGTAGTGTTTCCGGAGCTCGTGGGGGACTGGCGTTGGGCTGGCATGGCGGTAGCAACTGACAGGTGACTGACCAGTTACTTGCCCGTTGTCACAGCGACTTGGGATTCTCTTTCACTTTCCATCAGGCGAAGGGCAGCCATTATGCCAAGCTACTATAAAAAAAAATAGGCAGGATGCAATCATTCTGACGCGCTGATATAAATAAAATCTCTATTGTCATCGCCGGCTCGTGTGTCAAATGCCTTAGCACCCGTGTCGGTTCGCTAATCGGCGATCTGTCTCTCGATCACGACTCCAGGCGTCGCGAGTGACTGGAATCGACAATTAATCGCGTCGCAACAACGTAATCAGCTCACTCGCTTTCTACCTCACTGGGCTGTTACGTCAGACACGCTGCATTCCAATTAGCTGTCATTATGGGCATTGAGGTCGCGAAGACGGGTTCAGTTTGAGATCCGTTGCACCTGTAGGCCTTAAGACGTGTTTTCTTAATGTTTTGTGGCTAATTAGTTTGTGAATCTAATATCGCAATGTTTGATTTTGTCTTACTTCAATCATTTGTTTAATTACAATCAGCCTTTTCGAAGTATAGTCAGTATAACATTTAGTCCTTTATTATGCGAATTACAAGATGCACGCAATTCTATTATTCTTATAAGTAGTAAGTATCGCGGCTTTTGGTCGGTACACCTTATAGGTACCATTCGTATTTAATCGTGATGTACTAGTATTAAGGTACGAATCGTTTTTGTTTTTATTTTAAACACGGTCCAGCTATACTGGAGCTTTTAAATGGCGTAATAACTTGCATTTTGGCGTCTGGTCAGCATTCCATGGTGTCTGCCGATATGCGCGTTTTGGCCACTAAAAAGCGCCAGTGTTGTGACATGATAATCAAAGGTACTCATTGTTCTATACATTCTGCTTCGTGTTCATATTCTACTTTATTCTCATAACTTACTATACACTAATTTACTACTTACCATTGAGATGGATACCAATCTTTTACTGTTGCTCAGTTCTTAAAGAACATGAAGGCTATAAATTTCAGTCAAACGTGCATAAAAATAGCTCCTAAGCAATAAAATCCACGGCTGAAGGATCCCTATCTACTTTCATTTTCAATGTTTCTTCGTGTCCCCGACCTATATAAGTGTCGATAATGTATACATATCTACCTATATAGATACTAAAGTGAATGTATATTTTATGCAGACCGATGACGGGAAGCAGCGTCAAAGGAGTGAGCAGCTACGCCCTGCGATCGCCAACCCGTCTGCCCAGTGGGGCGATTATGGATAAAGCCTCCAGGTGTTTGCTAAAAGTTTTTTTTTTATAGTAGCTCGACATAATGGCTTCCCTACGCCTGATGGAAAGCGAAAGAGAAGCCCAAGTCGCTGTGACAACTGGCAAGTAACTGGTCAGTAACCTACTAAACTAAACTGTCAGTTGCCACTGCCATGCCGGCCCAACCCTAACGCCCCACGAGCTCCGGAAACCCTACTCACCGGCAGAAACCCAACCCGGAGGTCATTTGGCTGCGGTATTCATAGGGTGGAGGTCCTTCCCCAGACGGGCAGCTCAATTCGAGCGAAAGTGGCGAACAACTGGCCTATGTCCAGCAGTGGACTGCGATAGGCTGGTGATGATAGGTAAGTATTACTAAAAATTATTACCCTTTACAAAATTAAATCCAGTTACATATTACTAACTTTAAATCGAATGAGTGGTACTTATGTATAGCCAGCATTAAACACGGCCCCTATTTTTTTAGTGGACGCGATTTTACTCTACAGTATTTACTCTACTCTAAAGTCTAAGCGTAGACTCTCACTCTGTAGTGATACACGGTCTGAAGATTGAATATGATTTTGTATGTTTTGTTTAGAAACTTATGAAATAAGAAATAAAAAATATTTATTACTATTGGACATCACAACACAGCAGTAACAAATAGACACAATAGACAACACACAAAAAAGGAGAAGAAAAAAAACAAATAGAAACATACATTACAACTTACAACTTTCACATTATGCACGGTTGCTATACGTCAAAAATAAAAATATTATACATACAGACGAATTGAGAACCTCCTCCTTTTTTCGAAGTCGGTTAAAAATTAGTCAAACCGTGCATTTATCTTTTACCTTACCATGCAGACTGTAGTAACCTTGAATACTGATTATAATTAATCAGTTTTTATAACCAGTTCTTTGACATTATAAGGAAAATTCTCGCGTTAAAAACACCGTGGAATTGGACAATGAGGACCGTACTAGATGTTTCATTCAAGTCTATGATCCAAGTCTATAAAAGGACGATAACAAAGGCCATTATGATAGTTATTACAATAAAATTCTATTCATGAGTTCATTGTTAGGCCTAGCGCATATATGTATACAGCTTTGAGTTGAACAACTATTTTGTTTTTGTCGTAAGTTCATAAATAAAATAAAAATAAAAATTTTCAGACAAGGCCCATAATGTTAGTAATACTAATAATAATTAATCTTAAAAACTGTGTTAGTAGGCAAAATGGTTTATTTTTGTGTCTTTGGCGAGCTGAACGTAGGTCCAGTGCCGCATGATAGCACTGTCCACGTCTAGCCTCGCCGCGACCGTCTTCAGGAGGCTGGTGGCGCTGCCGCGTAGTCGCTGCGTCAGAGACGCAATGCGCTTCCTAATACGCTATTATGGCTAAAAATTGTAATTAGTCCGTCTTTTAGCTTATTCGAAAGTTAGCTTATTTAAAAGACAGTTTTCCTTTTTTCAAATAAACAATAGCAAAGATAAAAAGCATCAAAAGTTAGGAGTGGGAGTCTTTGACGACACTCGCTCCCGTAAAAATGCCTCACCGAGTGACGTCACGCGTGATTTCAACGGGCTATATCTTTGTAATTTTTAGTCTTATTTACAAATAAAAATACGTGTCTTTTATTTTTGAATAAGCTAAAAGACGGACTAATTACAATTTTTAGCCAATATATATGGCTATAAGAATATATAGAAGTGCAGACACTGTCAACTCGATAGTTGCTCGATAAAAAAAAAGTCAGAGCTATTGATTACAAAGTTGGACAACTGTCGATTTATGTATAAATGTCGATCACGATCACTGTGTCAAGCGTGACATAGGTACATAAAGAAGAAGAATCGATCTATCGATCATTGTATTGACGTTTGCATCTCCAGCAATCAACTAAACGGTTTTGCTGTGTGGAAATCGTGAGAAGTACACGACTCGACAAAACAATTGAGTTAATGTAAAAGTTGTATAGGTATGTGTATGCGCTAAGCCTTACTGTGTTAAATATAAATAGATCACAAGTTTTTTTTATTGATTATATTTTTTTCCTTCTGTTAATGTCGAGATCTCTTTACGAGATTACCAATCACGAACTGATTAACCGATATAACTGTTTAGTTAACTAATAAATGTAATTAAGACATTACTACCTTGTGCTGTATTTGTCATTGACCTATCAGGAGAAATCAGGTCTAGATTGTAGTACTTTTTCAAGTAGTTAAGACTAGGTTACGTGAATTTTATTTGTTTAATAATAATAACGGTACTGAAAACTTGCTGCTTATAGTTAAACTAATAATGATTCATGTAACACAGCGAGAAGACGAACCAAGGCTGTTGATTTATAGATAGACTTATTTATTTAAAATATTATTTATCTTAATTGTATCAGTTCTGCACTACTTTACCCCTCTCTTCAGCATATATCCTCTACCTGAAGGTTGTCTGGAAGAGATCGCTTTCGGCGATAAGACCGCCTACATTGTACTACTATATCTGTATAACATCTTTTTCCCGTACATGTTTTATTTTGGTGCAATAAAGAGTATCTATCTATCTATAGACTAGCTGTGCCCGCGAAGTCGGTCGGGTGGCATATCCTTTTTTCTATTGAAAAGGAGACTTTATTAGACTCTAGACTGTGTACTAACTTGTGTACTAAATTTCATCTTCATAAATTCAATAGTTTCACCATGAGTTGATTTTTGAGTGGAATCTCGTTATTTATTTATTTAATCTTTATTGCACAATATAAATAGTGTACAAAAGGCGGACTTTTCTACCAGTCAACCATTGGGTTAAGCAGAAATAGATATAGGTAGTGTGCTGCAAAGTTGGATAAAATTAAACAGCGATAAAAATACTTAAAAAGATACACATATGTATATTATAAAGTAAATATAATACAATATAGCTCATATAATATAATATACTTTCTGACTTTAGAATCAGCAATACCTACTTCTTAATCATTATAAAACTCAGTTCGAAAGTCGAACTCTAAGCAATTATCAGTCAAAATCAGAGCTTCGAAACAAAGTCAAAATCTTATAACTTACCTTTAAACGGGCTACCAAAATTTTCTTCTTTACTTGCCCCTTTACTTATTTAGAACAGTCAAGTTTAAAATGCAATGAACCCCACGGCCGTACAGCAAACTTCAGTCTGAGTGAATTTAAAATTCATTGCTGGTTGAGGCGGCTTATAAATCAAGCAAGTGTTCCAGTAGAAAACGAGACAGAGAAAGATTACTTACTACAATATCAGATTTGAGTCTGGGCTCTTGTCTTATTCATGTAGGTACATTACGGGTTGGGTGCTATTTAGGCGATAACTAACTTTCGAGTACTTATCCACATGTTGGTGGTGGCAACTGACAAGAGACTGATACGGTTTGCTCTTCTTCGCCGCAGCGATTTGGGCTTCTCTTTCACGTCCTATAAGGTGGCAACATTATGGCTACATGCTAAGGATGATTAATTACTTACTTCGTAGCAACAAAACTAAAGAAAAATAGCCAAACATAAGTTCGAACCCTAAACAACATGCCAGGAATACAACTGGGACTCAAAACTACGAGTAAGATGACGATATTATAGGTAATTCCAGTGTATTTTTGATTCGTAACAGGTTTTCCTCATAATGAGAAAAGACGTCACATGGTATTCATTCATTGTTCTACAACACTTGTCAATACAGTTAATTTCACGGGATCTGTTTGTTATTAATAAATGGTAAGAAAACATTTACGGTTATTGTTATAATGTGTAATTCTTATTCATGTAAAAGTCATTCTACCTAAATCTTTTTACCCACCTGAATAAATATGAGTATCAATATGTGAAAGAATCTATCTGCTTACTAAATGTCGTGTTCAGTAATATTTACTTGACTTGCTTGATATCATTTATATGACTTCAACGATCACTAAGCCAAGGAATAGCAGCCGATTTCGGCTATGGCGACCACTTTAACACCTAGCACTTGACATGGGGATGTAACGGAGCGGCCTATCACCTTTTCGCTCCAAACCAACCTCACTTGCCTGCGATGCATCCAGCCAAATAACAAACGAGACGCTGGCAAACCGACTGGTGTCTGTATAACCAATTGAAGGCGTAGCTAAATACCACAGACCGATAAAGGGCAGCTGCGTTACCGAAGCGAAAAGCTACGCCCTGCGATCGCCAACCCGCCTGCCCAGCGTGGCGATTATGGGTATGGGACTGCAATAGGCTGATGATGATGATGACCGCCGAATACAAAAGTTCCAATCGTGCTACATTACTTAAGGCGAATGTTTATCATTAAAGTAAAATTTTGTTTACCGATCTACATGCACATTATATTGCCAACAGTTTAAGCCTTCGTTAATCCTTTTCCAATTGAAATAACCACGTTTTCAATTAACCGACGCGTCAACGAACTATTGGCTGTTCAATTATCGCTCAGGGTTTTAGGGGAAAATAATACAACAATGCTACGGGATTGAGTTGAACACTCTCTCTCTTATTTGTTTATGTTGTAGCTTCTTATGATTATGGAAGCAGGCGTAGGTAATTATTTGAGTATACATTTCGCTGTCACTTTGTGCCGTGCCCATGGGAGAATTCCTTTAATTTTATTTTGTACCGTCTCTAAAATAAATTTGCACAGGAAATATACCCATGAAAATGTTGTCTGCGCATTGATGGCGGGCAAAGGTTAAATTCTTGCGTAAAGGTAATTCGGAGTTTCAGGATCGATCCCCGAGTTCCGATCGGGTTAATTTATAAAATGAACTTTCAAATTTGTCTCGTATCTGTTATGTCGGCGTATTCTGTGCCACACCCCAGTCATCATTTACAAAAGTAAACTTTACTTTGGGACTAGATAGTTTAATGTGCGAATTGGTTTCACAGGTAAGTAGGGGAGAGTTGGCAATTACCGCGCCGTTGATAATTCCGCGCCCTAACATATTTAAAAAACTACACGTATTAAAGACCTAAACGACGATTATCCTGGTTGTACTAATGACGCCTACCCCCCCGATACCTCTCCCAGTTTCACCCGAGCAACCAAACACGGTACACATGCTTCTAAAGAAAATTGCAATTTCATCTATTTTTTTCGTGGTATCTTCATTAAGAGGTAAGTTTTGTTTAAATTACAATACAGTTTTGTGTTTTGTTGTATTTTGAAGTTAAGATATAGCATAATATATATGCAAATCATTGCAATGCTTATCACAAGGTATCTCCTTATTTTAGATATTAGAAAACAAATCAGTCGAGTTTGACAATTTCGCGCTCAGGGCGCGATATTATCGATCTTAGGCGCGGAATTTTCGATTATGAAGGTTATAGGTCTAGATTAATTTTATGATTCAGATGACTGATCCTGGCGTAAAAAAGAAGTACTGGAATCCAGATGATACATATGAACGGGGCTTTAGAAGCTGTGAGAAATGGAAGCAAAATAAAAACTGCAGTTCAAAACGAATGTTCCTGAATCTACTGTGAGAGATCAGTTAAAGTTAGAAGCAGATTCTGAATCCCTTATGGGAAGGAAAGCTACATTTCTACTTTATTAACGACTTCTGTGATTATCAGTAAGATAAGAAGTTATATGTTGTTGACTGCTTACAACTAAAATGTAACCAAAGAGAATTTTTATAGCGAAATCTATCTAGGTATATCTAAAAAGAAAATGAAGTACAGATTCACACTTAATATGTATCAGAAGTAACGTAAAGTGGACAACTATAAAAAACAACCTACGTTGTTATTATTTGTATTCAAGGCTTTTAATATTTTTATTGTGTTCAATCAAAATTGTTTGAGACTACCCATCAGTCCGCGTATAAAGAAGTTCCTAAAATGTTTATTAAGTAAGTAACTTTTAAGTTTTTCTGGAAACATTTAAAAAATGGTAGTCATTTCTTCCATTTCGTAAGCGAAAATTATATGTTTAAGTTACTTGAAGCCTTCAGTGAAATAAACGATGATTCTGATAATAAATATTTTTAGACTTCTTATTTAATATATCTATCACCTAACGATACCTTCATTTTTTATGTGTAGTGTACTTATAATATTTAAAAAAGTATTTAAAATTATTGGCACGGTTTTATCAACCGGGTCACGGTTTTATCAACACCGGGGCACGATATTTTCAGACCTGTTTGTTAATATCGCGTTTTCCCATTTTTCACAAAATTCTCAATATATCCTAAATTATTGCATAATTTTAAGTTAGAAAAGTACTAAAGTGTAGCTTAATAAATATCCTTCCTATAAATGGTAAGCAGTATATTGTAATTCAAACCAGAGCTTAGTTATGGCCGTTGGCCCTTAGGGGCTCGGTATTTGCCAACTCTCCCCTAAAAGCATTCGATATCATGAAAAAGCTCAAAATGTTCAGACAATCACATCAAATGTCGAAGTATGCTCCTTCTTGCCTATGCTTCATCATCATCATCAGCCTATTGCAGTCCACTGCTGGACATAGGCCTCTCCAGTTGTTCGCCACCTAGGGCAAACTTCTGGAGGATATACCCATAATCGCCACGCTGGGCAGGCGGGTTGGCGATCGCAGGGCGTAGCTTCTTGCTCCGGTGACGCTGCTGCCCGTAATCGGCCTGTGGTATTTAGCTACGCCTTCTATCGTGATGGTTTTACCGCCACCAGTCGGTTTGCCAGAGCCTCGTTTGTTGTTCAGCAGGATGCACCACGGGCAGGTGAGGATGGCTTGGAGCGAAAAGGTGATAGGTCGCTCCCTTACATCCCCAAATTGCCTATGCTTAGATTCCTCATTACCCAAAGGTTGTTTGGAAGAGAACGCTTAAAGCGATAAAACCGCCTAACTTGGTTGGTGTGCATTAAGGTATATCTATCTATGCTGACTGGACATGGGCCTCTCGAATTGTTGTCCACTTCTCGGATCCAGCATTTGCCAGCCATCTTGCGCAATTGGTCACTCCACCTGGCTTGAGGCTCCTACACTACGTCTGCTGAGAACTGCTATCTACACCAGAACTCATTTACCCTAATCTTGATTTTCTGTCGCATCGACTCATTTCGAATCCGATCCCGCAGAGCACTTCGTGCCGTACTTATACGTTGAGAGATTTTCTGACGGCGCCCTATCCAATACAAGCGTGGTATTACCTCGAGGCACACTTTAGGAACCCCTAATATAATAGATAATAGTAAATACACAAATAACTAATGCATCAGACAATGTAGTGAGAAATGTTATGTCATTGGCCTTGGTTTTTTTCGTACATAGCATGTGAAGACTAACATATGAAACTTCGCTTAGTCCATTTGTGAAAGCGGTTACAGTACATATGTGCACGCAAACATACAACATGATCTGTTGTTTTATAAAAACCACAAATCATTGGTAGGGTTATTACAGAATCAATTAATAATAATTTCGACTACTTACGTTTATAAATTGGCAGTTCCGTACAGTAATACAATACATTAGTTATATAGTTTCCTCTAGCAAATATTATTTTTCGTGATTTTTTTCCGCATCACGAAAAAGGGGCACAATAAATAATAATATGCACAATTGCACATACACAAACATTTCCCTATCACATAGAAACTCATGTAGCGGTGGTACTTACTTAGAATTTTCTTGTAGACACAGGAAACCACCTCAAATGATTACTTACACATATATTATTAAAATAAAAGCTACTGTCCCCGGATACGATAGTGAAACCGCGTGCAAAACTAGTAATCACATAATTAGCAATTACGATGTTTCCTGTTTTTTCTTCCATCTTATCATACCTAGTTCATTTATTAGTGTAAGGTATATCATCATCACCTATACGAGTATCAGTCCACTACTAACTGTACATAGGCCTCTCCCAAAGTTCGCCACTGTGATCGATCCTGGGATTCTCGTAAGGTACCTATATACAATGGCGTAATTATACCATTCGAGGTCCGTGGCAATTTCATTGGTTTTTTTACTAATTGTACAGTAATAAATGTTGGTTGTCAGGATCCCTCTGACCGGGCCCCATACAGCTGTGGGCACAACAATACAGCAATAACCACAACTTAATTATTACTCAATATTTAAATTTATTATCATTATAGACGACTTTTATGTAATAAAATATTCCTTAACCAACTAACATGACAAAACCACACTCTACCCTAAACTAAGCAAGATAAATCAATACGTCTTAAAGATTCATGAATGTTACCTTACACAGGTTTGAATAGCATTGTGCTTCTAATCTTGATAAGATTTCTTTGTCTCACTTGCACTTGGATTGAACTAAAAGGAAGTTTTCTTGTAACTTATCATCTGATTACAGATGTATAAGTCTTCATCAAGTGTTTCTATTCCAAGGCATCGTACCATATCACCACCATCAACATCGAAAACGATCTTTCGTTGAACGGATCGCGTACTTTTGCACCATAAATCCCTCCCATTTGTCTCAAATTTCGGAATAGATATGTCTGACTTAAACCGCCTTTAAAGTATTAAAACCTTTTTTATAAATACTGCCTCCGTAGCTGTCAGAGCATAGCCGATATTACGTATTAACGCCAGTAAAATTGACTATGTATGGATATTTTAACTTCCAAGTGCTAATGAGTTTCCCCGAGTAAGCGCGAGTCTCGCTCCGTGCCTTAATCAGACAATATAATTAGATTAAACTTCGCTTTAACTTAACCCATGTAGAATAATATGTGAGCTGAATATTGCACGGATTTTATCTGGATCAATTTATTTTAGCCGTTCGCGTAATAAGGCTCCTACCGTAATAAGTAATCGTTACATTTTATTGTTGACTACGTTGGTTTTAAAAATTATGATCTTCCATAAAATGATGCCTACATTTTAAGTTAGACCTCTAGCAATACATTGGTGAAAACCGCATATAATTCCATACCGTAGTTTTCGCGTGATGCGCGATCAAACATATGTACAGATAAAAATTTCTTCCGTTTTCCCAACACTTTTCATCACTGCTCTGCTCCTATTGATTGTAGCCCACATTGTAGCCTGATGAATACTATACTATAACCTGCCCAGGAGTATGAAGAATAATTGTACCAAGTTTTGTCAAAATCCGTCCAGTAGTTTTTTTTTTCTATAACGAACATACAGACCGCCACCTAACCCATCCTATCTTGGATGATATAAGGAAGTGACCCATCATCTTTTCGCTCCAAGCCACCCTCACATGCCCGTAGTGCATCCTGCTGAATAACGTACGAGGTTCTGGCTACCGACTGGTGGCGGTATCTTCTTTGTCCTTCCCTTTTCCCATTATTTGGGGTCGGGTCTCCTCACTCTTTTGTGACAGGATAGTCTATTCTGGGTTGTCTGTTCAGGCAAATAGGCTTTCTTGAGATCTCTCTGTATTTTGGACCACCAGGTTAGTGGCGGACTGGTGGAGGTATAACCATAACAAGAGAAGGCGTAGCTAAATACCACAAAGCGAGAAGCCACGCCCTGCGATCGCCAACCCGCCTGCTTAGCGTGTCTATTATAAGTAAATCCTCCATCTGATTACCCAAAGTGGCGAACAACTGGAGAGGCCTATGTCCAGTAGTGGATTGGATATGCTGATGATTACTCAAAAGTTGCCCGGAAGAGATCAATTAAAAAATGTGTACTTCGTCTAAATCTGAGTAATTTTTTTGGTGTCTAAAAACTATCTAAAAACACTATAATACTTAGTCAAAATAGTCCACATCTAAGTGCGGAACTATAACAGATATAAGTCTATAGATCTGTGACTTACTTACCAAATTAGATCGTAATAGTAGTTGTGAGTCGGCTGCAGACTGAGTTGACGTCGCTTCCGCCGGTAACGTCGTTACCGGGTTTGTTTGGCCCTGTTTACTTGCTAGGTACCTACTGAACCATTTAAGATGTTCAAACGAATCTATGGATAGGTAACCGGGGTTTGTTTTGACATATTTAAAAATATTTTTTTCTCCTCCCGCAGACGCCAACATACAAATTCCGTATTTTTAATGCATTGCTGGGTGTTTCCTTTAAACATTTATAATATGTATTTATTTACAAAAAAAGTATCTAAGTTCGTTTATCAGTTGTCAACACCCATAGTACAAGCTTCGGCTTAGTTTGGGGCTAGATGGCGATGTGTGGCCCAGCGTGGCATGTCTTGGGTTATTTATTTTATTTATAGGGTACACACACCCGTAAGGGTGGTAACAACAAAGGTACACCCAGGATTTACAATTAGATCAACCCATCTTATCCCGTGGGTGTCCTAAAAAACAATTAAGGGAACATCAAGAAACGGGCAGCAGCGTTTATCTGGGAACAGATAAAACCAACTGTGGTCACCAACCGCGGCCTGCCAAGCGTGGTGTCGAAGGCAAGATGACAAATGGTCATTGGGCAAGGCCTATGTCCAGCAGTGGATGATGAAGCCTTATGACGATGATTATCGCACGACTCGAATGTTTCTTGGGATGAAGAGCGAACCTACGACTCAAGGGTCGTGGTTCAGAAGACACGGTTTACTACCAAATCAGCCAAGGGGTAGCCTACAATTTTTGATACAATTTTTAAAAGCAGCGAGTAATAAACCTATTCAAATTAAAATGTGTGAAATGGGGAAAGTATAGTCAAACACATATTCAAAAGACAAACACAAAGTGGGCATTGTATACGACTTTATGATTGTTCTCATCTTGCTCTCAAGATAGTAATAAATGCACTAGACAATACGGTAATAACACATTTCCAACTTAATATAAGTTTTTTTTTTTTTATTTAATTCTAAGAAAGCATTTGACCACAATCACACCTGATGTTAAGTGATGATGTGGTCTAGGATGGAGCATGCTTACTTAGATAAAGCCTATTCACTCTAGCCTTAAAAACCTCCAAGTTGTAACACTCAGGAAAGACGTCAGCTGGCAGAGAATTCCATATTTTGGCCGTCCGCGGCAGGAAGGAATTAGCAAATCTTTTTGTACGGATGAAAGGTATGTCGACTACGTAAGGGTGGTAGGCCAACCTACGTCTTGTATCCCGATGATGGAAAGGAGCCGGCGGAATCAATCCATGCAGTTCCCTTGCACATTCTCCGAAATGTATCCTATAAAAAACCGACAAACATGCTATGAGGCGGCGGTGATTAAGATCATCCAGCTTTTCTTCTATTAGTGATGAAGTAAGTCGCCCACAAAAACATAGCCACCTAGGAATAACTAAAACGAAAGTGACCATAGGCCCATAAGATTTACAAAACTTTCGCGTTCCATTGCGCATAAAACTGAATCAAAGGGCCTTGCGAGAAGACAGACCAAAAAGTGAATCTACATAATAAGGGTTCCGTTCTTTCATTTCTAGGTACAGAACCTCTAGGCCTTCCGCTCACATTCCGGTGATGATGATAAGGCCGCCTTGGCTATCATTATAGTCATTTAGAATCAAAAAAAAAGGTACAGAACCCTAAAAGGAGAGGAGAACTTAATTCCGAGTAGCTAATCTTAAAGAGAAACAACAACGAATGAAATTGTATAGTGCACTTCCCGGTGGAACCCGGATGTTTCGTCGCTAATTGCGGAAGCTGCCTCCACCGAGCTTACGGCGTTGAAGGTAATGTTAAAACTAGAGCAGATGAACTGTATTGAGACTGCTAGCCTTATAATGCACTTTTGTGTAGTGCATATAAACAATTGAACCATGCTATGCACTCACTATGTATAACTCACAAATATCGTCTTCTATACCATGGTAAGCATGGTAAGCTGTGAGAGTGGTATGGTTACGAACCCTTGTTTTAAAAGTTTTAACCCAAATTTTATGCCCTTTATGGTAGAATTGATAAGAAACTCCTTTTTCTTTATTACGGCTTATATCCTAAAAAAAATAATCAGAATTCAAAATTTGAAATCATCAACATTATCAGCTCACTGCTGGACATAGGCCTCTCCCAATATTCGCCAAGCTTGAAATATTGTTTGGCAATTGTACTCGTAGTGTCCGAGATTTAATGCTGTGCTTTCGCTTTATACATTTTGGTAGATTTTACCTAATCCTTTATTACTCCGTTATAAAATTCTACAATGTACTAAAAATTTACCGGCGTTTGGTACGCGTTGTATCGGCTATTCTTACCATGGTAAATGGTACTTAAAGGTCGCCTTACACAATAAGTAGAATAAGTAAGGTGCGTAAGTCCGATCCAGTTGAAAATGTCTCTCGTTACCCTTGGACGGCTGCGTAAAGGCCGAACGCATTGCGAACAATGAAACATGACCATTACTTAAAGTTAATAATGAATAAGTGCACTAGATAAAGTACACCAATTATTTGATCTCGATATAAGGCTCTCCGTTGTTTTCGTAAGCAGACATCATTGGCAGACCTCAGATCGGTACAACAAGATTAACGAATTCCTTCCTGTTGCGAATGGTTAAAATATGGAATACACTGCCAGTGACGTCTTTCCTGAGTGTTACAACTTGGAGGTTCTTAAGGCTAGAGTGAATAGGCTTGATCTAAGTAAGCATGCTCCATCCTAGACCACATCATCACTTAACATCAGATTGTGGTCAAGTGCTTTAAAGTAAATAAAAAATATACCTACACTAAATAATTTACTATTCTGCATTCAAAAACCATACGGAATACTCCTCCGAAAAGCTGAAATCACAAGAAATTCCTTGTCGGCTCTTACGACACCCACGGGAAGAAATTGGCGGTGATTAACCCATTCTTGGTTGCTGTACCCATTTGGGAACACTTAGTTATTGATGGTAGAAAAAAACAGTATTGACACCAGGGGAAATATAATTGCGTTTTTGAGTAGTTAAGACTACAGCGATTTAATATGCTATAAATAAATTTTAGAAAACATTCGTAATTTTGTGATAATTACTTGTTGAATTTCCTTATCAAGATTGGCATGGAGGTATGTTTAGTTTTTTAAATATTATAATAAGTAGACAAATGGAAACACCGTATTTGCTTCTAATTATACGAAATTTAGTAAATAATTATTGATTTGTACTATATTGCAGTAAAGTATGATGAGAATATAAGTTTCAGCGACATTCGAAATATAGCTGTGCCAATTCGGGTACAGTGGCCACAAGTGAAATAATATTATCTATATTTTTTTCAGAGTTTTAGAGAGTCGTAGGCTTATATATAGTACAAGTAACAGCTTTGAAGGTTAGGAAGAGGCTATATATTCCATCCTTGAAGATAGTGACGATTTAGAGTATGATTTAGGTCAACCACCACTGGAACCCAGTGGCGTCACTGATGAAAAAGAGGGTTTCGATTACTAATTCTCCACCTAATTTTCAGATTGAAGTTTCCGAAAATGTTGAGTATTAGTTCTCAATTTCTTCTTTCTTCTCAGTTTTCTTTCGGATTCACTTCCATAGGGAAGAAAGAGTCAAGTGGAGAATTTGATTACAGTTTCGATCAAAATACTAAGTTTACTGGTTCACTGGACAGACAACAGCATTTGCCCAATGGCATCGAATTACGATTCTCAGACTCCGGCAGGGACTGAAAAGATGGTCTGCAGAAAAGAACCATAAGGTTGACATGAAGATGTTCTAAAGAATATAATATGAGTGGAGTTGATGAAATAAATCAGTCCATTTCACTATACAGAGTCGGCATTCATGGTAAAAATGGTGGTGGGTTTTATTTACCTCCATGATTGATATGGTCTTATCAAATGCTTGTTGGTTGCACATACAATCCTGAGAGGAAGCTATGGACCAACTACTATTTCAATGAAACATGATCAGAATAATTATATCAAAAACAATCGCCTCAACGACACTCTGCTTGAACTTCGATATCTAAAGTAGATGGTTTGAAACGGAACGGCACTGACCACGTTCCTGAAAAGCTACCAAAACAAGTATGCAGTGTATTTAGCACAGTGGAAGCCATAGTGGCTACAAAAAACGCAAGTGACATTGCGCATTTAAAAAAACTTCTTACAAAAATTAACACCCTAAAGTGGCCACTGTGCCAATTTGGGTACACCCATATAAAAATCTAAATAAATAATTTTTCGATTTTTTTTCATGTTCTAATAACTTTTTGTAACCCTTATTATAATTAAATAAAAAAAAAACGAAATAAATCCTTGTACTTTTCCTTTGGCCATTAATGGGTTAATATTATTTTCGCACGGAAAACGTTTGCGCACAGGCGTGATTGCCATTATACTTACACACACACACTAATACACACACACACACACCATGTGGCTTTCTTTCACCTAGTTCTTAAGTTTGTTTCTTCATAATGCATAGTTTGTGAGATACTCGTATAATTATGAAAAAAAATGGAAACTAAATTTGTTGTAATACGTATAATGCGACATCTTATTGAATGCTGGCAGCCCATACCGAGGTAGTGGGAGCCTGATGACCTGTGTAACACAGGTATCTTACCTATAATAATAGGCATCAGTCTCACACAAACACGCTATTGAGGATCAACTTTAATAAAAGTGAGTGTGTTGCCGACTTACCTATTTGATATTTTTTGATGTTTTGTTTATAAAAAGAATAAATTAGTTGTCATCCGAAATTGGCGTTTATGTTTTCACCTTTTATATTTTCTCTATTTTATCCGCAACATTGTGGTGTCAGTAAAGTGAATTATTCGAATTTATTACCGATTTTGTGTGGTTTTGTGTGATTTTATTATGGTGAAAACAAGGAGCCAATTTAATGACCCCGCGCGGCCGGAGTCGGAGGCTGCCGCCTCTGCATACCGCTCCGGCCATTCCTCGCGCTCCCTCAGGGCTCATCAGCTCGCTACGGCTTTAGGTCCATGATTGCACCGTGACGGGGCCCATCGAGGGCGATTGCGTGGCCGCACCCAGCGCCGCCGGTGTATCCGCCGCGGCGGGCGGACACGCGCTGCACGCGCCCCCGAGTCCTGTCTCTCATGTCGTGGCATCTTTGAGCGAGACGAGGCCCTCTGCGCCGGCACCTAGGTGCGGACGCGTGGTCGCACACGGCACCGACGGCTTGCACGCCGCGGTGGGCGACTGCGCGCTTCCCCTCGCGCCTACTGCGGTGTCGACGCCGGCTCCGCTTGCTCTCCCCTTTCGACATGAGCTGCAGTATCCTCCGAGACCTGCCTATCACGTTGCGGCGCCTTTGAACCCGACGAAGCCCTTTGCGCCGGCATCTAGGTGCGGACGCGTGGTCGCACACGGCACCGACGGCTTGCACGCCGCGGTGGGCGACCGCGCGCTTCCCCTCGCGCCTACTGTGGTGTCGACGCCGGCCCCGCCTGCTTTTCGACTCCGACATGAGCTGCAATATGCTCCGAGACTTGCCTATCATGTCGCGGCTCCTTTGAACGCGACGAAGCCCTCTGCGCCGGCACCTAGGTGCGGACGCGTGGTCGCACACGGCACCGACGGCTTGTACGCCACGGTGGGCGACCGCGCGCTTCCCCTCGCGCCTACTGCGGTGTCGACGCCGGCTCCGCCTAATAAACTATGAGGATGCTAAGCCGATGCTAATCATCGGTGCTGACAAGTGGCCAACTCGACGTCTGGTTTATAATCGGCTTCCTAATCAGTGCTGTGCACGGGGGGCGCCATGTTGCCGACTTACCTATTTGATATTTTTTGATGTTTTGTTTATAAAAAGAATCCTACTGCGGTGCTCCGCTTGCTCTCCCCTTTCGACATGAGCTGCAGTATCCTCCGAGACCTGCCTATCACGTTGCGGCGCCTTTGAACCCGACGAAGCCCTTTGCGCCGGCATCTAGGTGCGGACGCGTGGTCGCACACGGCACCGACGGCTTGCACGCCGCGGTGGGCGACCGCGCGCTTCCCCTCGCGCCTACTGTGGTGTCGACGCCGGCCCCGCCTGCTTTTCGACTCCGACAGAGTGAATACATTCGGTAATCTCTGTGAAAGTAGGTAATGGATGTTTGTCAACAAAACTATGAGTAAGCATTACAAAGACTATTGAAGTCCAGTGTTACACACATCAAAACATGATGTAATCAAATGATTGACGATAGTTTTATATTATCTAACTTACCTACTTGAATTTCTCGTTGTGGAAGCAAGTGACACCTAAGACTAAAAGGTCCCGGGTTAGAATACCAGGTCGGCCAATTTGTTTTTTATACCACTAAGGAGATGTAAGGGAGCGGCCTATCATCTTTCCGCTCCAAGCCAACCTCACCTGCCCGTGGTGCATCCTGCCGAATAACAAACGAGGTGTTGGCAACCGACTGGTGGCGGCAAGGGAGCGGCCTATCATCTTTCCGCTCCAAGCCAACCTCACCTGCCCGTAGTGCATCCTGCCGAATAACAAACGGTCGGCTGGCAACCGAAGGTATAACCATCACAATTGAAGGCGAAGCTAAATACCACAGATCGATGACGGGCAGCAGCGTCACCGGAGCGACAAGCTACGCCCTGCGATCGCCAACCCGCCTGCCCAGCGTGGCGGTTATAGGTATATCCTCCAGACGTTTGCCCTAGGTGGCAAGCAACTGGAGAGGCCTATGTCCAGCAGTGGACTGCAATAGGCTGATGATGATGATGATGACGATGATACCACTAAGGTGGCAAACTAGCCTACGGCCTGCCTGATGTTAAGTGGTTACCGGAGCCTATTGACGCCTGCAGCACCAGGGGTATCACACGCGCGTTGCTCACCCTAACCTCCGACGCAGGATGCAGCACTCCCCTACCCCACTCACTATTACAGAAAATAGTATTGTGGGACGCCACATGAAATGAGGTCGAATACTGAAAAGGTAGGACGCCACCTTTTCAGTATTCGACCTCATTTCATGTCATATTTTGTAAAAAGTAAATTGTACATTAACGTCATTCTCTTCACTCCTGTCATCCATCTCCATTACGTTTCATCATCATCAGCCTATTGCAGTCCACTGCTGGACATAGGCCTCTCCAGTTGTTCGCCACTTAGGGCCAACATCTGGAGGAGATACCCATAATCGCCACGCTGGGCAGGCGGGTTGGCGATCGCAGGGCGTAGCTTCTCGCTCCGGTGACGCTGCTGCCCGTCATCGGTCTGTGGTATTTAGCTACGCCGTCAATTGTGATGGTTATACCGCCACCAGTCGGTTGCCAGCGCCTCGTTTGTTGTTCAGCAGGATGCACCACGGGCAGGTGAGGTTGGCTTGGAGCGAAATGATGATAGGCCGCTCCCTTACATCCCATTACGTTTGCTTGGGATTATTACCTAAATAATTTGTTACTGTTTAATAACATATCTGTACATCTTCACTTCATCCTGTCGTGCACTCTCCTTCTATCTTTTCCTATAAAACGTGTGACGTGTAATTTGTAAATATTATAAACAATAGAATAGAATAGAATATATGATTGGCATTGATTTCATTATAATAGAGCAAACCATCTGACCTTCACAACTCGATGAACAAACCAAACTTATTGGTCTTATGTGAAACTTACCTCACAGTGGTTTTCCTCATCGGTGCGAGCGATTTAACCTTAGGTACTGAGTGCCCCAAAATGTAGGTTTTTATGTTCGCAACTGACGGGTTCCGTTCATTGCACTCAGAGATAAGTTACTTAGTCGTCTTCTGTACAGGAAACTACTCACCAAGTAGGCTACCTACTTACCTAGATTGTTGAACCCTAAGGTTTGCGCAGAGTATGAACCTAAAAACGCCCTCAGAAAAGAGGACGATATACTCACCTAACATCTAGCCCCTTTCTCAATCTGGATAAAGGATGAAGGTGCCAAATTCAATTTCGAATCGAATCAATATGGTACATAGTTAACGAACTTTTCCGAATCGAATTCCATTTCAATTTAATTACGTTCGGTCCGGTGACCGTTTTTGGAGCTCATACATAAAAGTAGGAGTATTAGTAATATGCTTACACGTTGGGCCGGCATGGTGGTGGCAACTGACAGGTAACTGACCAGTTACTTGCCCGTTATCACAGCAACTTGGGCTTCTGTTTCGCTTTCATTTCGCCATTATGTCGAGCCACTATAAAAAAAAAAGCTTACTGTACGAGATGCCAGTAAGAGCATGAGTATGAACGAACTCTAATATGGGTTTGCTCATATACACAAAGTTCCATTGCATCTGTTTTTTAAATTAGCCAAAAACAGTTGACAAACTCACCACTAAATATGTTTAGAAGACTCATTTCATCCAATTTGGGCAGGCAACTGCGCGTTGGGGACGTTTTCGTCATGATTACCTATTAACTTTTTAAATAACCTCATTCCAACCTTACTCACTTTTAGTGACAGTGTCTTAAGTCCGTTTTCCTCCCCTGAAATAACAAGAAGACGTGGAGGACTCCGGACAAGCTTGTAAAAAGTTATTTTATTCACCTCAGGGGAATGATTATCTTGGAAACACAGTACACAGGCCCTAATGACGTGTTTTGTACTATGTAAGACTTTTTTAAACAGAAGTTTGTTTAAAAAAGTCCTTATTTACCGTTATCGTTTTACCGTTGTAAGTTTTAGAGTTTCAGACATTACTTTTATTCACATTTTTACATTACTTGTTGCTAACTTGACGATTTATAAGTACTTATTTTAAGTCTATGTGAATAAAGTTATTTTCATTTCATTTCTCATTATATCGATTCTCTTATTTAACCATATTCGCGTTGAATCGTATCGCATGAACCATTCTACAATGCAAAGTTAAATAAATTGCACGTAATATGTAATCCATGACAATACTTTAGATAACCTTTGTTTGAACCATGATCAGACAAATTTTAATGATCATTACGAGTATAAAGGCACAGATCAACCTCCAAGAGAGATATTAATATCTTCTCATGTACGAATTGCCTTTTAATTGTCTTGTTTGGCCTAGTGATTGCAAGTGCCACCTGGCAATTGAGAGTTCCTGGGTCCGAATTCTAGAGATTATGTACTTCCGTGTGGTGAGTGAAAATAATAGATTTCACTGGTACCTACCTATTAATTCCGATCGCGGAAAATAATCTTCTTGTACGTAAACTGATCCAACCGAGAATCAAATTGGAAAAGTTCCGTGCTTACATGGATACCATTCACAATGCTCCACTGATGACGTTATGCCTGACATGATAAAACTTATCGCACATACTCACTAAACTCTAAAACAACAAGTTATTTCGTCAAATTAAATGAGGTCTTCCCCTGTAACTCTTTACAATGTTTTGAGTGATTAATGACGGCTAATAGGGAGTTCCCCCATATTTTTCCTATAAAAATTCTAAAAAAACAAAAAGTGTTTATTAAGTGACAACAACAGAGTACCTACGTAGTTTTTATGCACTTGCGTTGTCAAATAAATATATAAATATAAGATAACATCACAATGATGATGATGATACGAGTTATCGTCTTTTTAAACCCTCTTTATTAGGTTTCTAAATGAATTACAATTTTTAAACTTACTTTTTTGTTTAATCCTTTTTATTGGCTTCGTCATAGTCTAGAGTTAAATATTTGCGTACATAGTACCTAATATTATAATATATAAAGGCAAATAATATAAATAAAAGCAAATTACTGTATGTACAATATAAATATCCGAATCAAGCTCATAATTGAGATCTACTAGACGCAAATAATGACATAGCAAATGACATAATGATTAGATAATGTAATTGTTTTATAAACAAACATAACGTAAACGTAGTTAATTACGTAATGTCAATATTTGTTTACTTTTTGAATACAACTAGTTATAAAAAGTATAGTTAGTTTAAGATATAATGGCTGTCCTCGTATTTGCAGTACCCAGAAGGCAACTAGGTCATATTATATTAATTCTTTATATACAACAACCACATGATAAATAAAGAATTATAATAAATACGAAATTTTATTTAAACTTTACAGTAATATAGTCGAACAGGGTAGGTACTCTTGAACCAAATGGGATTGGGATCGAAATCTTCTGCAGGATCTAGTACAGATAATAGGTATACAGAGAATGAATGAACTATGACTTGGGGTGGTCATAATGTAACAAAATGTAAACTACCAAATACAGGAAAATTTAAATATACGTTCATTTATGATTAAATATTACTTAATTTGTTAGGATTGAAATCGATATTGGTTTCAAGAGTGGGCCTACTGGTGGGCAAAACCGGAAGTTCCTATCAAGCTTATTTTAAAAAACTGTATAAAATATTAATTTCTTGAAGTGAGTCACTATAATAGGGATGATGACTAAAAAATAATTTAATGTCCATCAGATAGATTAATGAAAAATATTGGATACGTATTTTTTATTTTGCCTCTTGTTCAAAAACTTACGAAGATACATTGATTTTAAATGTCACATGACGTCACGTTAGAGTACAAAATATACTCTAACGTGACGTAGTTAGCCCCCACTCCGTAACTTTAATGCGCTATATCTAAGTATTTTCTTGTTATTTCGACAAAACAAAAAATACGGGTCTTATATTTTTTTATTATCTAAGAGACGGACTAATTATTTTCTTCATTTTCATACCTTGTCATCATCCGTATTGTATAACTGATTTATTTACACCGATTAATTTATTATTTTCTGCGTACTAGATAAATTTATTATATTCTATTTTAATATTTTGTAGAGTCTTGAGATTTCTATATTGCAAAATTCTACATAACAATAAACAAAGTAAGTACATACTCTGTAATTAGGTCACGAGATATTAAGCTTAGGTTTAATTTCTTGATACATCTTTCTGGGTACTACTACTACTACTTTCTGGGTAAATGATAAAAAATTGTATTAAAGGACGAGATTACGAGTTCAATATTAGACCTTTATTTACTAAAATTAAAAAAAAAACAATATCAAAGAACAAACTTACCAAACTTAAAGAAAATCCTTACACTAAAAACACACAACTTCACTTAAGTTCCGAGATCTTCAAAAGCGCATTCCCTTAACACTACGTAGGTACAAACAAAACAGACATCGCAACAATTCACATGTTCCCGTGTGTAGTCGCCGCTCAGTGCACAATCGGTGTACAATAATAATTGGGTGCAGTACACACTTCGTTTGTAAACATCGCGTGTGTTACCGCGCAGTGCCGGGGGGCGGCGCGACCGGTGCGCGAGGCTTGCGGTTTGAGACTGCCGCCGAGGTGAATTGGAGTCTTCTGAGAGCGCAAACGCTGTCGTGGTTTGAAGAACTTCACTTGCAGTAAATACAATATACCAGTATTTACTCGTACTGCAAGTGATCTTAAATAAGGCCGTTAATGTTTTCCCAAATTAGGTAATTTAAAAAAGGAATCGGAAGCAAAGAGGTTTTTTTAATTGGAATATTTTTTTCATCGTTGTTCATTTTCCTTGTATTTGTATTCCTGAATAACAAAATATTATACAACAAAGTCGCTTTTGTCTGTTCTGTCTCTCCCTGTGTATACTTAGATCTTTCAAACTACGTAACGGATCTTCTATTTTTTCAATAAATAGAGTGATTCAAGAAGAAGGTTTATATCCATAAATATAGTAGAGAAACACACATGGTTTTAGAGGTTTCTAATGTGTTTTAAATACAAGAAGCAAAGCGAGGACAGCTCACTATCATCATCATCAGCCTATCTCAGTCCACTGCTGGACGTGGGCCTCTCCAGTTGTTCGACACTTTGGGCAAATACCTGTAGGAAAACCCTTAATCACCACGCTGGGCAGGCGGGTTGGCGATCGCAGGGCGTAGCGTCTCTCTGCGGTGACACTGCTGCCCGTTATCGGCGTGTGGTATTTAGCTACGCCTTCAGTCATGATGGTTATACCAGTCGCTTGCCAGAGCCTCGTCTATTATTCAGCAGCCACCTTCAACTGCCCGTAGTGCAGTAGGTTCGCTAGTTAAAACTTCAATAACGTTGACGTACATATACATTTTGTTTTTATTTACATCAAAAGTAGGTATTTTATTTCTACTGTATCTTCGGAGGCTTAATTACCTTCTTGTAAAAACATTTGGCCACGTGAGTGATGTTAAATTAAATTATTATTGTGTACTTACGTAAACCGGTTACCGTGACATGTTTACAAGAAAGAGGTGTGCGGTTTGATGACATGACGTCAAAAATTAGTGGTCGACATTCAACCAACATTCGACTGACTTAAATCTCATGGTTGACAGATAATTTTTTTTTACACAAAAGGATATATTCAATCCTCAGGTGTTCAAGGCAAAAGTGAATTGCTATTTTCTGTGTAAGCGCGTTCCATCCTAGACTTCTATATCACTTAGCATCAGATGCCAAGCGCAAACCCACAATGAATAAAAAACAAAAAGTATCTAAACTACTTACTTTTCCTCTCTTGTATGTAGTATAGAAACAAATTGTAATGTCGCAAAGCAAAATCTTTAGCGTCTTCTATTACTTGGTTTTATTGTATTTGCGTTGGCTTAGACGAGCTATCAACGCAATAAACTTAGGTACTAATAATGCTGCTAATTTGGAGTCAGACTTTAATTTTTAGAGTCATCGATAACCTCATCTGCAAATTAAGTCAGTCATACTTACTTACACTCGTTCGTCATAAACCTGCAAACGTACACTGTTAGACATAGGCTCTCCTGATGATAATTGTTATTTGGGGGATTTGCTTCAGTCACCACGCTTGTCAGGAGGGTTGGCAGAAGGTTTTATATGTAGTAGTAAGCGCAGTTGCCCGTTCCTCGATATACTTTTTTTTTAAATATATTAATAAATATATATAAATATCAGACAACGTCACATACCTACATTGCTCTAATCCCAAATTAAGTAGCTTAAGCACTTGTGTTATGGGTATCAGAACAACGAAGGTACCACAACTAAATACAAATGTTTATATTTACCCAGACACGGGACAAACACAAGTGTTCATTACACGAATGTTTGTCCCGGATGGGAATCGAACCCACGACCCTTGATATTTCCCTAGTCGTCTTCTACGATACCCACGGGATATGGGGTGGTCCCTTCGGAAAACACACCAACAAATCGTGCTTTAGTAGAATATAATGTTTGCATTAGCATCCCATTTGGTTTTCGTTACATAAACGTACGTAACATAATCGTGTTTAGCATAAGGTTATTAGCAATTGTGAAAGCAAAGCACATGGTATGTTCGAAAATCTAGAGCAGCTCTATATAAACAAACCAACACGTTGAACCAAGTTGTATAGTACAGGTTAGCGTTAACAATACTTACCGTGATGAAATTGGCATTGAGATTCAGCCGTTGAAAAGCACATTGTGACAAAATAAGTAACCTTTGTAGACGTTTTTGTACTCGAATAGTAGATCACGACCGAGATATCACCTGTTTGTTATGAAGTAACGTATAATAAGTAACATTTATAGAGGTTCTAGTTCAAAATACGTATTTAGGTACGTAGCTAGACGGTTCGTAGACTGTTTTTTTTTAATATCACGTGATAATGATGAGATTTGTGAACACAATTCTTTAGCATTTCATTTGGTGTTAACCATACAATAGGTAACCATACATAATGTGGGCTGTCAACTCAGTTGGTATACTTTTTTGCTTCTTACATTTTTAATAACTTTATGAAAACGTGCCATCAGTCGTCACGAATTTGGATAGTAAATTAATTAAAAAGCAACCTAGGTTTTACAATATTATACACTGTCCTCTTTTAGTTGAATGGTATTTGGACTTAATGCCAAATAGGCATTCTCTATCAGTCAACCATTGGGCTAAGCAGAAAGTAATAATAATGTTGTGTGTAGATAATATTCATTGATTGTTTCTAAAGTAAATCCAAGGAATTTATCCTACCTTCATAATGAAAGCAAGTTATCATTCGAAAAATGCTACACAATTTATTACCACATCATTTTTTTATTTAGCCCACCTCATCCCATTGCTGGGCAAAGGCTTCTCCCAGATCCGTCCACATGTTTTACTTTACTTTTTTTGGCTTTACTTACCTTTGACCATTCCCCTGCAATAAAGTGACGATTCTGGGGTACCACCAAAATCGAAAACGATCGTTCGTTGAACAGATCGCATACTTTTGCAAAATAAATCCCATCCATTTGACCTTTGACTAAGATCGACTTTGACGAATTATAGTTCGTATTACTATTTTTTCGAACACGGGAGGGACAATTGGGAGCGATTCATGGTGCAAAAGTACGCGATCCGTTCAACGAACGTTTTCGATTTTGGTCCTTATTTTTCGAAGACATTAAATAACGATGCACAAAATTGGATATAAGATAACAAAAAATGACACTAATGTTACCTAAATAGAAGATCAAATAACTGAGCAATTTCGAAGACGTTTGTAGTACACAATGACGTCAGTGTTTTTCCCATCGTCCAGTCAATGACTGGTAGGACTTCCCGTTACGTCGCGGTCGGGCGCAATTACAAAACCTGTTTGAAGAAAGTGCCCTGACGTAGGAAGTGTCGTGGTGATGTTTTACTATCATACCTACTACTCGTACCTACCTACTTATCTGACTGACTCGGTGGCTCATTTGGTAGTAACCCCTGCCGTCTGAACCATGGGTCGTGGGTTCGATTCCTTTCACAAACATTCGTATGATAACCATTTGGGTTTGTTCCGTGTCTCTATTTGGATTTAAGGAATCGGAGCAATGTACCTACCTATGTGATGTTGTCAGATATGTATTAATTAGATTGTGCGTTCTTGACATAAGTTTTAGAAATATAACTAGCAGAGGTTTTCTCTACACATAAAGAAATAGTAAGGGCTACTTCGAGTCTAAAGTGAATAGGTTTTTAAAGGGTCGGCAAAGCGCATGTTCATGGGTTTCGGTAACCACTTACCATTCGGAGGGCCTGCAGATATTTTGCCACCTTGTGCTTTTTTAAATAAAAAAAGGTCCATTTTGCGTTAATAAGTGAACGACTCCAACCTTCGTATTAGAAAGAAAGAAAGAAAGAAAGAAAGAAAAAATGTTTATTAGGTACAACAAAAGACTTAATACAACTACAGCACGGTTAATTACAAAGGTGTACCTAAAAGGTCTCCGCTCAGCATATGTCGCTGCGCAGATAAGCGTTAAAATTTAACGTGCACGCCAATAGAACCGCGTTTCACAAATCATACACAAAAGTGCCAGATAGAGTAACGCTTTTCGCACAAGGCCGTTCTATCCTGGATACATCTCTGTGTTCATGACATTAGCAAGCATCCAATTGCTGCAAAGCGAACAAAATTGTTTGACAACTACTTCCCGTACCTATTCAAACGTAGCACCGTCTATTAGACTGAATTGGCTGAAACAATGGATCCTAATTAAATTTGCAAATGCAAACGTGACTAGGCCATCATATTTTTTATTCTATTGTGTTTATTGTACTTGTTAAAACTCTTTAAAGTAACTTAAACACCTTGTTTTAATGCAGTGTCGTAGAATACATTATGCAGATATAAGCGTCGAAGCAAACAATAAAATTAATTTCCATATATTTTAATATACCCATATTGGTGAAGTATTCACAGAGAGTCGTTGAAATGTTTAACTGTTGGTTAACAGAGCGGAAATAAATAAGAAGGTTTTATAATATATACTTGATGATGATCATCATCATTATGGTAAAGACACGAAAATAATATGTGTGACACCTAATCCCTGACCTGTTCCATTACTTACCGTGGAATCGTTTCAACTCATTCCCTCAGACGTCCCAAGCGTACCGTTAAAAACCTGTTGCTTTTTAATATCATATTACCCCTGAAGCGAAAATTGGGTAGCAGAGCCAGTTAGCACATAGGTCAATGCTAGCGTATAGTGATGAGCAGTACTTACAAGATGCGGTACATTTGTCCCGTACATGTATTAGTTTTCGTATAAATTCTTCGCAATTTCTTCTGCTCATGGGTGACGTTAAAGTCGACTAAAGGACCAGGTTTATAATTCTCAGCTGGTGGTAAGGTGTAATATAATAGGCAGCTAGGTGGGAAACATCCGTGAATTATTGGCTACTGTAAAGGCTTAAAGGACCGTTTGATTAGGTACACATACCTACTTACTTTTCAAAAATGTTTGATTTGAATATTTGACCGTTGCTAACCCGCTCAATTTTAAAAATAAGGAACCGATTGTTTTTCTGTGCAATTTGCAAATTAAAAACCTTAAGACAAGAAAAAATTTTGCAGTCGGGACCCATTTTAGGAAGTCAGACGTTTAGTTAGCAGTTTGTAATAATGTGACGAGTATGTGCTTTCATTTAATTCAGTATTCAGTATTTTTAACCGCCTTCAAAAAAGGCGGAGGTTCTCAATTCGACTGTTTTTTGTTGTTGTATGTTCCCATCTCCGAGAGTTGTGAACCGGAAATCAACGATCAGTTGGGCCCATTTTCATTTTCACCACATTGAAAACGGTTTTTTTTTCCTAAAAAATGCTGTTATTATATTGCAATGCTCATTTGACGTCGTGCCCAACACTAGAAGCGTGCCAGTTACTCCTTCGCGATAACAAGCGAGCAGGGCAAGCGGCTCGTGGAATATTCATGGAATGCTAACGACGCACCGGCACTGCGCCACGCTTCTGTGAAGGTGATCTCGATCATTTTCATGAATTGCATTTAGTGAGCGGTTACTAGAGCAGACCAGACGGTAGATGTTTGGTACGTCGTCATAATTGGTAAGGTTTGTTATTACTTTATTTTATTTACTCTGAGCCAAGGGTCGTGGGTTCGATTCCCGCACAGTACAAACATTTGTGTTCATGAACATGTCTGTTTGTATTGGTCTGGGTGTTTTCTATCTATACTTAATATGTATTTATTTACAAAAAAAAATGTATCTAAGTAAGTTTATCAGTTGTCTAGTACCCATAGTACAAGCTTCGGCTTAGTTTGGGGCTAGGTGGCGCTGTGTGGCCCAGTGTGGCATGTCTTGGGTTATTTATTTATTTATTTATTAACGTGGCATAGCTCTGATGAAAAGCGAAAGCGAAGAAAGCTTATGTCGCTACGGCAATGGGAAAGAAATCAGATCAACGGGCCTGGGGCCCTACTACAGAAAACGAAAACGAACGTTCGTTGAACGGATCGCGTATTTTTGCCCCATAAATCCCTCTCATTTATCCCTCCCGTGCTCATCATCATCATCAGCCTATAGTAGTTCGCCATTTCGGGCAAACACCTTGAGGTTTTATCCATAAAATAATAATCACCATGCTGGGTACGCCATCGCAAATCGTAGCTCCTCGCTCCGATGACGCTATTGCCCGTAATCGCCCTGTGGTATTTAGCTACGTCTTCAAAAGCGATGGTTAATGCCTGATGGCAGTAACCATCGCGGCTTGTCCAACTGATGTTGGCCAGAGTCTCGTTTGTTATTCAGCATGGATGCATCACGAACAGGTGAGGGTGGTTTAGAGCGAAAGATGATAGATCGCTCCTTTATTCCTCCCAGGAGACACTGAGGTTACTTACTTGCTATCGAGGCCGTTCACCCATAGATCAACCTATTATACCTCTGAAAAATAAGCACATACCTTCTTGTACGAATGGTTAAACGAACCCGCCTGCATACAACTAACATAATTTGGGCTACGCTGAAATATTTACCGAAGAACCCAACACGCGTTAACAGATAAAGGTTTATGTTCTCAGTTTAACGAGCTTCAAGGGAATATAATTCTGCACGGTCCTGTACCTACTCGTAACATAATTTTAGGTAGGTAGGTACATCTCCAGGTATGGTTATGTTACGAGAATGAGTAGTACGAGCCTTCTACATTTAAATACAAATAAAAAATTCCATAATTACACATAAATAGGTGGTTATATTACGAGTATATCCAATGTAGGTGTTACAAAAAGTGAGCATCTTGTTCCTATTAAGCTACTATTGAAAGAGCATGTAAATATCAGTATAATACTACTCAGAATTTTTAACAGTAGTTAACTCTAACAATACGCTAAAATAACCTAAAGACATGTAAACTAAAATCAAGTAAACGACCTACATTATAAGTTGCTTCTTCTGGCATAGTGTTTATCTATTCTATGACTATCTATATCTATCTATACTTATAATAAATCTGTAGAGAGGTCAATTCTGTACATAAAATATTTTTTCAAAATAACTATCAGGGGGTGATAAGTGATCGATACTGATACCAAAAATGCAATCAGTAAAATTTTTGTCTGTCTGTCTGTCTGTCTGTCTGTCTGTCTGTCTGTATGTTCGTTATAGAAAAAAAAACTACTGAACAGATTTTGACGAAACTTGGTACAATTATTCTTCATACTCCTGGGCAGGTTATAGGATACTTTTCATCACGCTACAATCAATAGGAGCGGAGCAGTGACGGGAAGTGTTGGGAAAACGCGAGAAATTTAAACCTGTATGTTTGAACGCGCATTACGCGAAAACTACTGCATAGAATTGAATGCGGTTTTCACCAATGTATTGCTAGAGGTCTAACTTAAAACTTAGGCACAAGGTATAGATGGGTATTATATGGAAGTCCGTTATTTTTGAAACCCGATATCCACGCGAGCGACGCCGCTGGCACAGCTAGTATGATATACAAGCATGAAGTTAGTTAATTGGCAAATGCAAAGTTGGAGGACAAATCTGATAATATTATCAGCTCACAGTTTGAAGTCGCAAAAAGCTACTGGAATACGCCTTGCTTGCATACCTATATTTTTGCGCGATGTTATTATTTGGCGATTTCATGAACCTACCGCCTACTTACCAGTCAAATTGATCCTGTAATTAAGATACCGTTCCGTATCCATGACGGAAAATAATATAATAAATAAACGCTCCGTTTCTTTTTGTGAGTGTCGTAAGACCTATCTTAGGGGCATCTACAGTTAGATACTTACACCTAAGGGATTTTATTTGTTTAAAGGTCTCAGTTGAGTTCTAACATATTCGCATTACAAACATTGCAGACAGATTCTCGACAAACCAACGAAGTGTAACTAAAAATATATCTACTTATAAGTGTACTTAATAGTTACTTACAATTCACAGTCAATGCCAAATGTATACAATCAAGAATGATCTGTATTATTAAGTGCATAAGTGCACACTTCAAATGAAAACACAGCTATTTTCGTAAGTTCTCATGTTGGTAACCGAGCCCATTCCCTTCGAATCGAGAGTGAAAGGCAACTGGCGTATATCAAATTGCTTCAGTCATTGATACAACTACATACCTACTCAATAATAGTGATAAAATTTCATATATAGGAAGTTGGTTTAGCTTTATGAGAGGTATCATCGTGAATAAAAAAAATAGAGAATATTACTTATATCAGGTGACACCCAAATCAATACTCCAATTCCTAAATAATAACAGCATTTTTAACAAAAAAAAAATTCAATATTGTTGTTCTGTTCACAATTTTCGGAGATATGTGGTAACAAACATACCACAACAAAAAATTAAGTCGAATTAAGAACCTCCTTCTTTTTTTTTGTCGGTTAAACATAAAGGTATATACTTTTGTATCCGACTGCACCTACCTAAGTTGTTGCTAAGTTTGAAAGACTTCTTTTAGAGGGACACAGAGTTATACCGACAGACATCCTTATACCCCACAATGCCCACTTAAACAAGCTAAAACACTCACTCACACACATACAAAAACACTCACACACACACACATACATATACTCACACACACTCATTCACACACTAACACACACATACAAATACTTACACACATATTTAAACTTGAGAGTTGGTTAGGTGTTTCTTTTTATTTTAAAATTAATTATCTTTTCTTAATTTATTACAAAGCTTTAATCAACAGTAGCCCTCTTACATACTTGCCTCTCACCTAACACCTGTGAAGAGAGATGAAGGTGTGACTGAAAACCAGCGCTTCGCAGGATCTCGGTCCTACGTCAGCACAAGCTGAGTCACATCCTTTTGCTCATGGATTTTTTTTTGTTTGTTAACTGTCAACGTGTATTTATGTAATTAATGTTATTTCGCTTGTTCTGTAATGTGTAATGTGTTTGTAATGTCTTGAGCAATAAACTGATTTTATTTATTTATTTTATTTATTTACCTACTCCCAACTAGAATGTGGTTTACTTACACAATTAATTTTGAAAGATGACTGTAAAGTCCATTGATTCATTAACGCCTATTCGATTGATTTATACATAGTTCGCGACGTCACATGTCGCTATGAGTCACCAGAGTGTGACAAATGTATGGGCTATGAACTCTTTTTGATATCTTTACACACTCTAAACGCCGTAGCAGAATTTAGTTAGCACCACACAATGTACCAAAGACAAGGATATTTTGTAAAGCGCTCAATCTTGCACTCTGGTGCACGATTGAATACGTCAGTTCAGTCAGCGCACACGAGAACGCTTACTTACTGACTTTCAATCCAAGTTCTAAATGTGTTTTCTAGCGTCAGTTCCAAGAAGAACGCGCAATCTAATTGAAATTGAATGATATTACGGCCTTATGGTTGTTGAATTTTGTTTGTTCCGTCTCTGGATGTTTGTATTTCTCTTTCCGCTCGCCACCCGTCACTCTTGGTGTATCCTGCCGATTAACAAACTAGGCTCTGGCAACCGACTGGTACCTATTACCATCAGGACTGAAGACGTAGCCAAACACTACAGGCCGATGACGGGCAACAACTAGAGAGACCATTTGATGATGATGTTGACAGATTTATAAGGTAGATATGTATTAAGTACGCAAGTCAAGTGTATTTTTTGAAAGTAACTTAACAGATAAGTAGCTTGATGAGTAGGCGACTGTACCTTCCTAATTGCTAGATAGCAACAACGGCTTATATTTCCTGATTCTCTTTGCGAAGCATCAAATCCCATTAGTTAGAGCTAAAATGACGTGTCGATTAACGTTTTATCCTGTAATTTTAGCGCAGTGTTAACCAGTCATACTATCAATGAGGTAAGCTTCAGTCCCAAATGATTACCTATATTACTAATCCAATAGAGTGCCCATAGTAGTTATAGTAATAATAAATAATAAATAAAATACTTTATTTCTTTTACAAAGGTTTACATAACTAAAGTAATCGAAGTCACCTTGTCAGCAAACATATGCCTGTGCTAGGTGACTACGCTCTTGTTTAGCTAAATTAATAATAATAACATAGGTACCTAATATATCTAATCCTAAGGTATAGGTAAAGCAATTGTCTGTATGGTTTCGGGATTTAGAAAAGGACTTACCCATCTCATCACCATCATCAACCTATTATAGTCCACTGCTGGACATAGGCCTCTCCAGTTGTTCTCCACTAAGGACAAGCGTCTGGAGGATATACCTACCCATAATCGCCACGCTGGGCATGCGGGTTGGCGATCACAGGGCATAGCTTCTCGCCCCGGTGACGCTGCTGCCCGTCATCGGTCTATGGTATTTAGCTACGCCTTCAATTGTGATGTTGTATGTGTCATCCCATCTCACTAAGTTCTACGATACATAATTGATACCCTTGGTATCGTAGAAGACGACTAAGCGAATATTAGCAAACGGGTAGAGAGAGATCAGGTAGAGAGCATGGATGCTTGCAGGATGATGATAATTTATGTAATTATATATAATATTTTAATTTAAGAGAGGTAGGGCATAGCGAATCTTCGCTCGAATTGAGCCGCCCGTCCGGGAAAGGACCTCCAACCCTATAGAATACCGCAGCCAAATGACCTCCGGGTCGTGTTTCTGCTGGTGAGTAGGGTTTCCGGAGCTCGTGGGGGGTTAGGGTTGGGCCGGCATGGCGGTGGTAACTGACAGGTCACTGACCAGTTACCTGCCCGTTGTCACAGCGACTTGGGCTTACTTTTCGCTTTCCATCAGGCTTATGGAAGCCATTATGTCGAGCTACTATAAAAAAAAGATATCATTGTTGGAGTAGAATCTTTACCTATAAAGGTGTCCCTTTCTTAATCTTCACAGTCCACACTGACTTAAAACAGGATAATACCGCTTATTTCCTTTCTTAAGTTACCTACGAGTATATCGTTGAACTACTTACATAGACTCGAGCTAAACTACGGACGGGCAGCTGTACTCCATATTTGTCAAGATACGCGGTAAAGGATTAAATATCTTAGCACCGCCTTTGTCTTAGCTCGTTGACCCAGTTCAACGAGCTCTCATCTGAAGAAACTCTTCATCTGAACAAAAACGTACTCGTACGTATATTAAGATAGCCCTTACGTAAATAACCTCATTCTCATGTGAACTTTATTGCCGTAGCACAAGAGTGCAAATATTAAATGTATTTTAAAGTACATTTGCTCTATTTCTCTATCGCAAAGTCGCACATGCATGTAACACTTTATTTTTTTTTATAGGTAGAATAAATGAAAGTAACATAAATAAATAAATTTATATATCAGACAACATCACATACATTGCCCTAATCCCAAAGTAAGTAGCTTAAGCACTTGTGTTATGGGTATCAGAACAACGAAGGTACCACAAATAAATACTTAAATACAAATATAAACACCCAGACACGGAACAAACACAAGTGTTCATCACACGAATGTTTGTCCCGGGTGGGAATCGAACCCACGACTCTTGGTTCAGAAGGCAGGGGTCACTATCGAGCCACCGAGCCAGTCGATTTTGTTTATTATTCCCAGCCAATGCCAATCTGGATTTAGCGTGCCTTTTCGGGGCCCTACCTATATAGAAAAAATGTTCGGGGGCTCATAAAAAGGGACAAGATTAATAAATGTAGGGAGTTTGGTTTCTCCTCTGACCGAGGGCCCCTTACGGCTGGGGCCCATGGCATTTTGCCGACATGCCCTGTAGTTACGCCACTGGGTCCGTATAATTTATACGGAAGATACAACGGTAGGTACCTACGCCCTGGACGTGTCTGGATGATATCACATACTGCGACAAAATTGCCTTTAAAGTAGGATTACAAATGTGTATGTTTTAAAGTACATTATAAAACACTAATCTGTTACGCCGCGTTTTTGGTGTGCATTATTAATACCTTATTCACATTGTAAAGGAAATAAAGGGTACAGACGGCCACATATCAACCTGGAGATGAATAGGACACGGCGTGAAGGTTCCTAATGCATGGAGAGGGCATAAAAGGGGTTAAAAATAAAACCCAAGTGTCTTAAGCATCTTAACCCTTTCCCTGTCCACCGTCCAGACATAATAGAATTTTAATTGTTGTATCAAATGTGATACACAGGACAGTGAACCTGTTAAAATATTAACAGTGTGCTAATATTATGGATTTATAGACTACCATTAATTATAAATACAAAACATTTCTCTTTCTTTAATGCATTTATTCATTTAGATGTTTTGGCCATCCGCTCCTAATAAAATCGACTAAGTTCATCATGCTGTCATTTCTTTAGATTATTCAGATCTAGGCCAATTTGACTATTTCCATTTTGAGAGCTGATAAGAACCGTTTGCTTCAACAACAAGTTTAAATTATAGATACCTACGTCCTACGTATTGTTGTAAGTACGCTGGTTATGTGGCTGTATAATTTGCGTTACTTTGTATCTATTTATTTAAAAAAACATATCACTTGACAGCTGACCTGACATTGACATTGACGTTTGTTTGATAATTTGATTTGATTCATTTCGTGGTTGCGCGGGAACCTTTGAACACGAAAGGCGCCTAAAAGTTTGTGCGATAGAAAATATTTAATTTTATTTGTAAATATAGTTTTATCACCTGGTTACTGTACATAAAATTGTTTATAGTAGTTTTATAGTTATAAAGAGTACGGATTAAGAAGATGGGAGGAGTTAAGAAACGGAAAAAAGATCCGCCTGACGACCGAACCTCTCCCACAATGGAGACTTCTTCGGATTCCGACGACGACCATGCCAGGAAGTATAATATTTTTAAAGTCCCAGGGTACTCGAGGAAGTACCCTGAAAATAGTCAAAAGTCTGAGTATATCGTTTTTCTGTCGCATAATGACGATCAAAGATACTTTTCCGACAAAGACAGATTGGCCATTTCCCATGCCATACGGAAATATTGTGTAACTGGCATCTTACATCTTAGGTCCATCAACAAATATAAAATAGGCATTACATTTGACTTATCAAACAACGCCAATGTATTTTTAAAAAATAAGAAACTCTTAGATGAACTGGCCTTAAAGGCGACAATACCAGCGATGAGTTCTGAGGCTACTGGTGTCCTCACATCAGTTCCTACCGATTTGTCGAATGAAAAAATATTTTCGCTCATAGGTAGCTCCCGGAATGTAATTCAAGTGAGACGCTTCATGCGTCGAGTACGTAACGAAAATGGCTCAATATCTTTTCTACCCACCCAGACTGTTGCGGTCACGTTCGCATCCACCGAACTTCCACAATATGTTTACCTCGATAGTTGGCGGCACGAAGTTAGCACTTATGTACCTCCAGTGCAACAATGCCTTCGTTGCCTTAAATACGGACATATTGCAAAATTTTGTCGGAACGCAGAAGTGTGCTCTATATGCTCACAAAGCCACAATTTCAAAACTTGTACAGAAGACCCCAAAAATGCTAAGTGTTCGAACTGTGGTGGTAATCATATAGCGATATCAAACCAGTGTCCTAAAAAAAAAGAGAAATTAGAAGAAAACAAAATTAAGTCCATGGCCACCAAATACTCTGAATTATTTAATGAAAATTCTTTCCCACATTTAACTAAGTCCAACATAGAAACTCAGTTCAATAATCTAACTAAATCTACATTTTTTATGAATATTTTTACTCAAGCCGTCACAAAGATGATAACAAATCAAAAAGATACCCCCATCAATTCAAAATCAATTAAAGATATATTAGAAGAGACCTTCAGAAATAGTATGTCTCCCCCAAATAATGGATTGTCTTAATATCATGCAGTGGAATGCTCAGAGCATTTTATGCAATAAGCTCCAATTCACTAAGTTTTTATATGATAAGAACATACATGTTGCAATTATATCAGAAACATGGTTAACTCCTATTAAAAACTTTAGTATTAAAGGATATCAAATTGAAAGAAATGATATAGGTAATAAGCATAATGGTGTAGCCATTTTAATCCATAATTCAATAAATTTCAAAAAAGTTAACACATATTCAGATAACTCCCTACAAAATATTTGTGTAAGAATAGTTGTAAATAATAAAGAAATTAGTATTGTAAGTTTTTATTGTCCTCCAACTTGTAATCCATCTTTTAATAAACAAAAATTTGATTCTTTAGTAAGGTCAATTCCGGAACCAATTATTTTTGCCGGCGATTTCAACGCCCATCACACATCTTGGGGGTGTAACTCCATCAACCCAAGGGGTAGAGATATTTTAGAAGTTGTTGATGACAATAACTTAATTGTACTCAATTCTGGTGAGGCGACTACTGTTGGTTCTTTGTCGTGGCGTCCAAATGCTTTAGATTTGTCCTTCGTGTCTCCATCCTTGTCTCTTTGTTCTGATTGGTCTGTACATAATGATCCCCTTGGCAGCTATCATCTCCCTGCAATAATTAAAATATATGTAAATAATAGTCATGTAAATAGTGATCCAATGTGTAGAGATAGTAATCTGCCTATTTACCCTAATTTTAAAATGGTGGATTGGAATATGTATACACAAAATGTAGATTTGTTATTACTTGAACATGTGGATAGTGATATTAGCCCGCTGGAGGCCTATAGTTCATTTTGTGAAATTCTGAAATCAGCTGTTGATAAATCCCTTCCTTCTCGTAACACTTCTTTTTCTTTCTCTGCAGCCAAAACAACCTCATCATTGCATAGTCCTCCTCGTAAATTATCTCGGAATCCTCCCCTTCCATGGTGGAATAAAAAATGTTCAGTGGCAGTTCAAAATTCCAAAATTGCATATTTAAATTTTAAAAATAACCCTTCTGATCTAACCTATATAGAGTTTAAAAGATTACAAGCTATCAAAAAACGCACCTTAAAAACTGAGCGAACAAATAGTTGGGTTGAACTTTGTAGCACTTTCAATCGTTGTACTCCATTGTCAAGAATCTGGAAATATATGCGTAAATTTAACAAAACATATACCTTTAAGAAAAATGATGATAGTTGGGTTCAGGATTTTTTACAAAAGTACACACCTGACTATGTAAATAATAATATTACTTTTCCTTTAAATAATGAAACCAATTCTGTAAATAGTTTTATAACTGAACCATTTTCCATTCAAGAATTAATATCAGCTATTTCTTCTAGGAAAGACAGTGCTTTTGGATTGGATGGCTTTCCATATATCATGTTCAAAAGGCTTAGTGACCAGGGGATGCATGCTTTTCTTAAAATTTTAAATAACCTGTGGTTAAATAATGTTATACCTTCCTCTTGGAAGACTGATTGTTTGGTTCCTATCCTAAAACCTGATAAGCCTAGTTCATCTCCTGATTCTTATCGTCCCATTGCATTGACTTCTTGTGTAGGAAAAGTTTTTGAGCAGTTACTCAAACAAAGATTGGAATTTTATGTAGAAAAGAATAATATTTTACCTGCAAATCAATTTGGCTTTCGAAGAGGTACCTCATCGCGTGAAAGTATATGTCAGTTACAACTTGATATTCAAAATAGTTTAAGTAAAAAAGAATTCTTAATGTCTGTCTTTTTTGATATTGCTGGGGCTTTCAATAGTGTAAATATAGACATCCTTTGTGGTGAACTGAATTCTGTGTTTCCAAGTAAAGTAGTTCACTGGATCCATAATTTCTTGACTAATAGGGAAGTTTTTGTCAAACATGAAGGAAAATTGCATGGTCCAAGACTAGCTTCTGTTGGTGTGTGTCAAGGAGGAATACTCTCTCCACTTATATTCATCCTCTATATACGCCGGTTGAATTTGATCCTGGGTTCTGATGTGAAGAATCTCCAATTTGCTGATGACTTAGTTGTTTACGCATCTGGGAAAAATTTGGAAATTGTATCAGATAAACTAAATAAATCACTGAAAGGGTTACATACATACTTTTCCTATTTGAATCTAAGCATTAATACTTTGAAATCAAAGCTCGTTATTTTTGGCAAATCAAGTTCTATTGCACCTTCTATTAATTATAATAATATCCCTATCCCCATCTCATGTGAAGTGAAGTTTTTAGGTGTGCTCTTTACCCGCAATATGTCTTGGAAAAATTATATTGAACTAATATGCTCTAGAGCTAATAAAGCTTTCAATGTCCTGAAATCTATCTGTAGAACATCTTGGGGTGCTGATCCCAAAATACTATTGCTTTTATACAAATCTTTAATTCGTAGTCATTTCGAGTATGGTTTCCTTTGTTTCGCTAGTGATAGTCGGCTGGTAGATTTCTTGAATAAAATACAAAATAAAAGTTTAAGGCTAATTACTGGGGCATTTAGAAGTACCCCTATTAATGTAATGCAAGTTGAGTGTAACTTACCTCCATTAAATATAAGATTTTCTTATTTAAAGGAAAAGTTTTTATTGAAATTATATAGTAAAATTGGCAATCATCTTTTCTTGTATCTCCATAATTCAATTTCTCACTTCCATTGTCATTCCCTTTATATTGTTCAGGACTTTCGTAATTTTGTAAATTTGCTTGATTCATTGAAAATTCACAGGCAATCCCTTCTTCCTTGTTATCAGGGGGATTTTTCTAGCAAATTTCCTGCAATTGACATTATTATTGAACATGAGTTATCTTCTAATGATGTACTTAGTAAACTGTCTGAATATGATGGTTACAGACGTTTATACACTGATGGGTCAAAATCTGACTCTGCTGTGTCTTTTGCAATTTATGATAGATTATTAAATACTGGTTCTGGTTTTAAAATAAATTCAAACACAAGTATATTCTCAGCTGAGGCCTTGGCTATTCTTGCTGCCTTAAAACATATTGAACATAAAAATAATGGGTGTTCTAAATGGATCATACTTAGTGATAGTATGAGTGTTCTAGAAAGTCTCAAAAATAACAAATATAATGCTAACACAAATTATTTAATCCCTTTAATTAAAGAATTATGGCTAAACCTTTTAATGATGTACAGTATAAAGGTAGTATTTATGTGGGTTCCTTCTCACTCTGGTGTTTTAGGAAATGAGCAAGCTGACTTTTTAGCCAGAACTATAACAAATCTATCAACTATTATTCCTGATTCCAGTGATAGTCTCAACTTTTTAGTGCCTCATTCAGATATAGACTTCATTTTAAAAAGAAGGTCGATAGAATTGTGGAGAAGACATTGGAATTATACCGTCCAAATTGAAAACAAAGGGTTATGGTATGCTACTTACAATGTTCCCATTGGGAGTAAGCCCTGGTTCTGCAAAAGCAGCTTTTATATTAACAGAAAATTTTATTCTTGTATTTTAAGGCTTCGTTTTGGGCACTGTCGTTTAAATTTTCATCTCTTTCGTTTAAAAATTGTTCGAAGCTCACACTGTGATCATTGCAATACACAGTCAGAGCAGTCAGTGTCACACATCTTCTTTGATTGCTCATCCTTCGGCATTCAGCGCCTTGTGCTAATGGATGAGCTGATTGAAATTTATGGTAATCCCAATTTGGTACCGCGCTCAATCCAGGCTCTCCTTGTAAATGCTTTGACTTACATTCCCCTATATCAATTTATTTGTAATACCGTTGGGCAAATCTAAAGGTGTAAATCTATGTAGTAATAATTATATTCTTTTGTCAGGAAATATGCAATTTTATATTATGTGTATATATGTAAATACTACTTTGGTTTTTGTTTTTAGTTGTAATCTTCTTGTTATAATAATTTTTGCTGATTTTACTTTGCTTTTGCTTGAGTCGTTGGCATTTTCTAACCTCTACACTGACTGACTGACATGAAGTTGTCATAAATTTTGACACATGGATTTGACACATTATGGATTTGACATTTCATTGAAACGAGAATGAATAACTTGGACGGAAAAAAATGAATGGAACAGGAAACATAAACATATTATAACTTATTATAATACATGGAACAGGATAAAATTATAAAATACTAATGAAGTTAATAACATACACTGGAAATGAATGTAATTTTACTTAAGACTTGGCAGCATGGTCTCAGACCTTAGCCGGTTCCATTAGGAACGAATTTATTAAAAAAAAAAAAAAAATGATTCATTTCGTGAAATTTCGTCCGTACAAAAAAAGTAATTTTGTGTTTTTATAGTTTAAGGCAACTTTTTAATTGATTAATTAATAAACGTGAAAGTACAAAATGAGCACAGATACTGTAGCAAAGCCTAAAGACTGTCTGGCTTGCAGACTGGTTGGCGCCGTAGGGCTTGTCGGCATTGGAGGTTATCTATCGAATTATGCTTGGAAAAACAAAACTTTGGCCGGTAGAGTTACGCTTGGAACTATATCCCTAGGTAAGAAAAATTAAGCTCATAAAGTGTACTTTCTAGTATGTATTCTAAGTGCATCAAGCAATTTACCTTTAACTAAAATATATTTTTTTCGGTACAATTTACAGCTCTTAAAAACTTAAACAGTTCTATAAATTCATTTTCTACACTCTGACCAAAGGATTTCATTATCAGACTCTCGCTGTCCACTGCTGGACAGGCCCTAGGCCCCACCCATTGTTTCCCACTTTACTTGATCCTGGGCTACTTACAACAAGCTCTTGCCATCTTGCGCAAATCATTGCTCCTGGCCCGTGTCCTACTCATAATGTATGTAATAAATGTTTTAAAACACCAAATATAATATTGATTTTTGTTTCAGCTTTCGTCAGCCTTGGAGTAGCTAGATATAAACAGACTTACCCGTTTGAAAAGAGAGAATTGGATGCCTAATGTATTTATTGTGAATTTGTTATAAGTTTAATTTATTAATTGAGACTGTATGAATGTAAATAAATGTTAATTTAGCTGTACTTGTTTACTATTAGTGTGGCTTTAATACAATGAATGAAACATAACGGACAAAACAAATGAAAAATGGCATTGATTGTATGTGAAAACCCAAGATCAATCAAAGTGGCAACTTGACTGTGTAGGGCTCATGATGAAACAAACCTGATAGATCATGCAAGTTGTTCATATGGTAGGGGAGCCCGGGATGCTAAATCGGGATTTACTCGAGCATTATAGAGACCTATTCGATTGCGAAGCTTAGATAATTAGAAGAAAAAAATGTTATATAATATATACACTTTCATTGGTGGGGGGAGCGGCTATAAATTTTCAAAAATGTAAAAAAAAGCCGATGCATGGACATACTGGAGCGCGTCAGATATTGATAGCATCAATGTTTTACGTATTTTGGAAGATGTACGTATGTTAATCTGATTGTTTCCATGGTGGGGGTAGTCATACGTAAGGGTTGAAATCGATAAAAAAAAAAACTTAATCGAGCGCGTCAGATTTTCTAAGGGGGTGTTAAGTGAACCTAAAAAAAAGCTCTTATATAATAATCTGACGATTTGGATGTGACCCAAACTCGCGGCCATTTTTAAACTGTGTAAAAAAAAATCGCCATTTTGAAATACTCGAGCGCGTCAGATTAAGATATATATGGTTCATCTATATACCCTAGACGTGCTGTCTCATAATCTGACGATTATCTAGAGGGATTCGCCTAATCTGACAATTGAAAAAATTTTTTTTTTATTTTTTCAAATCTTTGGCGTCATGGCGTCATGGCAACAGAAACCAGAGTGGGGACGGAGTGAGAGAGTCATAGATAGAGAAAAAGTGAGAGAGGAATAGAAACGCGGAGTGGGGAATACAGGGATTACGTAGCTGCACGCATTAAACTTTATTAATTAGTTTTCCTTACTTCGGCTTATGGAAATCGTCAGATTATATATTTTTTGTGAACGTTGAATTATTTCCTTCAAAATAAAAAAAAATTTAGCCACGCTCGAGAAAGTCGAGATGACGTTTTTTTTTTACAAGTTTGTAACCCACCTACTTCTTAACGACAATCGGAAATTGTCAGATTAGTGGAATATATACTTTTTAGCATGTAACTAACTCACCCTACCTTAATCTGACGCGCTCAAGAATTTCTGATGATCAACTTTTTTTTACTAATCTGATCCTTTATCCTTGACGGGCGGCCGCATTTACGGGACTCATGTTTGGTGGAAGTATTTAATCGGGTACAAGGTATCTCCCTATATGTTAATCTGCCGCGCTTTAGTAACTCCCGAAATCCCCCCTTGGGCTCCCCTACTAATAGAAGTAGTCTTTGGGAATTATTTTAAAATAAACAGATACATATATATTATTTTTATTGGGTACACCAAACAGTTGATTTAAAACTAGACACAAAGATAAATATAAAATGTTTCAGCTCATAATGTGAACCATTCGAAAAAATTATGCATTTCTTATATATGTAACATCAGCTTTGCAAAGAGATCTCTAAATAGCGAATAGTCTATTTGCAAAGTTTAAATGATATATTCTCAAAGCAACAACTTTACATAATTTATACTTTAGGTGGCTATCAATTGTACCATACAAATGGAGCATTAGAGTAATGAGTCTTGGCTAATAAAAAAAAACTTACCATGTTAATACATCAGTTTTCTACAAATTTACTTAAATAAAGGAGCTTAGTATTCTTTAATACATATGTGTAAAAATTTAGATGATGGAAATAACAAGTACATAGGGATATTTCTAAGACACAGGATTCGCTATTATAAATTGTGTTTCACTATGTTCAATTTTGCGCCATCTACCATCGCACTAAGGTACTTCATCAATGTGTTAAAATAGAGGCTCTGCTTTCATAAGTTGACGCGTTTTTCGTGGTGTAATTTATAGAGGGCGCTGTTACAGAAAATTAATAGGCGTATCTCTTATGTTGTACAAACTGGCTCCCTCTAAGTTTAGCCACAGTTTAGCTTAGTTCTCGCGGTTTTTCATACATGTTTGTTTTTTTAAATAAGTAAACTAGCCTAGAGAGGCTAGGCGCTAGAGAGCGCTAGCTATGTAAACCTTCCTCTTGAATGACTGTATCTAATAATAAAACCGCATCAAAATCCGTTGCGTAGTTTTAACGATTTAAGCGCACATAGTGATTTAAGATCAGAAAAAGCGACTTTGTTTTATTATATTAGGTAGTGATGGGTACTCAACTAAATCAAGAAAAATCCAGTTACTCTTGCCTTGAAAATCTGAAAATTATATCTTTCGGGAAATACCTACTCCGCTCCGGCAAAGAGTTGCAAAGTTCGCACTAAAGCAAATTAGTTTTGTGTAGCCTGTTTTACTTTGATGTCGTACCTATGTATTCGGTAAATAGATAGATATTCGTCATTGCACACCATAAAACTTCTTGATGTTCTATTATACTATATTGGTTCTATTATTTATATTATATTGGTAGGAGGTAGGTATAATAGACATTTGTTGTACAATTTAGGCGGTCTTATCGTTATAAGCAATCTCTTCTAGACAACCTATATCCGAAGGTTGTCTGGAAGAGATCGCTGAGAGGATAGTTAAATACCCTAAGTAGGTAGGTAGTTACAGAGAAAGCTGTGTGTCAGTTAAGTAAGTCTATTAAAAATCCTTTTTTTTTATCGTGACTCGACATAATGGCTTCTCTACGCCTGATGGAAAGCGAAAGAGAAGCCCAAGTCGCTGTGACAACGGGCAAGCAACTGGCCAGTCACCTGTCAGTTGTCACCGCCATGCCGGCCCAACCCTAACCCCCTACGAGCACCGGAAACTCTACTCACCGGCAGAAACACGACCCCGAGGTCATTTGACTGCGGTATTCTATAGGGTGGAGGTCCTTCCCCGGACGGGCGGCTCAATTCGAGCGAAGATTCGCTATGCCCTACCTCTCTTATTTTGTGCTGCGTAGACATATTCAACATGTTGTAAACTCTACAATAGTATTGCATCTATACTATAAGCACTTACGCATATTGCCAAATAAATTTAACTTTTTTTAATGTTGAATAATGGTGCGAGGTTGTTTGTTCGAGCGCGCGAGCGCAGACGGAATATGTAATGCGCTCAAAGCAAACATAATTTATTTACATTTCACTGCCACTCTCGCTAAATATTCATGTAGCTCCAATAAAGTTATTTTTGTTCCTAATTTGACGGCTGATGGTCACAATGACCCGTTGAGTGTGGGGCGTTCACTGGAAACGCGTAAAGTCTCAGATTCGACTTACGGTCAGATCAGTTTATGAAACTTTTTAAGAATTTAGACCATTGACTCAGATAAGTAGGGCTATTTTTAGAAATATTGAAAATTCGCTAACTTTTTGCAAAGTTTGAGGTAGGTAGGTAGGTACCCTTAATAAATTATCCGTTCAGGGTGGTGCAAGGGCAGTGAGATCGTTCCCCATCCAGGACAAAAAATTGTGTAATGAACATTTTGTGTATGCGTGTTTATAGTTGTAATTAAATATATATTTGTTATCTTCGTTGTTCTGATACCTATAACACAAGACAAGTGCTTAAGCTACTTAGGAATGTGATGTTGTAAGAAGCCTCTAGGACGAAGCTTTGACATTATAGTAAAGTCAAAGAGCCCCGTACTGTACATGCAGCTTAGGCGGCCCTCAGCTTAGGAGGCTGTTGGTCATAACGGGCAATGTAGATAGGTGTCAAGACGCTGTCGGGTACAAAGAAAGTCAACACAACAAGTTACTTAACACTCGATGCACGCTCGGAGACGATTTATACAAATTTGTACACTAAGACCTTTATATAACAGAAGGATGCAATAAGATAGATCTACCTTGTATGCCGTTCATGAAATTTCATTTAAACAGTAGGTACTCTACGATATCTATGAGGCTTATAATAAGAATTCTGCCTTCAATCAATCGTCAGCCCTTCGCAGTCCACTGCTGGACATAGGCCTTTCAAATTGTTTGCCATCTTTCTCAATCCTGGGCTTCTCGTATCCAGCACTTGCCAGCCATCTTCCACGAATCGTTGCTCTACCTTTTTTTTAGAGGGGAATGCATTCGGCACCTTCATGCCGCCTCCGGGGGGAGTCGGCATGGTGTGCGGGACTCACACCTCCCAAAATGGAAGGGCATACCCACTAAACCCCCTGTGTCGCCAGTGGACAGCAAGGACACGGCTAGCACCGAAACATACGGCCACCCCTGCTGCCCTACCTGACCAGCCGCAGATGACAAGCGGCCGGCACTCCTGGTCCTGGGAGGGCAAATACCCCTATCGTTGCTCCACCTAGCCCGAGGGCGCCCAACACTACGTCCCGAGACGCGGTCTCCACTCTAGAACTTGTTTACAACAAAGGTTATCGGTTCTGCGGTTGATATGGCCAGCCCACTGCCACTTCAGCTTGCTAATCCAGTGAGCTATGTCGGTGACTTTGGTTCTCTGTCGGATCACATCATTCTGGATTCGATCCCGTAGAGAGCCGCCGAGCATAGCCCTTTCCATAGCTCGCTGAGCAACTTAGCTTGCGGACCAGACGTGCCGTAAGTGTCCACGTTTCGGCTCCATGGCTCATAACGGGTAGGACCACGGGTAGGACGCACAGTTTAAAGACCTTCGTCTTTAAACACTGTGGGATTGACGATGGAAAGGCTCGCGCCTTCCCAAACGCTGTCCAAACGCAGTTCAGCCAAGCTGAATTCTTCTATTCACCTTGTCCTTCGTATGATTACCTACCAAGTACCTACACGCTGCTGCTCGTTTCCTGATATTCCCTTAATCGTCTTATACGACACCCACGGGATGAGATGGGGTGGTACCTATTTTTAACCCCCGACGCAAAAACGACGGGTGTTATAAGTTTGACGTGTCTGTGTGTGTAAATGTATGTATGTCTGTCTGTGGCATCGTAGCTCCCAAAGGGATGATCCGACTTTAATGCGGTTTTTTATATCCGGAATCCACATGGATTAGTAGGTAAGTATATTGTTAGCAAATTATGTATGTGCCAGCAAAATACTAGATTTACGTATTCCTACTTTACAACTGAAACGAAACGCCATATAAACAAACATTGAGCGATTCATGTTATGCCCATCTCGTCATGTGAATGATCACTGACGAACACTATTGGTACCTATTCGAACCGGGAATCGATCGTGCTACTGGCATCCCTAATCATGGCACAGATCACAACGGACGCCAGTAAACAAGGCGCGCTGATAAGCAAACGCTACCAATTGCTTTGATTAGCCTTAAAGTGGGTAGATTACAGTATTTCTGTGGTAATACGGATTGGTCTGCTGTCTTCAATCTTGAGCTTCGTTAGACTTGATACAGCCTAGTGTTGCCGATATACATATAGTCGACTATCGATAACTTAGCGATAGTACCTAGGTATCCATAGCTCAGATCAAAGCAATAGCTACCAGCGCATGAAAGAAATACTTCAATATTACTGTTAGTCGCGAATAATAAACTATCGATACGGTCGATTGTGTTTGCTACTACTGAATACTAAGTACTTTATTTACTAAAACCACGTAAATAAACTGTAAGTCGTTTGGCAGGACTTCAATGTACTTTAAGTGTGAGTTAAATCCTTGTAAGTAATAAGAGAGGTAGGGCATACGGCAACGCGCTTGTGATGCCCCTGGTGTAGCAAGCGAGCGTCCATGGGCTGCGGTAACCGCTTAATAACACCAGGCTTGTTTGCCACCATTTTAGTATAAAGAATAAGTCGATATCTAATACTCACTCCTTATTTACGTACATGCTACACAGATTCACTGTAAGAACCTTATAATATAGACTTGTAGAAGAATAGTAGCTGTAGCCCGCGGCTTAGCGTGCAAAATGATAATATATTTAAAAAAATTAACCTTCTTATGTGCTAATCTGATACAAGCTACATTACTATAAAATTTCAGGGAAATTGATTCAGTACTTTTTGCGTGAAAGAGTAACAAACATATATACTAATAGATGTATGTTAATGGATGGCCATCTAAACAAACTTTCGCAATTATATTATTCAGTAGGAAGTAGGATACAATACAATTTTGTCGAAAATAACCCATTCCAATAATCACAGTAAAATAATGTTACTGTTTACTTTCAGACCAATTTTCGAGGGGGTAAAAATGACCGTTTGGCGGGGTAAATCGCGGTCTCCCCTGGCATCCCGGCTGATAAGACGCCGCTGACGCCGGCCAGTCGCTCGAGCCCGCCCGCCCTCGCCGCCCAACTCACGTGTCGCGGACAAACAAACAACACAACAAGTACTGTTTTATGGGTACGTACTTAATACGTTCAATTTCTTTGCCTCGAAAAAGCTATAATCTTAAGAGGAATATTATTATATTCCTTTGCCTTAAATTAAAGAACTTTTATTTTTTTATTATTCGGTTTGGTTTTGCGTGTCCACGTCAATGGAATGCGTGGTGCCTATTGGCACCGAAGCTCACTGTGCAATTTGCATAATTTAATTTGTGTTTAAATGCCGACTTTGCATTTATATTTATGACGTTCGATTCCTTCGCCTTGAAAAAAAGTAACGATCGTTGACAAATATTTTCAGATCTTTATTAATATAAATTACTCGGGTTGGTTTTCTTCGAAACCACGTCAGTGGAATTATAATGCGTGATTCCTATTTGTACCTATGTAAGTTTACTGTGTAATCTGCATAATTCAATTTGTAAGTGCCGACTTTGCATTTATATTTAATGCGCTCAATTCCTTCGCCTCGAAAAAGTTACGATCATAGATGAATAAATATTTTAGATTCCTTTTTTAAAAAGGTTTTTTTTATTATTCGGGTTAGGTTTGTGCGTCAATGGAATTCTAATGCGCTATGCCTATTTGTACTAAGCAATCTGCTTAATTCAATTTGTGTTTAAATGCCGACTTTGCATTTATATTTAGATTTGTTGCGTTCAATTACAGCGATTACGATCTCGTTTGTTGATTTGATTGTAGACAAGTACCTACAACCTACAACGAAATTGAAGGGCTAATAAGTTCATAATTACCTACCACTCTACTTTATTTTTGGACATAGCATAGCGTAGAATATGTTTGGTGTTGTTATTTATTGAATGTCGTTTAATTTTAATACGTAGTGTGTATTAATACATAAGCCTTCTTATTTTAAAGGTAATTCTCATGGGTTAACTTCCTACCTGATCGCTCTTTTGCTATTAAAATAAATAAAAACAATTGGTAGGTACACAATCAATTTTAAAAATTTTCAAAAGTAAATGCCTATAAACACAATCCATTTATTTTCTTTTTACAACATTTTTGTAACGACAAATTAACATTATAGCTAGGTAAACTTATCTAATATATGTAGTATATTAATAACTTTATTGACGGATCCCATAAATCTTATATTTATTGAGAATCTTATAATTATGAAGCTTGAATTCATGATAAGCCCTTGATAGCCAATTTGAAACTTAGTTTTACTACGTCTGATACAGACTTAATCTCCTGCCTACGTGATCTTGGTGTCACACACAAAACAGTGACCACAATGCGATAGGTATAATGCTTACAAACATTCCTAGAACGCGTAATACTCACACAATCATACAGAGTCAGTGACAATATCAACTAAACTCTTTAATTATGAGGCCCGTAAAGAATACAAACGATATGTTTGCACGTTTATGCCGTAAAAAGAATATCTGCTGCTTTCCACTTGACGGGCGCGCAACAAACACAACGCCGTATCAGTGCGGATCGATGTTACAATGTTCTATGTAGTTAATTTCGTTATCTATCAGATAAGCTGCGGGCTGGACCGCCCAACGGGGCGCCCTGGGACTACGATAATGCGGATGGAACTTGGAGAGGAAATATGGGGGGGTTGAGGGGCGAAGCTCCCGCTGTGGGGCACGGTGACGCGTGGAGCGCGGCGTGGGGCGCCATGGCTGGGGCCGGGTCCGTGCTTCTGCTTGCTGCGGTTACGCTGCTGTGGAAGCGACCGAAGAAGAGAAGCCCTCCGCTGTTAGCGCCGATGGACTTGGGGACCAGCGTGAGTACAAACATTTATTCATTTACGAGTATAACAGCTTTTTCATCAGTCTATCAGTGTACTTTCGTCCACTGTAGGTACCTACACGACGTAGGCTTCCCTCGGAGAACGCCAACCATCCCCAAGTTAATCAATCTGTAAGTATTTATTCGCAGCGCGGCGCGAACTTATTAAGTCAAAGTTTTAATATTTATACTAATTAATTTAAGCAAATCTTTCTTTTTTTAATGTAGCGTAAAACTTTAGCGACCTTTCAATGTGTTAAGTGACAAAAAGACAAGTAAATAAAGACTTAAAAACTGCTACTGTAAAACTCGTATAAAAAAACCAAAAAGAACAAAGGCATTAACTAGCGGTCCGTTCAATTTGGTTTGAAAAAAAAAAACAAAGTTTTTCCATTGCTAAACTTTTAAATGAATTATTGTTTTCCAAGAATGAATTTGGTTAAATTGATTGAATTTACGGCGATTATCTTAAGGAAAGAGAGCAGTAGTTATAATTTTATATTATTTACTGCGACTCTAAAAATATAAATGTTCCTTTTCTTAATAATACCTATAGATGAGCCCAGACATTCTGATTTCAACAACAGGTAACAAACCAGGTGTGTGCCTGTAAATGTTGACACAGCTTTTCCTAAATGCCTCATTACAGCCGCCCCTAATGGCCTACAGTAAAAATGAGGGTTCATTTACACCTAAGGTAATCTCTATCAACGACTGCGTTTGTGCGTCAGCGTTTAACCTTTGCTGGAATACGGGAGAAAATCACTTGCCATCTATATATATAGATCTATATCTACATATACTGATGGATCACACACCAAGTTTTATCAAACACCAATAGGCCGTAAACAATGTAATTAGTTTGCCTTTCGAAATATTGTTTAAAAATAAAAGACACGTATTTTTTCATTTGTAAATTAGACCAAAAATGACAAAGATATAGCCCGTTAAAATTACGCGGGACGTCATAGAGACGAGTTTTTTTCGCACTGAGCCACGTCACAGACCCCCACTCCTAAATTTTGATGCCATGTATCTTTGTTATTTTTTGTTTAAATGAAAAATACGTGTCCAATATATTTTATGATCTAAAATACGGATCTAATATATTGTAATTATTTTGACCCTGGATACATCCCTATTATGTAGGTACCTAAAAGAATATAAAGATATTAACTGTGGTAGCCACATCATTATCATTAGCCTGCAAACGTCCACTGCTGGACAAGCCAACTCACAGTTGTCACAATTGTCACTCGGGGGATTCGCCTTAATCATAACGCTTGGCAGGCGGATTGGTGACTGCAGTAGGTTTGACTTGTACCCAGGTAAACGCTGCTGCCCGTTTCCTGATATTCCCTTAGTCGTCTACCACGAAACCCATGGGATGAGATGGGGTGGTCCATTCTAAATCCGGTAATTAAGAGAGGTAGGGCATAGCTAAGAAAGGTAGGGCTCGCTCGAATTGAGCTGCGCGTCCGGGGAAGGACCTCCACCATAGAATGCCGCAGCAAAATGACCTCCGGGTCGTGTTTCTGCTGGTGAGTAGGGTTTCCGAAGCTCGTGGGGGGTTAGGGTTGGGCCGGCATGGCAGTGGCAACTGACAGGTAACTGACCAGTTACTTGAAAGTTGTCACAGCGACTTGGGCTTCTCTTTCGCTTTCCATCAGGCGTAGGGAAGCCGTTGTGTCGAGCTACTATAAAAAAAAACACACCACTCCGTCAGTTATTTAAAGCAATTTGGAATCCAAGTCCAAAATGCCAGTTTTTCACAATATGATAAACGTAGCTATATTTATTTTCTTACAAAGCCTAACCCGTCCATTTCATGGCCAAGTCCATCTAATGTGTGTTATGTACTTATATGTACATAAACTGTATAGGTACCTAATATTAAGTAAGAAAACAAGTCAAACTGAACGCGATGATTGATGAAGGACCATACTGTTTCTTGATTGGCTGAAACTTGACTTACACCACGTTGTTATAATCAGGCAGTACTTTTATTAGATTTCACGCGAAATCCCCAAGGAGCGTGCCGCTATTGTATGAGGTAATCTATTTGCTCGTAGGTAGGTATACGTATCACATCGAACATGTACCTACAAACTCTTATTATTACACTAGCTGTGCTCGCGACTTCGTCCGCGTGGAATAGTTATTTTTTCCCCTTTTTTTTTTACATTTTCCATTATTTCTTCGCTCCTAATAGTTGCAGCGTGATGTTATATAACCTAAAGCATTCCTCGATAAATGGTCTATTCTACACAAAAAGAATTTTTCAATTCGGACCAGTAGTTCCTGAGATTAGCGCGTTCAAACAAACAAACAAACAAACTCTTCAGCTTTATAATATTAGTTAAGATTATCACACTTCTGATGAATATTGTGACATGTGAGGGATGTATCCCTTACATCGCTACCTATCATCTTTTCTCTCCAAGCCACCCTCACCTCTAGCAACCGACTAGTGGCGGTACAACCGTCACGGTCGAAGGCGCAGGTAGATACCACAGGCCGATGACGAGCAGCAGCGTCGCCGTGGCGAGAAGCTAAGCCCTGTAATCGCCGACCCACCTGCCTAGCGTGGCAATTATAGGCCTTCAGGGTGAGAGCGACAGGCGCAATGGGTTTGTTCTATTATGCCTGTTAACCTAACTTTTGGACTTCACGACCGCTTACCATCAGGTGCAGTGAGGTCATCCTGTAAGCTCTACTTATAAAGAAAACCAAAGGCCTCCACATATTTGTCCAAAGAAACAACTGGAGAGGCCAATGTCCAGCAGTGGACAGCGATAGGATGATGATGGGTCATTTTATGTTCAAATATAATTACGAATGTTTTCAGATATAATTTGAACCCAAAATCGGCCGTTGAAATATTAGCCAAATAAGTTTGACTTGAAGTTCCAAGAAAGGTAAGCAAGCATTTGCTTTATAGTCAAATGTTTATTATATGTACCTCTATGTTGACCTTTAATGCCATAGGTAGACTCTGAGCTAAGACGTGTGAATATTGGCCTTTTCCATCACAGAATATAATACTATAATAGGCCTTGTCTGATATCGATTCACAACAGAATAGCTTTTGTCCGAGGTTTCGCCCACAATAATATACTCGTACATTCAAAAGATATTTTTCTATCCCTTGGGAAGAGATCCTTATTTTGTGTAAAATGACAAAGGATTATCATCCTACTGACCTAATTTCAACCGCGGCAAATTACAAAAGAAAATAGTAAAGTACGTAGAAGATCTGTTCGCTACTTAGGGCAAACATCTAGAGGCTTTGCCCATAATCCCCAAGCTGGGCAGGCGGGTTGGCCATCGCAGGGCGTAGCTCCTCGTTCCGGTGACGCTGCTGCTCGTCATTGGCCTGTGATATTTATCATGTGAGATGGTTGTACTTATATACCACTAGTCAGTTTACAGAGCCTTGTTTGTCGTTCCTACCTCGGGCAGGTGAAAAATTTCCCGTATATTAGTATATTGTGGAAGTATTTACACTTACAGCTCTTTTTGGTAACATTACTAATTCTGCTTTAAATAAAAGTATATGATGATGTCTGATATAGGTATAAAAGAAGACGTTTTTCTATTTTATAATAGAATAAGATATAATAGAAAAACAAATAGAGTCACATACAAATTACATGCACAAATGGGATAATAAAAACAAGTTTACATCATAACACTAAACAGTGTCTACTCAGCATGAGCCCAGGCATCCTGGTAAGAAACCTCGACCCTGTTCTTCCATAGACACTCTATTTCAATAATCTATTACTGAGTTTGCACTATATTCTGATCAAAACAATGTTGCGGAAGATATTGTCAACGCCTTTAGCAAATTCTTCCAACTAAAGATAAAAATATAAAGAAATACATTCCCCTGAGGCAGCACACTCGTTACGTAGACGCCTCTACGAGTATCATTGTGCACAGTTTATGACGGCCGACCGTAGCGTCGTAGCTCGTAGCAAAAGATATGAGGTAACACTTGACACATTTTTGTTCTACGAAAATAGTGATGCTAAAGCATTTTATGGTTTATCTGACGATATAACGAGACTGGAACGCGATATTTAGTATATTGTTCATAATAATACCGTATGACCAAATTTCAAAGGAGATTAGGGGCGCCTTGGTGGGGCAAAGTAGAAGTACGCATATATACGGATACTAGCTGTGCCCGCGGCTTCGCCCGCATGTATAGGTGTGTCACAGAAGTGTTTTTTCATACCTTTTTTGCATAACTCACAACGAGCGTATTCATATTTTAAAAGCCTGCAGCGACCCTAAACTCGATTAGAGTTGCGGGTGTCTATGGGCGGTGTCGACTGCTTACCATCAGGCATCACACTTGCTCGTCTGCCGCCTCTCGCATAAAAAGGTAGCCTATGTTCTTTCTTAGGGTCTAAAGATTGTCTGTGCCAAATTTTATCAAAATCGGTTCTGAGGTTTAAGCGGGAAAGCGTAACAGACAGAGTTGCTTCCGCATTTATAATATTAGTAGGGATATTAAAGTGTACAGCTTCTAGTGAAGGCTTGACATGATTTATATCACTGAAGAAACGGTAAGCGACATAAGTCTCTCTTTATCTCGAAGCGTAATATATTTCCGACGCACAATAAAGGCTTAATGTCAGAAACGCAATGTACACGGCAAAGTACCTATCTACTTTTATTACTTCCTACATACCTATACCTAAGTAAGGATGACAGTATTAACTTCGCTATTGTTTTTCTAAGAAGCACTTGCCTAACGTACCTATTTATAATATATTTATATTTAATAGTAAAAGTAGATAGTTTTTTAATCAACAGTTGAAGGAAAAAGTTAATGTCATGACGTACAGGGAGTTGAAGGCGCTGGCGGAGTTGACTGCTTGCCATCAGGCATCACATTTGCTCGTCTGCCGCCTCTTACATAAAAAAACATTAAGACATTATCAAATTGTATCTTCATTCGTTTCGCCGCCGAACGAAATATTGCGAAAGTAGCCAAAGCACCATCTGTCGGTAACTTGTTTAAGTTAAGCCTAAGCTCATGTCCAAGCACATCTTGGTTCGGTCGGTTTCTCGTTTGAGGAAAACGTAGGTGCAAGCTACGTAAGTATGTAGTTTCGGGAAAACACGCCGAGGTGGCGTTTTGTGGATGAAAACATAGATGGCGCCTCGTGGTCACTTGGTCAAATCTTACGTTACATACAGGCAACCGTGCTGTGTTTAACCGCGCGGTGACAGAAAAGAATACAATTTTTTTTTTATGGAATAGGGGGCAGACGAGCAGGCGGTTCACCTGATGGTAAGTGATAACCGCCGCCCATGTACATCTGCAACATCAGGAGTTACAGCTGCGCTGCCGGCCTTAAACCCGTCAGTTGCCATTGCCATGCCGGCTCAACCCTAACCCCCCACGAGCTCCGGAAACCCTACTCACCGGCAGGTCCTTCCCCGGACGGGTAGCTCAATTCGAGCGAAGATTCGCTATGCCCTACCTCTCTTGAAATCACCGTCACATATCTTCCCTTGGGTGTTGTAAGAGTCGACTAAGGGACTTCTTGAGAATCTTGAGATTTTAGTTTCTCAGCGTGGCAGGGTTTACCAGCCTGACTGGTGAACACTAGGCGAAAGATCCGAAAAGTAGGTAGGTGAACTCGTGGTTCGTCTTTGCCGGGCACGGACCTCGTAACAAACAGCCCCTGACGTATTGATGCCCCGAAGGGCCGACGATTTTATCCACACATTTTTTTTTATTTATTAAGGGCACATTGTATTTTACTTTACAAATAATGGTACGTACTTACCTATTGGTCAATATAAAATAATTATTAATATATCAGTACATATATAAATTTCTTTCTATTTACAATTTCCTGATTACCCAAAGGCCCCAGCACAATTAAAAAGGTCTTGGGAAATCAAGACTTATTAATAACTAGCTGCGCGGTGTTACCCGCGGTTTCTCGTTACAATTATTCGATTTTTTCTTGCCGTAAAAACCACCCTTGAACTTCAACAAACATTTAAAAAAAAGAATTGGCCAAATTGATCCAGGTGTTATTGAGTTATGCGCTTACCAACACATTTAGCGATTCATTTTTATATTATAGACTAGCTGTGCCAGCGGCGTCGCACGCGTGGATATCGGGTTTGAAAAATAACGGACTTCCATAAAATACCTATCTATACATAGTGCCTAAGTTTTAAGTTAAACCTCTAGCAATACATTGGTGAAAACAGTATTCAATTTCATGCAGTAGTTTATGAGTGATGCGCGTTCCAAAAAATTCTCCCGTTTTCCTAACATTTCCCTTCACTGCTCTGCTCCTATTGATAGTAGCGTGATGAAAAGTACCCTATAACCTGCCCAGGAGTATGAAGAATAATTGTACCAAGTTTTGTTAAAATCTGTTGAGTAGTTTTTGTTTCTATAACGAACATACAGACAGACAGACAGACAGACAGACAGACAGACAGACAAAAATTTTACTGATTGCATTTTTGGCATCAGTATCGATCACTAATCATCCCCTGATAGTTAATTTGAAAATATATACAATGTACAGAATTGACTTCTCTACAGATTTATTATAAGTATAGATTGATATAGAGTTAAAACCCAATGCCATGTTTAAACTGCCAATGCTGATAAGTAGGGAGAATTCTACCTACTTACATCTTAGCGATCTTTGATATGCTACCATTAAAATAGAACACTAACAAATAGATAGTATTACAGAAAAAGGGATAGCGAGAGAGGTCGTCATGGAAACGGGCCAATTTCTTTTTGATATAAATCGTCTAAAGGAATCGAAGCCGGGCCTACAACGTCTGTACACCTGTGTCCGGGGGCGATAAAGATCTGCCTGTTGTTTTTACGATAACATTTTGTTTAGCTGTATACGTACATACGTACGTAATATAGATAACCAACTATGTTGATAGATATTCTATGATTCTATTATAGATAGTTAGTGAGATAGATATTCTTTATTGCGCATCATACAATTGTCTTAAAACTAGGTATAACAGACCTTTGTTGAACAATTTAGGCGGCCTTATCGCTATAAGCGATCTCTTCCAGACAACCTCGGGGTAGAGGATAGTTGAAAAATAAAGCGGGATGTATGCATAGATCTTTAAAAGTACGCAATGGATTTTGGTGCGGTTCTTTTTAATAGACAGAATGATATAGGAGGAATGTTTATATGTATGATACATGCATAATATAGTTGAGAAACACTGATCAATTTAGGTTTCTAAACGAAGCGAGGTCGGGTACCTAGTCACAGATAAACATTTACATTGGGTTACATTATTGGGGTTTTCAAATAGGAGTACGCTTGTTTCTTGAAGGCTCCCAAGACGTAGCTGTTCGGAAAGACTGACGCAGAGAGTTGGTTCTACAAAACCGATGCGCGAGGCAAGACATTAGGCATTACGAGATGACGATGATCATCTCGTAATGCCCAACTCGTTGCTCAATAAATCAAAATTGGGTGGCACCTACCTCACTTGGAAATGCGTTATTCTAACAATATTGTAGGCAATAATATGATAAAGGTTAATTGGCCTTAAAAGCTCTCAATTAAGGTAGGGCATCCGTAACGAAATGAGATAACCTTGCGATTGATAAAACTTTACTGTAACGTAAGTTAAAATAAACTCTATGTGTTGACTGTAACGTTCATTTTTAAATAACAGGGCGTTTGTATTAAGACATTGTGATGTTGGTCCTTTGTGTACTTTCTCCCTTTCCCGCTCTTGACCTACAAACCGACATTCGGATTTTTAATGTTGTAAGTATGTAACTATAGATGTATTACACTGGTAATGAGTACGTGTGGTATGTTTACATTATGGGTCCGTTCTATTTATTATTTTGCTTTAATTAATCAAAAAGCTCCCTTAGATTATATAATTTGCGTGTCAGTATGTAACCCCGGGATGTAAGGGAGCGGCCTATCATCTTTCCACTCCAAGCCAACCTCACCTGCCCGTGGTGCATCCTGCCGAATAACAAACGAGGCGCTGGCAACCGTCTGGTGGCGGTATAACCATCACAATTGAAGGCTTAGATAACACAGACCGATGACGGGCAGCAGCGTCACCGGAGCGAGAAGCTACGCCCTGCGATCGCCAACCCGCCTGCCCAGCGTGGCGATTATGGGTATATCCTCCTGATGTTTGCCCTAAGTGGCGAGCAACTGGAGAGGCCTATGTCCAGTAGTGGACTGCGATAGGCTGCTGATGATGATGATGTAACCCCACAGGTTAACCCTTTGAATACTATCGTGTCACTTATATGCGACAATGATAATAGATTATCCATTGTGTCTGAAAGGAAAAAGGGTTGTTTAGTATCTGTAAAGTATTTGATTTTATTAACACGGATTTTATTTATTATGAACATTTGTCGCAATAAATTGCAACATACCATTGTAGTAAAATAGGACATCGTATAATATCGGAACACTTTGGTTGCTTTGTAATTTACTTGTCTACAACTTACATTTTCAATCTTAAGTTCGTTCATTCGTTCGTATCTTCGTTTTAATCTTTTTAAAATAACGCTATGTTAATTCTAAGTACAAACCTAAATATAACTAGTGTTTAACCAAATATCTTAGATATACATCTCTATAGAAACATAACGAACTCACTAACTCTCAACCCCGTCTAATGCAGTTGTTGCCTTTACACTGTCATAATACTTGTCACAAGAACTTCTGTTCGCGCCACTATTAAGCGCTTCCAACCAATCACGCATCTGCCGGCGACGTCGTTGCGGCCAATCACAACGCAACATACGCGCTACTGTATAACAATACGTCAACAAACGTCACTTAACTAATTTTGTACACTAAAGACAAAACCTATATACGAGTAAGGGCAGCTTAACAAGAAGCTTGGTTTATTTTATTTTAAGTCTATTTTATTGCTTTTTAGGGTTCCGTAGTCAAATGGTAAAAACGCGATAGAGTCTGCGTCTGAGACATTTAAAAAGAGCGTCTTGGTCTGCCGAAAGAATGATCGAAGATGTGCGTCGTGTGCGTTGAGTCTGTGATATATCCGCGACAGATTTTTGCGCGTCGTGTGCATTACTGCATATAATTGCAAAAAAGTGCGTCACGGATAGTCTGTCGTCTGTGCTGCCCCTTATAGATTCGTCATGTCTGTTTTTCCGTCCGTATGTCACAGCCAGTTTACTCCGAAATTATAAGAGCTACATTATTGAAATTTGGTGCGTAGGTGTATTCCGTCCGATAGATGTTTTTTATAGTAGCTCCACATGATGGCCTCCCTACGCCTGACGGAAAGCGAAAGAGGAGCCGAAGTCGCTGTGACAACGGGCAAGTAATTGGTCAGTTACCTTTCAGTTGCCACCGCCATGCCGGCCCAACCCTTACCCCCCAGAAACACGACCCGGAGGTCATTTGACTGCGGTAGTCTATAGGGTGGAGGTCCTTCCCCGGACGGGCAGCTCAATTCGAGCGAAAATTCTCTATGCTCTACCTCTCTTAAAAATATATTTGTAGAATCAATAAAATAAAGCGATGCATGCTCGATGCTTGGGCCATCATCGGCTTATGAGAGAGCGAGCAAAATGCAAACTTGTGTTCTTTAATATCTCCTGCGTGGATAGTCCTTGGATTATACTTAGAGATTTGTTGTTTCGGCCAGTATTAATCTTTATTACGTAATTAAAGGGAAGGAAAACATACGCATCTGAAATCCTATTCGGAACACAAATATTAATTATATCGTTGGGGCCTTCTCAGAAATAAGATCGATAAATCATATCAAGCCGTGTAAAGGCAATGTTAACGGTCAATGACCTTTACAAGTATGTGGGGAGATATACAGATATTAAGGAGTACATATACAGAGCGTCTGCGTTACGACTTACGCTTATAAGTACATAACTATACGTTAATATGAAAATTGAAAAGACATGACATATTACTGTACCTATGTTAGTACATTTTTTGTTTTTAAAAGAAGAGCTTTCAGGATGACCTCACCCCTCCTGATGGTAAGCGGTCGTGAGGAGGAACAATCCCATTGCGCCTGTCGCCCTCACCCTGAAGGCCCACTGAGATGCCGTTTCACGCCTCGCCTAAAGAACCCAGGATGGTAAGAGGAAGGAAACACATGAGCTGGAAGGGCATTCCATGACTTAATGGCACGGGGTAAGAACGAGGAACTAAATCTCTTGGTGCGCGCCACCATCAAACATAACATATAAGACCTACCGTGTTTTTTTCTTCAAATTGTTCAGAATGACGTAAAGAATAATAACAATGACCAAATTTCGACCAATCTTCAAGAATACTAGCCAAGTATGCACGAGATATAGATCTGTGCGTAAACATAGGTACGAATGTACCTGTGTGAAGTAACAAAGAATTCTGTTCCTTCATTCTCATAATCCTATTCTTATATTCACAGGCTCGGTGGCTCATTTGGTAGTGACCTCTGCCCTCTGAGCCAAGGGTCGTGGGTTCGATTCCCGCACAGTAAAAACATTTGTGTTCATGAACATGTCTGTTTGTATTGGTCTGGGTGTTTTCTATGTATAATATGTATTTATTTACAAAAAAAAATGTATCTAAGTAAGTTTATCAGTTGTCTAGTACCCATAGTACAAGCTTCGGCTTAGTTTGGGGCTAGGTGGTGCTGTGTGGCCCAGCGTGGCATGTCTTGGGTTATTTATTGGACTCGACACGACAGAAGAGAGATCTGGCGCCTGACAAACGGCTTAAAACATTTTTTCAGTACACTGTCCCATCTATAGAAACTACTCGTATTATTATCCATCTGAATTTTAATTTGACAGATGGGTACTCTACATTAATAATTTCATACAAAGCCCAAAGCGTTAGCCTGTTGTGTCATACCTCCACAAATTATGTAGTGAACTAATTAAACGTAACTACGTACATAGTTGATGAGCGAACTTTAACATTAAGTATCCACTTAAAAAGTTACCTCTAAAATTTACACCGACCCTATTTAGCCTGTGTGCCTACCTTTGAGATTAGGCTGACCCCTGGGGTACAACGTAGTTAGGGTCCCCACCTCTAATGCTCTTAATCCAGGACAAGAAATATGTACCTAAACTTCAGCTTTTTGACAGTCACGGTGATGCGACGGTTAGAGCATTAATAATCCCTTGACCGCCGAGAAATAAGACACAATAGAAAATCTATTGTAATTGTCGCATATTAGCGTCACTAGCGTTCACAGGGTAAAACCGAAAGTGCGGAAGAACCACTTCGCATCAGCCGCACTTTAGGCTTAACGTAACCTAGTAGGTTCTTTCATTTAATCTATAGAGCGATTGACCAGTGTCTACTCCCTACTCGGAATTTTTAAAAATTGTCTTCAGTCTTCGTGTTCCGGGATACGTCTTCATCATTTGGTACTCATAGTGGAAGGAAAAACCTTAGTTTGAGAACATTTGGTGAATTGCCTGACGCATGTTTTTAAATTTTACTTTAGAGCTTAAATCACGAGCAGTCAAACCGATGATCTTCTATCAATAAAATTAAAACAATATGCAATCTCTAAAGGGTTGTATTTAAAACCAATATTTTTTTCAATTAGAACTCCGTCCGGGCGTCCTCTGGATAACCGGTGAAACAATAACTATTCTATTGCGTCTAAAATACCCGCATATCCGGCGCTACACACGCTAGAACAAATCCGGGAAAATCCGTAAAGATGGCAACCCTAAGCATAGTTGACGGTGTGGAGATAAGAGCGATCTAATTATTCTGCAGTACAGCTTAACGTGCCTTTAGATAGACTGCTACATAATTACTTTCATGAACAAAATCGTCTAGTTAATCATCAATTATAACATCACCTAATAATGTATTCGCCGAGAGATAATAGAAACAAAACGATATCCTGTCATAGCTAAATATTTTACATTATGTATAACAAACTGTTAAACTTTATCTGACTACTAGCTGTGCTCGTTACTTCGTCCGCGTGGAGTAGTTATTTTTTCCCCGTTTTTTTTACATTTTCCATTATTTCTTCGCTCCTAATAGTTGCAGCGTGATGTTATATAGCCTAAAGCCTTCCTCGATAAATGGTCTATTCAACACAAATATTTTTTCAATTCGGACCAGTAGTTCCTGAGATTAGCGCGTTCAAACAAACAAACAAACTCTTCAGCTTTATAATATTAGTTAAGATTAAGATAAAATTGAAAAAACAGATCTAAATATTAAGTATCTACACATATCCTATAGATAAATCTTAGTGTGCAAGAAAGTGTAGGTACCTATCTTTGTAATATTATACAGTTTTGACTAACTAGTGTTGGTTCAAATCAAAATCTCGTCTGATATTTAAATATTTCTCATCTGACAATGCAACGATGGCTAAAAATAAGCCTTCAAATATAAGACTATTGTCTACCTTCTGATCTCAAGCCAATCAACTATTCAAAGTGAATATCCAGCTGAGTACATTTGGTTGGATATGTTATTTTTTACGAGGAGTGAAGTGGCGCCGCCTGCCGGACCTTTTAGAAGCTTTATTTCTTAACACAAATCCGCATTCTTGGCTCGACAATGGCAGCCGTGGAAAACTTGTCCTTGGATTTATAATGGATACTATTTGAATTTTCGTAGAATTAAGATTATTTACAAATTTTAGTGACATGAATCCTCCTACCTAATCTATGTTTGAATATTTAATTACCCGTTCGAATCTTTACGTACCGTCTTACTGTAATAAAAATAACGCCAACATAAAATCCGTTTGTTTGACCCGTTCTAGTTTACAATAAGGAAACGGGTCACAACTGATCCTGGTGCTCCAGCTGTGCCGATATTCGGTGCCTGTTGAACGCGGCAACAAGTGCTGCATCGATCACAGTGACGCACGTCTCACCCATTTTCCGCCCGCCTACCCTTTTCCCCAGCTCCCTAGCTCCCCATCTCCCCACTTCCCTGCTCCGCGGACGTCGTCCTCCCATTACGGTTTCCAAACTGACTTGTCAGATGATTTTCTATAAAATTAAGTAAGCTATGCACAATGGTTGAGTTAAGAATTAAAAGGTTAAATTGTTTCGTTAATCCTGATTAATTTGTGTTGTTTTTATAACAAATAATGTTGCTTACAAAAATCGTCCATTATTATTTATTTATTCAATGTTTATTGCACAAGAGAGTTCAAATGACGGACTTAATGCCCCATGACATTCTCTAGGCAACGCTTGGGCGGGCAAACTTCAACGTGGCGCCGTAATAGGATTTCAAACAACTGCTTAATCTATACTATCATGACAACGATTTTATACTCGTACTAGTACCAAAGAAGGATATTTTTCAGAACGTAGGATTTTCTTCATATAACCTACTCGTATATCATTACCTAAATTGAATCATCCGTGAATCGGCGTACAGTCAATCCCAGTAACAAACGCTCTATTGAGGTCGTTCAAACATCATAACGTTTTATAACAATCCCTCATTCAATTTTTGTCTGTTTTGTTAGGAGTTTCCCTTTCATCCCGGGCCGCAGGCGACTTTAGAATCATTTGTCGCCGCTCGGCGAGTTCGCGAAAGTTTAAATTGAAAAAATAAATATTGACTTTCAAGAAAATTGGTTATGCAATTAAAACTAAATGAAAGAGTCATAGAAAGGCCAGTTACGAATACAAATGAAGTAGTTGACTGCGGGTAAATGAAGCAACAGCGAAAGTAAATTGTGATTTCGGAATCTTGAAGAATATTCGCAATTGTTATTACAAGTCAAGTTTAAATTGGCTAGTACAGTAACAAGCAATGGTGAATAGTCGTTTTATAGTCTTTCTTGTGGGTGTAGTAATTATAATCAAGAAATTGAAAAGTATAAGTGCACTTCTTCAATCGTTAAAAGTATAGCTGCACTTTTAACTACGATAATTTCCCATTTACAGAGAGAAAAGTTCTGATAAACTTTAAGTATCTAATAAGAGCATGAAAATTTAAGTAAGGTTATGTATTATTACATAGGGCTTGGTTTGGTACGATATGAGATGTACCTAATAATATCGGTTACTATTTTTACTTTAAAATAAATCCTTTTTAGCTCCGTTTAGATCTTTTTTTGTAATAAGGACATGTGATGCCATGGTTTCATTTATCTAAGAAGTCTTTATTCTTAACCAAGTATGTACCATTAATTTTCGATTATGTACTTCATACTTAATATTATAAATGGGAAAGTGTGTCTGTCTGTCTGTATGTTTGTCTTTCTTTCACCCCAAAACGGAGCGACGAATTGACGTGATTAAGTGGAGATAGTTGAAGAGATGGAGAGTAACGTAGGCTACTTTTTGCCCCTTTCTAATCCCCTACTTCCCTAAAATGGGGGGCAACGCGGGCGAAGCCACGGGCACAGCTACTGGTAGTATAATTGAATAATGTCCAATTCAGCGTGGCCTCTTTGTAACCATTGTTTGGTGTAGGGTTAAGTATACGATATACGTATTTACCTACTGAACATGGAGAAGGAATAAACTTCGCTTCATACCTTTTTCATGTTCCATTCGTACATATTCATAAATGAAAATAAATACAGCGAATGATTTATTTAGGGCTCGAATGGTTGTTTTCTTTTTCGCGATTTTGCTGTCAAATCGGATATAAACGATTTGTTTGTACTGCTGCTACTGTTATCTCATTTTAATTAATGCCTTAGTAACCTATTATTGAGTAATTAGATAGAAGCACGTATGTACAGTACAGTCAGAAGCTATAATATATTATACACTTTACAACTTTGTCATATTGAACCTGTAATTTTTTCCCGCTCCATGTAGGTAATAATGTTGACATTATCAACTAAAGGTTTCAACAACTCAAATCAAAATCATCACTCAAAATCAAAGGTTCTAAAGTTTTTGCAAAGAACCTGAACAGTGAACACGGCATGGATGATTTAAGAAATTAATTCCCAGGTTCCAATTATCCGGTGTTTCGCCATCATCTTAGTATTTTCGCGATTCTACGACATATGCCTATATTAATAAGCTTAACTGTACACTATTGTGCGTGAAACTATGTCACAGATTAATCTATGTATCTATGCAATCTATCGGCTACCAGCTGGCAGTGTCCCGATGCCCTAGTTAATCCATTATGATGTGGTTACATGAGATTGATAGAGTTAAGTGTTAATCTCGTATCGAGTTAACCGTGGACGTTATTGAGCAAAGTAATTATTACACTTACCCATTGTCTTATTAGCTAACTAGCTGTGCCAGCGGTGTCGCACGCGTGGATATTGGATTTCAAAAATAATGGACTACCATAAAATGCTATCTAAATTTTAAGTTAGACCTCTAGCAATACATTGGTGAAAAAAATAAAACTTATTTGAAATTTTGGCGTGAATTGTACGCTATATAGTTCATAGTTAAATCGCCCATTTGGTTCCGACCTGTCAGAAACGCATTCTCTCAGCGGCCAGACTATAGTTAACTGTAATATCTCTGAAAATGTTTGTATTTTGTTCAATAAAGAGTTAAACGAGTAAAACCTATGACGCTTAACGTTATCGGCTTTATTTTTAACAATATTAGTTTTACGCCGTATAAAAAACGTAGGTTTACTGACGGTGAAGTCCACCGTGAAAATCCCGAGAGAATATTGAAGCGTTATACAAACAAAAGTTTTTTTTACAGTTTTTTTATTAACTTCCCCCACCAGGCGATAGTGTTACGACTATTTATAGACTTCATGGACAAGGGATTTTTATTTTAAGCGCCAAAAATATATCATATTTGCTATTAACGACTATATCGAGTCTATTTTGATTTCACTGTTCAATAATATTTATAATATATTTTTGTCTACTCGTATCATGATCAACCTGCAAACGTACACTGCTGGACAGCTTGGTGCCAAAAAAATGTAATAAGTCCGTCTTCTAGAATATTCAAAAATAAAAGATACATATTTGTTCATTTGTAAATTAGACCAAAAATTACAAAGATATAACCTATATAACTTTAACGAAGTTACGCGTGACGTCACACCGTGGGGCATTTTTTTCGCACGGAGTGACTGCAAAGACTCCTACTCCTAAACTTTGATGCCTTGTATCTTTATTCTTTTTTGTTTATATGAAAAAAAATGTATGTCCAATATATTTTTATAATCTAAAATGCAAGCTAAATATAATGTAATTATTTTCACCCTGGAAACAACCCTAATAGGGTCATTTGGGGGATTTGCTTCAGTCACCACGCTAGGCAGACGGGTTGGTGTCCAAAGTAGCTTTTATATAGCCAGGTAAACGCTGATGTCCGTTTCCTGATATTCCCTTAGTCGTATTCTACGATGACTTACGACCAACGAAATGAGATGGGGATGGGATTCTAAATCCGAAACTACACGGTTACGGAACCGTAAAAGCAGGCGTCATCTTGGCGCAACCGTTGATGTCACTCGGTGGAAGTACGTACACATTGCTTTCGTGATGAAAGCCTGCAACTGCCGCCAGCCTCTGTCAAAAGCATGTCGACTGGGTTGTAATTACCTCCGCTGTCAAAAGCGTGCCGTTCGTAAGAGCTCCAATTGTCCTTTGTGCAGATTTTTCTGGGCACTTTTTATACAGGGTCCTCTTACTTTGTTAAAACTTTGACGTTTTCTCGTCTATACAAGATGTAAATGTATACAAGTAACCATATTATCAATATATTTAGTCATTTTTTCTAAATTGGAAGGGAACATTTCGTTGCGCGTCATGTTGCGAAACGAAATGTTCCCTAGTGTATCCGGGGCTTACCTTGTACCTATTTTCCTACCCTCGCGTTGGCTTACGCTTGGCCAATATGTATAGTATACACGGCTTTATACGCGCACATTGGCTCGCCTTCGTATAAAGAGATACGGATTCCAATCATCTCAATTACGCAAGGATGCCATATAAGATATGCAATCAATCAACGGTTTAGATACTTGGTTTTAACTAGTTTCAGGAGTGGCTTCTATCGGATATTTAACATACCTACAACTATACTATTTTGGAAAGAGTAGTGAAATCGTTGTTAGCAATGAAATCTAAAGGTATATGTGATAAATCATTCTCCTTGCATACTGAAAACGAACGAAATTTTGACACATCATTATGGTGATCACTTCTCCCCATAGACACCGCAACACGAGGGGTGCCGGCTCTATCCGGCTCTACAAATCTATAGGCTCGCTTTTTGAAGGTCCCAAAGTCGTATCCACTCGGAAAAATTGTAGCCGGAATCTGATTCCAAAGACCAGTTGCACGAGGCAGAAAATTGCGCGCAAAACGCGCCGTGACTTTAGAAGACATGATTAAACAAAACTTAATTTTATAATAAAAAAATCTTAATCTTAACTAATATTATAAAGCTGAAGAGTTTGTTTGTTTGTTTGAACGCGCTAATCTCAGGAACTACTGGTCCGAATTGAAAAATTCTTTTTGTGTTGGATAGACCATTTATCGAGGAAGGCTTTAGGCTATATAACATCACGCTGCAACTATTAGGAGCGAAGAAATAATGGAAAATGTAAAAAAAAAAACGGGGAAAAAATAACTATTCCACGTGGACGAAGTCGCGAGCACAGCTAGTATAAGATAAAAGAAATCTATAACATACACTACTACACACACACACGTACTACAACCCCTTAAAATCTCACGCTAACCCTACTCCGATCTCCTAATATGCTTTTGACAGCCCATAACACGGTGTACAACAATATCATGTCATGAAAATGTGCAATATCTTGACATCGATTTGCGTTTATTTGTGAAACCGTAATCTGTCAAAGCAAGTCGAGCAAAAAAGCGGCACGGCCTACCATCCTCAGTATTACTGGTGCAGTTAGTGCATAAACAATAGCATAAACAACATCCTTATTACTATACCTAAATAGGTACTCGTGAGACTATTATTGAGGTTATATTTATTTTGTTTTAAAAATTATATCTTCAATATGCAATAAGTAAAAATATTTTTATCGATACAAATAAACTGGCAATAGGTATAGCTTACCCTAAGCTAAACTGGGAATGGGTATAGCTTACCCTAAGTGTTGCGGAGGTCTGATGGCAGTCTCTCTGTGTAAAAGCTTAGCCCTCGCCAAATCTCTCAGTTTGGGAAGCCGACCCTGAGACAATCGGGAAAAAGGCTAGGATGATGATTTTTATCGATACAAATGTATGGTTTTGATTAGACTATGTGGTAAGGAATCAAGCCCTAAATGGATTATTTTTCAATTAAGTCCATGTTTAAACGTGGTGTACTGTTTAACATCATACAGGCCGCTGGCTCGTCTGCCACCAACGGCAATAAAAAAATAAGTTTAAACTTTTCATACAAACTAGATTTATTGTATAACTAGCTGTGCCAGCGGCGTCGCTCGCGTGGATATCGGGTTTCAAAAATAACGGACTTCCATATAATACCCATCTATACCTTGTGCCTAAGTTTTAAGTTAGACCTCTAGCAATACATTGGTGAAAACCGCATTCAATTCTATGCAGTAGTTTTCGCGTAATGCGCGTTCAAACATACAGGTTTCTCGCGTTTTCCCAACACTTCCCGTCACTGCTCCGCTCCTATTGATTGTAGCGTGATGAAAAGTATCCTATAACCTGCCCAGGAGTATGAAGAATAATTGTACCAAGTTTCGTCAAAATCTGTTCAGTAGTTTTTTTTTCTATAACGAACATACAGACAGACAGACAGACAGACAGACAAAAATTTTACTGATTGCATTTTTGGTATCAGTGTCGATCGCTTATCACCCCCTGATAGTTATTTTGAAAAAATATTTTATGTACAGAATTGACCTCTCTACAGATTTATTATAAGTATAGATAAAAGTCATACGTTGTGTATTAATATTGTAAATAAAATAACCAAACTGATCAAAACCCAATAAATGAACTTAAGTAATACTTTCCCTTGAAAAAAGTTTTGCTTGTATCTTCCTGTTTCCAACTGGGAGATAAAAATCGTGCAGCAAAAGAAAGTTTTGCTTTTCAACAACAAGCTTATGATAAAACTATCCGTACAAACAAATCCGACCATGACCTTCATCTCGATAGATGTCACTGAATCTTTTTATTTCCGAGTTTATAAAGCTTAAAGTCATTGATTAAACATAGAGATTTAACCTACACAACTTCTGCTATAATCTGTTTTGTAATATATGTGATATTTGCTATTTTGCTTTTAAATCCTAGTGTGATTTTTGTAGTTTTAATTTTTCACCCGATTGTTCACTGTTGATAACGAAAATATTTCATACACATTCTTATCAATATAATTCGCTCATTCGAGAAATTGTGTTTGTTAGGCTATTGAAACGTCATCTGGTGAACGAACATCTGGTGAAAAATTTGATTAATCAATCAGTTATTTTGCAAAAACACAGTTATGAAGACAACTAAAATATATATTTTAGTTGTCTTTATAACTTTCTGTTGTCGTTCGTTGTCTTTATAATATTCATATGAATATATCCAATAGAGTCTATGCATTAAACGTATAACTTTATTTAGTTTGAAACCACAAGCACACTGCGTGTGTTTACAGACTAAACATACAGTGTTTTTAAATACTTTTTTCTATATTGGTATAGCATATCATACATTATAAGATAAGAACATTGGTAAAATAACAGGGCCTTGTGGAACTCCATTTATTTATACATAGCATCACTTTGTGAACAATACGTCAAAATTGTAGCCTCCAGATAGTTTCCCAAAATCATTTCTCGAGCCCGCCCGAACAAGTAGCACTACACTGTATTGTAGGTAATACGTTTGTGTACACAAGGGTCGATGCAGCGTCAACAAACTCGATTGAAACATGCCCTCTTTCACGTGTTTGTCCAAGGTAGCGAATAGTAACATTTTGAAATGAACAAATAAGTTGACACATACCTACCACAGTATGTACCTACAAAGGCATTTGTTGTGTTTACAACTGCATCTAGTGGTGTTTTGATGAATTAATATGAGTTATCATCACACCTTCTCTTTTGGACAGCATACACGACTGACAAAATGTGGAAAATAATCGAGAGCTGTGGAGAAACTTAGCCTTTTTCCCAGCAGTGGGACAATAGTAGACAATATACAATTTAGTAAATAGTAAGATTGATTCTATCGATATTTTTAACCAGCTTAGCTTCATAGTCCCCAGAAGTTGCAATAACAGACGCGTTGGCCACACTTTCCACACCGAAAGGTGCAGAACATGTGCTGGTGAACGCGCCCCTTTAACAAGATTGTTGAAAATATTTAACAATCATTTTAATCATTTAGATTTCTGTATTAGTCCCGGTTCCTTTAAAAAGCTAGTCATAGACTCTCTCCAGTCATTAGAATAACGTCGTTGTGTGTCGTAATTCTTATCCATAAACATGTTCTTAACGTCATAAGTTTTAAATTATGTAAGCAAAAAGAATTGAATGTAACTTACACTATTTTTTTATACTTAATCGGTGGATAACGCTGTTGGTTGTACATTTGATTCATAAGTTTAATTAGCATTTATCATAATAAGTATATAATGTATAACTGTTTGTTATTCCTAATAAATAAAATAAAATAGTCAATATCAGCCTATGGCAGTCTACTCCTGGACACTAGCCTCTCCAGCTATTCGCCACTTTGGGCACCTGGAGGCTCTACCCTAAATTGCCACGATATGCAGGCGGGTTAGCGATCGCAGGGCGTAGCTACTCGCTCCGGTGACGCTGATGCCCGTCACCGATTTGTGGTATTTACATACGCCTTCAATTCAAGTGGCTCTATAAAGGCTAACGGCCGTATTCACACACTTTACTAGGTATGCGACGCGCGGACGCACAGTGCCCAAAATCTTATAGGTTTTTACTTTTTTGGGTACATGTGCGTTCGCGCGACGAAATATGAACGCGAAATATGACGCACTAAAAAAATGAAATATGAATATTCAGAAATTACTTATATAAATTAACTTTATATTAAAAATATAATTCTTTGTGGGTCAATGAAGCATGACAATCATAGAACTCCAGTAATTTTGAGTACTCTATAACGATATTGCTTACCGACTACATTTATGAAGTTTCTACCCCTAAAGGCAATGTCATAAGAAGATCGACCACAAGCACTTTGCGAAATATCCATTATTGCGCCTTAATTTGAGGTAGCAACCGCGTCCGACAAGTGCTTTTGAAGTCCCTGAAATTGTGGCAAGGTTGACAGGTGTAAGAGGTATTTCCGTGGAACCCAATTGTCTTTCAGGAACAACTCACTTCTGAGATAAGTTACTGAGATGAGCTTATCTACTAGGTTATTTACAATGCTGTATTTATTACTCTATGTTGAATACTTTGATGACTTGAATACTACCTAGAGATCACAGATAAACTCACAGGAAAGCGCATTATGCCTACAAATGTTTGGATACAATCATTTTGATAAAATTTTAAGAAATGAGTAATATTTTTAGTTCGCCTATTCTAAAACAAACTGTTATTTGATGCGCTGTCATTCATCTAATCTATATGTAAGGATTTCACCGGCAAATCCCTGTCAATCACAAAAACTACAGACAATGCAAGAAGCAATGGAATCAAAAATGGTGTAGGTCCATGATATCCTTTGACACTCAAACCTAGTAGAGGAAGACGAAATTAAAATAAAATTTTCTACCTTGTCCTAGCGTTTACTCTACGTACGTGTATATTTTGTTTACGGACAAAAGATATACATAAAACATTCCAATGGAAATATTTAATTATCCCGACATCTAAGTTAAATGGCCAATTGCCATACTGTTACTATGATGGGAGCCATCCAACTTAAAAAGTTCTCTTTCCAAGCAACGCGGCAAATCGTAATGCTTGCTGAAATGCATACTAGCAGGTCCTTGAGAAATCCAGTCGCCTTAAGACGTATTGTATCATCTCACCATGGCGAGAACCGTACATTTTAAAAAGTTCTCTTTCCAAGCAACGCGGCAAAGCGTAATGCTAGCTGAAATGCATACGGGCAGGTCCTTGAGAAATCCAGTCGCCTCAAGACGTAATGTTTCGTCTCGCGTATAGTTCTTAGGGAGGCCCCGTGACCTTCCTTACCTGTTGCTTACGCCTAGAGTGTGCCGCGGCCCAAATGCGCCGCCGCCCGTGGGGTTGCCAACGAAATGCCGCTTTACCGTTATTTCGGCCTTTTAGTAATCAGTATGAGCTTGTAGCTAGCGTTGGTAGTGGGTAAACAAAATTTAATATTCAACTAACGACGTAGTGGAGTGTGAACTATGTGCTAATGAATACATAGCAATTGTGAGGTCTAAAATTGTACTAGTATTATTTCCTGGTATGTACCTACTTATTTCACACTCTGATAAAACTTTGGCGCCCAACGTGGTGTTTGGAACGTAAGGCAACGTTCCAAGCCATCCTTACCTGCTCATGGTTCATCTTGCTGAATAACAAACAGGACTCTGGCAACCAACTGGTTGTGGTACAAACATTCACAACTTAACGCGTTGCTAAATACCACAGGCCGATGACGAGCAACAGCGTCACAGGAGCGAGAAGCTATGACCAGCGATCGCCAACCTGCCTGCCCATCGTGGCGATTATTTGTAAAGCCTTCAGATGTTTGACCAAAGTGGCTAACAACTTGAGCTGTGGACTGCGAAGACCTGATGATGATGATGGCATGTACCTACTTATTTAACACTCCACAATCTTTCAACTTTGGCGCCCAACGTGGTGTTTACTTTCTCGGTCCTTACGAGTTTCATACTAAATAACTATGTTCGATTATTTAATGAATTCATCTTTATTTAAATATCACTTAATACCTACTTGTGATTCCTATTAAAATCAATTTCCAAACATGGAACACGTAAAATCACTACATGCTACTAAATAAACCTACGTACATCAGTAATTATGTCAAGATTGCATTCCCCGCAAGCGGGCTAACTGAATTGACAGTCATCATCCCCACTGCCCATCAGTTTCCAAGTCATGCAATTAGTCTTGGCCGTACGTTACTTATCTCATCTGACCCGAGAGGCGTCATTACATGGGTGGGTACATTTGAAACTAGTTAGGGTAGAGGGATGCGCGGCTGGCGCAGGGCTGGCAACACCGGCGTCAGGGCGGCAGTGTGCGCGAGACTGCCGCGCCGACCGCCCGGCTTGGTGACGGCACCGCTCGGCACGGCCGCTCGGGACACCACGCCACACACCTACCTTTTACTACGTGTGTATAACTCTTGTTGACCCCTAACACTATACTTACGCCAATGTCAGAAAATTATGACGTATACTGTGTTGTCGTGATTTAAAAACCATGCCGATATTTAAATTGGCCATTAAAAAAAATAAGTCTGCAATTTTAAAACAATGTGAAGAACGTTCCTTTTCGTTTTATCTGCTTTTCTATTATTACCTATTTTGTATTGAAGGAAACGTGTTGTTTATTTAATCCAATTAATAAATTCACCAACATATCAAATAACACGGTTTGAGGCTGCGGTTGATGCGTGATTCTACAAAAATATTCCATCGGTAGACACTTTATTCTTTAGCTTTCAATCCGATACATTTAGATTATTAAAATATCCCTTATATAATCTCGGCAGCTGGGTCAAAATGAAAATTTGAATAAACACGCAATCTCGCGGAGATAATCTCTCCCCCTGGGAGCACTCTCAGCCTCAGCGCAACAGTTAGTCCATAATCCTGTGTCGACGTATCTCCCCGCCAATTCGTCTATTCCCCTTATACGTTGTATCCACTTTATCGTGACCTCAGACACCTCCCTTATAATATTAAAATTCGGTGGCTTTAATAAGCTCCGAAGCTCGAACAGTGAACGCGTACTCACTATACAATTTATGTTAGCAATTTTAGACAAAACATCTCCCCCTCTGTTTATTTGAACGTCTTGGAAGCCAGTGTTCCAATTTAGAGCGTCGGCCAAGTCATATAATTAAAATTCAGTCGCGTTGTAATTGAATTCATTGTCTTGAGTGTTCATATGAAATAATACGCCAAAGAGGTAATATTATACACGTAAATCGAATCAGAAAATCCATTATGATAGGTTGTCTACCCCAAGATGAGTACATAGCTTATTGTAATAAATACCTGAAAATTTATTTTTTTGTAAAATGTTAAAGAAGTCTTAACAGATTAATTGCGTGTTGTATAGTTCAAAATCTCATCGGTACCTGTACTCACATCAAGAAAGTAAATTGAAAGAGCTTTTTGTTCGCAATTCTCTGAAGTAAATGGATGTTCAGAAACTGAAATCCGACTAAGGGAAGATTGCACTCAATGTATGAAATGAAAATGTGTTCTGTTTTAAAATCGTTAATTACCTACAAACTATTTTTCGCCTATTGATCTATGTATCGATGAAGTACCTACGTTGTTATAAAGGATTTTAATTTATTTAACACGACACAGAGGTTTGCTGCCAGTTCGATCGCCATCATATTACTTTGCCCTTAAGGTTTTCATTGCTTACCACTTTTGAACATTTTGTTAGGATACGTGGCATTATATGGGTGATATTATGCACTCAAAAAGGTAATACCTACTATAATAAGGATTGTAGTGTCAATAATGTGTATTTTGGTCTCTAAATTCAGAATAAGTACCTAGGATACTCACTTGTTGTCGGGTGGACAATTTGCTACGCACCCGATCGCGTCTTGAATAATGGTGGAAAGTGTACCTTTCAAGGATACCACCATTATTCTAAATGACTACGATGATGGCCAGGGCGGCCTTGTCATCATCACCGGACTGTTGGGGGAGCGGAAGGCCTTTTTTTACACACAAACTTCTGGTTGTCGCCTTCAAAAACAGTTAAGGAACAGGTCAACACACTCAAAGATAGAGAAATGTTAAATTGAGCAAGTTTTTTGGTTATTAATAATAATGTAACATTATTAGAGAATTTATTTTGCTCATTAAACGACTCATTAACTGCATCCAAAGATTTAATAATCCAATTTTACTAATTCGTACATAGTGTAGTTTATTTTTTATATGATGCTTGTGTGTGCGATGAATGTGTTAGAAGGTCTAGGCGGTAATAACAGCAATGCAGTCTCCTACAAACAACTGTAGTTGCTATTCTTGAGGTACATACCTACCTACTCAAATACATAATATGTTTTAGTTCCCAAATAATCATTTAAATATTTACACTACGTGTCACTAAATTAGTCTAAATAATAGTAGATATTAGCACTTTATAACGTTTCGTAATTAAAAATATGTCTGAGTAAGTTTATCAGTTGTTTAGTACCCATACCTAGTACAAGCTTCGGCTTCTTCTTCGGCTTTCTTTCGGTACTATGGGCCCCACCGTGGCTTTTTTAAAATAGTCTATTAAAAAACTTCTCTCCTCGTGTTTACTTTTCTAAGTTCTTCCTTATTTCCCGACGCCGTCATAATAATCCAAAATACAGCGGGCATGATTAACGAACGAGCAATTTTCATACGATCAGACATTGTATATACCCATTGTTTTCGATTATCAAGGCAAAGTGAAGTTACTCATTTATTCATGCGCGGCCGAACCCTACTGATATCCAACTAAACTTGAATAAGTTATTCAGCTCTCGGCGTTCTAAACTTAAGTCATTTTGAAACAAGACGATTACGGAGAAAATTGAAAAGTATGTATTTTAAAAATATCGATAGATTTTCTTTATTGCACATCATACAATTGACTTAAAACTAGGTATAATAGACATCTGTTGTACAATTGAGGCGGTCTTATCTCTTTAAGTGAACTCTTCAAGACAACCTTAGGGTAGAGGATAGATAAACAGAAAGGGTCAGGTGAGCTATCAACAGAATCAGAATGCATTATTGAAATATATTTTTATAGGAATAATTGGCGTAGCTAAACACCACAGACCGATGATGGGCAGCAGCGTCACCGGGGCGAGAAGCTGCGACGCCCTGCGATCGCCAACCCGCCCGCCCAGCGTGGCGATTATGGGTATATCCTCCAGATGTTTGCCCTAAGTGGCAAACAAATGGAGAGGCATATGTCCAACATTGGACTGCAATAGGCTGATGATGATAATGATAAATTAATACTTACTGGAAATAAACGTTTAAGGTATATTTAGGCGCGTAAAGTACACAAATGACAGACGTATAATTGGACAATGCTTCCGTAGATCAAATTAAATGTTTTGAAATATAACACAGCGAGTCGGATGAGTACCGTGAGTTTGCAAACAGACGCCTACGCACTTAAATAAATACTGTCTATCGTGGCTGCTACGGCGCCCACGCAGAAATCTGTGAACCTGCCTCTCTTAGAGCACAGTTGAGTAAGGTCAATACATGCAAAGGTCAATGACTTTACAAACTTGTTGAGTGCAGCTGCATTTCTTAATTTTGACTTGTCTTGAATGGGAAATGATTGCATTTGCCTTTTATTGTCGACATCATAGCTAACATGCAGATTAAAATGACCCTGACCATATAGAAACATTCGAATTTCATTGTATCACACGTTCGATATTCCTCATATCATTTGAATTTTGGTGCGCTCATGTTACATTATTATAACCCAAAACATGCCACGCTGGGCCACACATCGTCATCTAGGCCCAATTTAAGCCTTAGTTTGTACTATGGGTACTAGACAACTGATAAACTTACTTAGATACTTTTTTTATTAGATAAACATTTGTTCTGTGTGTAATACGAAGCCAAGATTCTTGAGGCATGAGGCCAGTATAGCGCCTGTTACAATCAATTGAGTTATTTTATCAGTTTATTTGAAATTGTACCTCCTATAAAATGTAAAGTTCAGCAAAATTGGTATAGTAACAAACATTGACATGCTAGCTGTATACTAATTCGTGTAGGTAGGCACTTACACAATATAACGGCTTATGAAACCAAAATCATTCCATAGAGCATAAAAGGTTTATAAACTTTTAAATTGGAAAAGAGCGCGTCATCCTAAAAGCCATTTAAAAATAAATATTTATGAAAAACTCAATCGGAGTGAAATAGGATCAAAAAGTTCGCCGATTCCATTAACGGTTTTAATTTGTTAACACAATTAAGCACCATATATGGAAATGTTATGTAGAGTTGTGATAACCGAAACGTTGCAAGTAGGCTTTTTTGTTTAATTTTAACATGTACAACAATTACCATTTATAATAGCAACTAACTCCCAGAATTTGACTTTTCACATAATCCCTTCTTCTCCCTTTTCTACCTCTAAAGCTTGTAACTAAAAGCTTCACAAAGTTGATTCCGATACATACTTCACAACAACTACCTACTCTTTTCCTGCCATTTGACCGTTGGCGATTACTTATGACAGTTTTGCATACATATCTGTAGGAATCTAAACATTTGATTAAGATTATATCTTTTTCATAGTTTCTTTGAAGACCTTTCCAGTCGCAGTCAGCTCTACGCTACAATCGATGGTTTTCATTTTAGATTATTTATTCCGAAATTAGAGACCAAGATGGCGGAACACCTGACTGATATGTCAATTCTTCGTAAACCATCGAACACAGTGGGGTTTCTTGTATAAATTTATAACCTGTGACATTCCAGGCTAATGATAAAATGCCTTTTTCTTGATTAAATGATCACATTATCTCCTAATGCAGCAAGTGATTTAATTAGACAAATAAAATTTGGGCGCCATCAAATTTCGGTTGACATTTTTGAACCTTAACCGATGCGTCAATGAAACCGAACCCAGTGACAGTGGTTAACTCAGTGTGAAGTGATGAGAGCAGTGTAGACAAGATGAGCGGTTTGGGCCCGGGGGGCGTGTGGGCTGCGCAGAAGCGGCTAGAGTCTTGGGCTCGGGCTGCGCGGGAGAGGACGTCGAGCGCATCCAGTGGTCAGAGCCACAACTCCACAGACAGCTTCGGAGATGACAAGTCACATAGCAGTCCAAGTGTATGTATCGTGGTTGTAATAAGCTGGCACTAAACACGACGAGGTCGTAAAACTACCGTTTAAGCAACGTTTAGCTTCTTATGTGTTCTTTGCCAGAACTTTGCAGTTTTGATTCTTCTTCTCAGTCGTTCACTCTTGACAGAGTGGCCGTGGTCGTGGGGAGTCGCCTGCTACTGTGGTTGCTGCTTTCGCGATCCGTCTCCACCGGTCAGATAGTTTTAATACTCGTTGTGTATAGTGCCACAATACATTCTTACAGCAAATATCTGCTCGCATTACGCACGAACAGAATAGAAAGAGCTTTGGGCTGTCTGTCCACAGAAGCGGAGCGAGCAGTGTGCAAGGTTAAATGAACCAATAAAATTGCATAAGATCTCCGCTCTTATCCACGCTTCACGATTCTATTGGTGGATTCTTACCTCGCCGCTGCTCCTATGCCTCGCTCCGCTTCGCTGGACAGGCAGCCTTATTTGGATTAATACAAAAAATATGAGTAAGTTTACAACATTTAACGATTTGTATTTAAGAATGGCCTCCGCGCCATGTATCCAAAATGATGTCTAGTCGTAATTTTTAGAATATTCCTTGAAGTACGAGAATGGTTCTTACGCAGAGAAAAAGAAGCCTTACCTGGGTGGGTAAGGCTTTTTGAGTAGGTACCTACACTTACCCTCCTATTCTACCTGTAACCTTATACAGGGTAGGTACAGTGTGAACGAAGTCGCGGGCCAGCTAGTTCACAATAAAGTTTGAACTGCAATATTAAAAAGTAAACTCGTAAAATAGTTATGACATTCAAGAACATAACGACTACATTCCATTAGTAATAATGAAGTTAAGTTAAGCTCGAGATTGCCGACGCGATTGTAACGATAAGCGGCACTTACGAGGAGTGCCCTTAGAACATCAGGAGGCTTGTTACAGTTCTGCACCGGCAGACTGAGGTAATGTCGGCAGGTAACTCTGAGAATATGAAACAGCTTGATAACAACATTTCAATAGTAGTCCAAAAGTATCATACGTCTGTTGGTGTGGCCTGTAGATCATCATCAGCCTGTACACGTCTAGGCCTAGGCCTCCTCCAATGACAAATGTCATTTTGGGGGTATTTTGGTCTACCGCAGTAGGTTTTATTTGTACCCAGGTAAACGGTGCTGTCCATTTCCTGGTATTCCCTTAGTCGTCCTCTACACGACACCCACGAGAAGAGATGGGGTAGGTATAGGTAGAATATTCTTTATAACACACCATATGGTTGACTTAAATCTAGTAGTAGGTATTCGGTATTATTGAGATATTGAAAAAAGAACCTGCTTTTGCAAATAAATCAATTAAATCAAAGAAGTATTCTACCGAGTCGAAACCAGCAAGAAACTCGTGTAGGGGCTCTTTTCAATATAGCGTGCACTTGCAATAATGGTGGTCAATTTCAAAGCGAAATTTGTCTTTAGAATACACTGAACATACTCCACTTTGCGAGTTGATGTCCTTAATTACTCAATCTCAAAGTTGGCGCCCAACGTGTTGTTTTATACGCATCCTAGAAAAATAAAGGTAAAGGTTTTACCAAGCATTTATAGTATCGCTACTATTTTATAATGTGATAAGACAAAAGTTTCATACAATGTAAATTCAAACACCACCTTTACTTTGTAGTTCAACAAAGTTATATAAAGCGACAAAGGAACCGGTGCTCAAAAATTCATTCATACCGCTAATTAATGTAGTGAGGTGCTAGAGTAAAGCTCAGTGTCGGGCAGTTTTAATTTCCACTTCGGTGAATTATGAAGACACAAATTAACTGCTTTCATAAAACTTTAAAATGCACTAACGATGTCAGACACAGAGCCGGCTGCTAGATGAATGCAGTCTAGGAATGAAACTAATTTAAGTAAACCAACTGGAGAGAAAAAGCGATCAGTGGAGTTTGGCTCCTTTGAGGTTTGTTGTCATAATTTTTATAAAACTAAATTTTATTTAATTGGGTTCGTTACAAAAATATGACTTAATATCCTTTCCTTAGAATATTCAAATGTACTTCGATTTCTTTGGTAAATATTTTTGTTGATTGGTATACCTACTCTGATAGACGGTGTTTAAAAAAACTCAAAACATGCAATGCTTGCATGCATGCAATTAAATAAATGGGCAAACATATTATGGAATAATTAAATGCTCAAAAAAGTAGCTCTAAGAAGAAGTTATCTAAGAGAAATCGCTACATGACTCTTTTAATAAATATCCCTTATATTTCATTTTCTTTTCACTAATTTATTATGAAAACAAAAAAGGATGTCGTTTCAAAATAAAACATGAAGTCCCGTAAAATGTACTATTTTGTTCCTTATAATTTTAGTATACATACTTAGCTATATTTAAAATAACCCTTATAATAAATTGTAAGTATTCTACGCCCGAAATCTTATTTATCAAAGACTATTTTTCTTATAATTTGTCATGTATGAAATATCGATTTCTAACGTTAGCCATAACTGTCGTTTATTAACTGTGTTTATTAATAATCATATTACCAGTAGGTATAAATATATCCAAGGCCAGGCCAGGTTAGTGACGATTTGCGGGGGACGGCTGGCAAGTGCTGGATGCAAAAAGCCCAGGATCGATCAAAGTGGCGAACATTGGGAGAGGCCTACGGCCATCAGTGGACTGATACGGACTGATGATGATGGATATACCAGGATTGATACTAATTGTATATCCTGAGCTTGGTACTAAAACATGACTGGTCAAATAAAACATCTAAATGACTGTTTCAGAATTAAATTCATTCCAGAAAAAAAACCACTGAGTTTTCTTTTTATTTAACGGAGCGCGCCACGTTAAAAAGTCCGCCATTGCATTTGATGAAACTATAGGTACCAATGAGTTCGCTTTTTTTGACAGAAAAAAATGAGCTTTCCTTTCAGTGCTGAATTTCAGCATAATGATATTCATTGCTCTATATTGCTGCAAAAGTCGATACTTTTGAGAAACGACGTGAGAATCGATATTTGTAAAAGTATCGACACATTTTGAACAGACAGTTTTGATGTGACGTCACTGCTTTTAGGTTAGGTCAGATTGCCGATCTAATATTTAATTTAGGCGTCATACTCGTACAGGGAGAGCGCCAGACAACGCGGCACTGTGGGAGTTGGGACGATCGCACAGACACCGGGAGTCTAGAGAGTACTCGTATATTGCTACTATAATCTCCCGACCGAGCCGAGGAGCGTTGAAATCGTGTTAAGTTTCATTTTCTTTTTTTTAAGCTTACCATTTTCTCTGAACATTCTCTGTCTGCAAATAGATTCTTGGTGTTTATATTTCGTAAGATAAATGAAAATGTATAGAATTAAAATCGCAAAAGTTTTATACGTTGAACGTTGGCAGGCTGATGATAATGATGAAGGGAAATAGAGGACCAGCCACATGCAGACAATCGATCTAAAGATATCATTTATACCGGGTTTAAACCCGGAAGAGACCTCTGTTTAATTCGCACATCACTTTTTAAAGGAAACGCACTATCAACCCTTAGATCGGCGATAATTCATTTACAGATCCGATACTCTTTGGTCTTTATGAAAAAAGCTTCTATTTTCATTAGAGAGCGGACTTATAAAGAATGCTAAGTACAAATATGCTGAACATGAATAATTTGAAAATTACTAAGCAAATGAAGTTTTAATATCGTCTGCTTTTCACCGGGCACCTACCACTTGGGTACTCTCAAGCATAAAATACGAATGAACGAAGCAGAATTATTCATGAGACCATTATTCTGTCCTTGCAAAACATTCACCGTTATTCTGCAAAAGCTTCAATCAGAAATATTTAACAGTCTCTCACACATTTAATACGAAATGGAGTCACAGGTCCATATTCGTCGTATTGAAATTTGCAATAGATCCCAATATTTAAACGGATGCAGTGGCGTAGCTAGCCGTAAGGGACCCTGGTGAAAAGAAAATCTAACATTAATTTGCCTCGTATATTGTTTACACATTTAGTAAATATGCGATGAATTTGCCATGGGCCTCAAATGCTATAGTTACGAAACATTGGTCCATCCTGGACGGGACATTTTGATAACATGTGATATTTGATGGTAGATGTATTGTGCGTGATATTATGCGAAGATCCACAAATTATCCTACATCATCAACAGGGCAAACACCTAAAAGTTATACCCATAATCGCCACGCTGGGCAGGCGGGTTGGCGTTCGCAGGGCGTAGCTTTTCAAGCTCGTTGCGTCCCGTCTTCGGTCTGTGGTATTATGCTACGCCTTTAATTGTGATTAGTTATGCCGCCACCAGTCGGTTGCCAGCGCCTCGTTAGTTATCCGACAGGATGCACCACGGGCAAGTGGGTTGTCTTGGAGTGAAAAGATGATAGGCCGGTCCCTTATATCCCAAAGATGTTGTTCGGTTGAATATTTGTTACTCTTTCATGCGAAAACTACTGAACTGAATGAGGCCTGATTTCCTCACTGACATCAGCGTAAGAGCGATATCATTTAACATCAGGCGCATTGTGGCCAAGCCAGTAAGCCAAGCCAAATAAAAAAAAATGATAAAAATAAAATGAGTGACGAGCAATGAGTTCAAGCTTTAGAACGAAAATATAGGTCGCATCCGGAAAAACTCAAATAAAACAAACCACTATCATATCGAATGGGGTAACCGCGGGCTAATTAATGATTCCGAAGTGAAATCAAGCCAGCTGAGTAAAAAATAAAATTGTTATTTATTTTCCTGTTGTATTTGCTGAATACAGATATTGAATTAGACAGGGTTTTATGGTCCGTCGGGTTGAAAGGTTTATTAATTATTTTTATGGAGCGATCGCTGTCCTGACTTGTTAATATGAATAAGGTCAATTCGTTATTTTATTAAGAAATGAAATGTTTATAAAAGAAGACCAAAAATATTTTAATATAGCTATGAAATAGGCACTATTTTTTCTAAATAGCCTAATTAACATTGTTCTTGACGGCAATGAAGTTGCTATGATGTGAATTTTTTGCCGAAATTTACAGCGGTGGATGTTTGCAGGCTAGTGACGTACATTTTATTTTAGATATGACGTACGTAGGTGTACCCAAATAATCAATACAGCCGTGTATGTCCATTTTGTCGGTAGCGATATAAAATGTAGCTACATTTTCCAAAAGCACTGTGAATCATAACTGCGGTACGCTCGCCGCGTGCAGCGAAATACTCAATAATTGAATATCTCACCGTTTGATTTGATTTAAAAATAATTTCGAATGTTAACATTTTTATTCAGCTACGTATGTACATATTGGTGGTTGTATATGTATTCTACTTATGTGTAGATAACATATTCATTATTCAACTCTATGTGTACTTTTTCCTTTAAATGTACGTGAGATATAAAACACTTTAATTAAAAACCTTTAAAATTATCAATGTTTCTCTACTATATTATACATATAAACCATCCTTTTGAATCACTCTATCTATTAAAACCGCATCAAAATGTCCCTACAGACAAACTACAACTACAACAAACAAAAAAACAACTTTGTTTTATACTTGTACCTATGCCTTATCATTTCGCAAAGCCCTACATGTACTCTTTATTTTATTATTATAAAACTTAATTTTCATATTATATATGTCACCGGAAAATAGCAAGACTCGTAAGTTGATCAATTTCCTAGGTAGTTGTTTAAGTTTCGGAATATAACAAACGGTAGTTGAAATGTATTATTTTACGCAATGGATTTCAGTTAGTTGATCAACTTACGGTAGCCTGACAGTCATTTAATAATTTGCGATTTTGACACAAGTAAAATCGTCCTCAAATGGGCCAATCGTTGCTTAATCTACTATTTAACGGTGCAGTTTTGCCCGTAACTTAATACACTGTTCTCTGATTGGTTGCCGGGATAACGCCACGTGAGCCATTGAACCAATCAACGTTCACCTCACCTTCGTCGGATGATTTTACGGCAAGACCCCGTAAAATGATCAATTTACTAAAACACATACGTTAAATAATACATTTCAACTGCCGTTTATTATTTTCCGGAAGTTAATCAACTACCTAGGAAATTGATCAACTTACGATTCTTGCTATTTTCCGGTGACATATATGTGTGCAGGTAATCTACTGTCGACACAGGCAAAACCGCCACGGGAAATTATTAAAAATACCAATTGTATCTATTTCATAATTATAAAACGTTTCTTAATAGAAATATTGCTACTTCTTTGATTCCATATTTATACTTTAAACATATTTCCATGAGAATCAAATATGATGTCTGGGGTTTATTTTTAATAGCCAATAATATTTCATCGCATCTCATATTTTCTAGGGAAATGCGAGTAAAGTCCTATGTTCGGTAAGCTGAGCCGGCGAGGATCAATGGCGTTTTCATTTTGCGTGCTCGGATTTTTTTTCCTATTAGATATAAAAATGTTTTATCGTAATATTTAGAACCCGTGATGCAAAAATAATCTGAAAAACTTTGAAATTTTTGAGACTGTCATACCTAAGTTGCAAGTACACAAAAATTACGTAAGTACTTTCGAGTACACATGCCCGTATAGTTTCCAGATTTAGAATAGAACCACCACATCTCATCCCGTGGGTGAGAATGAAAAAAGTTCCAGATTTTTTTATTTTTGATTGTACCTACCTGCAGAAGGTTAATAGACTTTTAACTCTTCTAAATATAGTGACGTAACCCATGTATAGGATATACATACGAGTATACGAATATACATAATGTATTCATGGGTGATTAACATAAGTCGAAACTTGCCTGATCAGAGTTGGCAAACACTTGTATTCATCTCGCCTGATCCATGCGCTGTGTATCAAGCCCTGTCGCCACAGTAAGTTCCCATAACTCTAAAATGAATTAATATTTACCGTTTCATCAACAGGAAATGCTGATAGCCAAAGAGCAATGCCGGATCCAGCCTCTGTCGGAGGTGCGCGCGGCCAGCTCACTGCCCCACGCGCGTCTTGCGCGGACGCCCTCCATCTCCTCGCAGAGCAGCCTTGACAGTGGCACGTCTAGAGCCACGGTGAGTACACCTATACTGGATAACGTGATGTGGTATCTAAGAACATAAGAGCAATGCCGGATCCAGCCTCTGTCGGAGGTGCGCGCGGCCAGCTCACTGTCCCACGCGCGTCTTGCGCGCGGGCGCCCTCCATATCCTCGCAGAGTAGTATCCTCCATAACCTTAACAGCGGCATGTCTAGAGCCACGGTGAGTATACTATGGTATACGGAATAATTTGACATGGTATTTGACATTGTAAATAATAAATTTAAAAATTGATTCCATTAAAAATTAACAATACAACAAACCTATTGGAACTAGTAAACTTAGCAAGGTTTTTCTTATGTATTTTTAATTTTACCTTCACCAAAAATCATGCATTTCATCATGACGTCAATCGCATACAAGCTACTACATTCATGCAGGCCGTTCCTGATGTTCATTACACCATCTCTGAATAAATTGTTTTTTTTTTTAACTTCATCGTCGGTTTTACATCTTACATCATCTTAGCAAGCTATACAAATCTATGAAAAGTTTTGACATCTAATAATGTGTAGGTAGTTTTTACTCTTGTGTCTCCTCATCTCAATTGACTAGCCAGTCTATTAGA